>JACEVL010000840.1:307500-560000 GCA_020284085.1 Aporrectodea caliginosa
CACAACTGATCACTGTTATGCATAAATGGTGTAATATATTCATTCCTATATTGACATTCAACATCATAAAGGCTATAGCGCAGAGAGCGCTTCTGTGTGGATATTACCTTGAAGGGGCGCTATACAGTGCCCTAAATCATGGGGGGCAGAGGGGACTGTTCCTACAAAGTTTTGACTGAGGCCTATCTGTCCCCCAAACTATACAAAAATCCGGCCCCAGAAAAAAATCTGTCCCCGAAAGTTATGTACAGATTTTCCCCTCTGGTGCTATATAAATGCTCAATTACATTGCATCGTGATTCTTATTGTAAATTTATACAGCGCCCTTCCAAGAGAGAGACTCACCAGAGGAACTCCCGACCTATAACACAATGGAGCCACGATCGAACGGAATGGTCGAGAAGCGCTTGCGGAAAATGGCAAAGAGAGGTGATCTCATAATATATGAGGATTTTGTAATTGTAATTGTAAGTGATAATTTATATAAAGAAAGAACGTTTCAGCAAATTCAGAATAATTTGTATCACCAGTCGCCTGTGCATCAGTGCATGCAGCCATAGTGAGAAGCGTATAGAGAAAAGTTGATCTAATCGTTTTACGATTAGAATTGGCTAAACATCGCTAACCAATTGGAGTTTGAATTAGCATCAGGCCGCATTCAGGCGACAGCTAATCGATTAGAATCAGAATTAGCTCCTTGTCTATAATCGATTAGCTAATTGATTAGAATCTAATCGATTAGTTATCCCACTCTGATTGGGTCACTGTGTATACCGCAGGAACCTTGAGGAAGCCCTTCACTCGCAGTTGCTCAGGGCCATTAATCGATTCTTATAAGTGACACTCAGTAAATGGAGAATATAGGCAGCAATGTATCGAGCGTCACAAGGAGTCTGTGCACGTTAACTCCGGGCGATTTCAACGTATCGTAATCGTAATCTCCAAACTTCTAAAGCGCCACTCGAAAGCCAAGCGCAGGGCAGCAGCTTATTCACGAGCGCTAACGTATGACTACACATAGGATTCGGTTCATGGAGTTTCGCAATTGCTCTATCATCTGCTTGGATTTATATAGAGAGCAGAAGCTCTGATTTGATAAACCGTTCAATTATGTCGGTATTTCTACGCCTGCAGGGTACATTGCGTCATTGTCCCATACAGGGAGGATGTTCTCTCCCGATCCTAAACAGTGCCAAAGAATGACTATTGGCAGCCTATCAGTGTATGTGAGTCTGTGAGTGGGAACAATAAATAAATGAATCATTATCATCATTAGTTCCCGTCCCGACGCCAACCATTTGGCAGCGACGAGTGCCAATAAATAATCTCTATTGTCTTCGGTCTTCTGTGAAGTCTATTGTTCCTCTCATGCAGTGTTAGTCCAAGTGATGTTTTGACTTAATTTATATTGTCCACCCCAGTGGTTTTCAACATTTTTGTAGTAACCGAAACTTAAACAAAGCACTACCAAATAAATAACATTATAATAAGCATATTTCAGTGAATCATTGTGGCAATAAACTTTCAGTCTTTCAAATGTTCTCATTGCTTTAAGCAGGCACTGTCACAGACATCATGATATAACCAGAAACTTGTAAACGTTTAATATCAGGTTCACTTTCAGTTTCCAGTTTCAGTTTTCACTTGAAAAAATTGGTAGACTGCTGTCGTTAAAACGTTATTGGCTGAGCAAGTGATATATTCATCTATCGGAAACACTTCCTCCTTCCACCAAATGTAACAAGATCTTCCGAAGGAGTATTGAATGTGCAAACGTATATGTATCTGAACAGCATCAATCAAAGACCGATGAATGCAAACTGACACACACACACACACACACACACACACACACACACACACACACACACACACACACACACACACACACACACACACACACACACACACACACACACACACACACACACACACACACACACACACACACACACACACACACACACACACACACACACACACACACACACACACACACACACACACACACACACACACACACACACACACACACAGAGTTCTCTTTTATATTTCATTTTGCACAGGCATTTGTTTTAAATTTAAATGGTTCTTTTCTTCCTCTTTTCATGTTTTGATTGGTCTCTTTCTTTCTTTCTTTCTTTCCGTCTTTCTGCCTGCCTTTGTCTTTCATACAGTTTGTCTTTCTCATTGTCTGCCTGACTTTCCCTTTCTTTCTGTAACTTTCTGCCTGTCTTTCCTTTTGTCTGATCTTCTGCCTGTCTATAACTGTCTGTCTGTCTATTTCTCTGTCATGGTTCTGTCATTCTATGTCATTCTCTCTCTTCCAATTTCCTCGTTCGTTTCTCTCCTTCTGTCTGTCTGTCTGTCTCTGTCTGTCTCTGTCTCTGTCTCTGTCTATCTCTGTCTCTGTCTCTGTCTGTCTGTCTCTCTCTCTCTCTCTCCATGTGTAAACGTCGCCACCGATTTCCCAAGCAATTAATAATCGTTAAACTCTTCGCCGTCCGTTAGAAGTCGCTGCACTGTGTTTAAATAACAGACCATACATCGAAGGAGGAGGCATCACTAGACGAAGGACTTATACAAGGCAGAAGGAAGGCCTTCGCTCGGTCGCTTGGAGGGGCGGCTGACTCCACTTCCTGCTTGAATATCTCCAGGTCAGATAAACCGAAAACTTCCCCGTATAATGAATCAATATTTATACGATTGCTGGTCCATGGGAATCGGAAAGAAGAGAAGGGAGGCAGACGCAAACTGACTTAAAGATACAAACTGCCATAAATCATTTCCTTCAATCATCCTTCACTTATCCATTCACTCAATCTCACGATGCCTCTTTCCGCTTTGTTTTATTCTCTCTAGTTTTCCATCCATAGGTCCGTCCGTCCATCCATCCATCCATCCATCCATCCATCCATCCATCCATCCATCCATCCATCCATCCATCCATCCATCCATCCATCCATCCATCCATCCATCCATCCATCCATCCATCCATCCATCCATCGCTTCCTTCTCTCCTTCCCTCCTTCCTTCCTTTCCTCCTTCCTTCTTTCTTTCCTTGTTTCCTTGTTTCCTTCCTTCCTTCTTTCTTTCCTTGTTTCCTTGTTTCCTTCCTTCCTTCCTTCCTTCTTTCTTTCCTTGTTTCCTTGTTTCCTTGTTTCCTTCCTTCCTTCCTTCCTTCCGTCCTTCCTTCCTTCCTTCCTTCCTTCCGTCCTTCCTTCCTTCCTTCCTTCTTTCTTTCCTTGTTTCCTTGTTGCCTTGTTTCCTTCCTTCCTTCCCTTCCTTCCTTCCGTCCTTCCTTCCTTCCTTCCTTCCGTCCTTCCTTCCCTTCCTTCTTTCTTTCCTTGTTTCCTTGTTTCCTTGTTTTCCTTCCTTCCTTCCTTCCTTCCTTCCTTCCTTCCTTCCTTCCTTCCTTCCTTCCTTCCTTCCTTCCGTCCTTCCTTCCTTCCTTCCTTCCGCTAACGTGACCATTAGAGGGCCTATAATTATGTAGGCCTACATACATGATACATAGTGCTATATATATATACGCAATGACAGAGAGATAGACAGACAGACAGAGACAGGGACAGAGACAGAGACAGACAGAGACACAGACAGAGACAGACAGAGA
This sequence comes from Aporrectodea caliginosa, assembly GCA_020284085.1. NCBI lineage: Eukaryota > Metazoa > Annelida > Clitellata > Crassiclitellata > Lumbricidae > Aporrectodea > Aporrectodea caliginosa. The sequence continues at coordinate 311,117 of JACEVL010000840.1, forward strand.
CAGACAGAGACAGACAGAGACACACAGATACACACAGAGAGACAAACAGACAGAGACAGAGACAGAGATACAGAAAGAGAGAGACCAGTGTTCCGTCGTTTTGCCTTCCTGCCTTCCTCCTCTTCTCCTTCCTTCTGTCTGTCCATCCGTTCGTCTCCTATTGAGTGGTTGGGTCGTCGGTCGGAATCCAGTCGGTCAGGCGTGCCATGTCCGTTGACCGGTGGTCAGCCCCTTGTCGTCCTTCTGCCTGTGCATGCCTAGTCCTTGGCCTCCTGGGTCGATAGGGGACGGCCCCATCCAGGGCGACAATGTGTCCAATTGATGGGAGGGTCTCATCTGACACTTAATCAGGTCTAATGGAGGACAGGGACTGCGGGAGGAAGAAGGGGGCAGGCGGCAGACGACTCGACGACAGCACACTCGATTGGTAGACCAGTAATAACTCTTCCCTCTTTCTCTGCCTATATGTCTCTATGTCACTATCGCAGCCCCATATGTCTCTCTGTCTCTGTCAGTCTGTCTGTCTGTCTGTCTGTCTGTCTCTGTCTCTGTCTCTGTCTCTGTCTCTGCCTTTGTCTGTCTCTGTCTGTCTCTGTCTGTCTCTGTCTGTCGGTCTCTGTCTGTCTGTCTGTCTGTCTCTCTCTCTGTCCTCGTATTATCTCTCTGTCTTTATCCTTCGCTTTATACTAATCTCTGACTCTCTCTATAGTCTCTACCTTTCTCTCATTTTCTCAGTCTCCCTGTCTGTCTCTATTTCTCTTTCTCTTTCTTTCTCTTTCTCTCTCTCTCTCTCTCTCTCTCTCTCTCTCTCTCTCTCTCTCTCTCTCTCTCTCTCTCTCTCTCTCTGTTTTCTTTGCTTCCCCTGGAGTGTTCACATTAGCGTCTGCTCCACCAGGACATTACCGTCGACAGCGTGGACGTTGTGGTCATTGCGGCTGTCCACTGCAGTGGCTGACCAGAGTGGTCCCTGGGGTAGAGGACCCGCCCCTCCTTCCTAACCCCTCTCAATGTACTCGACACGCGAATTCGCCAGCTACGCCCTCTTCTGAAGAACTCATCGCCCCTTCCACTTGATTGCCATCACAGCGGATGAACCAGAGCGCAACGAGGTCAAGGCACCGTGACCTAAAGAGGTCAGAAGGTCAGCATCCTATGTCCTCGAACCCAATCCAACCCCAGTGACATAGAGGCCGGTCACAGTTGCCGGTCACTCCATCTGGAGCACTCCACCTCACCACGTTCTCAACTCTCCTGTTTTCCTTCTAAATTGAAGACCTCTTCCCGTCTATGCATGCATGGCTCTTCATTGTTGCCTGGAAGCAATGTTCTGAACTTTGTAAGGAGGGCATTTTCAAATAACAAGTGCATGTCCCACGTGCCCCTTCGTCTGTAGAGGTCAAACATTGTCATCAACTGACCCCTGGCTACGCTTTGCATTATAAGGAAACTTTGGCATCTTCTGTAAAGAAGATAGTAAACACCTTTTCCCATGAAGTTCCTGCGCTCGTTACTGGAAAAGCCGTTGCATTGTGATTGCAATGTTAATGAACGCTTAAGTGGAGCTATTTATAACTGTCTTGTTACATTACATTACATAAGAAAACATTTGTATAGCGCCTCTGCATGTAGAGCATCTGAGGCGCTCTGTATACGCGTGGACACACCCATATATGACAAAATATCAGCGAATTAAGTCTGTTTTCATTTCTAACAGTCACACAGTTTGTTTAAATCCATCAAATGCAAATGGCTAAACAGTCCAAACAGTCTAGCTTTTTGTGACATGAAAGCGTCGACAACTTGGTCCAGTTGCAAGTCGTTTGCTATATTGCCCTGAACTGACGAGAACGCCAAGTCGGAAGACATATATGGGTTGTCATTGTACTCCGCAAATGAGTCTTCAAACGACGCAGGACACTAAAAGAACGTTCAGCAGACGGTTTATCTTTTAAGTATAATGTAAAGTTTTTGTAAACACATCAAATTCAGTCAAAACACCGAGCTAACTATTGTGAATAAATAGATATGCGGGTGCATGTTACGAACTGATGTGAGGGTCAGTAAGCAAGCAAACAGTTTAAGTATAGCATTATATATAGGCCTATAGGCCTATATATAATGCTATACTTAAACTATAGTATATAAACATAGTGAATTAAATCAATATGATCACTAGTGCAATGCTTCCTTACAAATGGTAACAAAAGTCGGCTGAGGGGCCCTCGGTGCGCCGCACCGTTTGCACCTCTGGTAAAAAAATCGGCCATTCACTCACCACCCGCACACAAACAAAACCATATAACCACAGATCAATACACGCGCAGTGGTGTTAAGTACAATTATGAAGATGACACACCGACGAACTTCCGTGGCACACGAGCACATGTACGCGCACACACAACTAAATATATTCATGCATATATTATTGTGTGCGTTATCTTCAGACATATATATATATATATATGTATATATATATATGTATATGTAATATAATAATAATAATAATAATAATAATAATAATAATAATAATAATAATAATAATAATAATAATAATAATAATAATAATAATAATAATAATAATAATAATAATAATAATAATAATAATAATAATCATTTCCAGACAACCCCATCTACAATAGTAATATTCAAGTCCCTGAGGGATCATGTTTACCTCGGGGCAAAAAAAAAAATAATAATAATACAAATAATGCCGTTGCCTTCAGGGGCTCTTTCCAACAGCCAGACATGGATGAGTATAGCCCTTCCAGATGCTACACTTTACATAATATTTAAGCCCCTGGGCCTGGGGGAATGAAGTACCACAGGGCAAAAACATAATAATAATAATAATATTATATTCTTTTTAATATATTATATTATTATTAATTTAAACTGACAATTACCCAGGATGATTACAATACAGTATGAACGGATGATCACAAGTTATTACAGGAGTCGAATTTAACTGTATTCGGCAGCCATGCAAGGCGCTCATCACGTCCTACATCTCATTTTAGTTTACCAATGTGCCAACTCGCAAATGATAGGCTGAGTAGACCTTTGAAGGGTACGGGAAGCGATCCCGCTTCCTACTGCTCTTCACGCCAGTGATGTTACCACTACACTATGGACCCCCCCCATATATATGTGTGGGTGTGTGTGTGTGTGCGTGTGGGTGTATATAATATATTATGCGGTAAGATGAGGTATAAGGTCAGGTGAAGAGAAAAATGTTTAATATTAATAATTTTGTTTCTGATTTTATTTATTGCCGTTATTGCGTGCGCCAACTCAATAAATCCTGAGGAGGCGCAAGAGACAAGTGCGTGCAAACACTCGTCCATGCATGGAGCAGAGTCATAAACGACACGGAGGAGTCCGCTCAACAGGGTCGAAGCCACAATCGTCAACTCTTAGACCCAGTGCACCATCGAATAGATCACCGTTCCGTCCACATACAGTATTGTATTGTATTGTATTGTATTTGAACACTTGTTATAGCGCCCCTACCAGATTGCCTATTCAGAGGCGCTCCTCGACTACTGCGCGGACGCTGAATCGGAGTTTCACGCCGAAGCGCATGAGCAATTGCGAGTGAAGGACTTGCCCAGGGTCCCTACGCGGCGACTTTGAGGTGGATTCGAACCCGCAACCCTCCAGCTGCAAGGCACCGAACATACCCCTATACCACCGCTCCCCAGATGTATTATAATGTATAACCTTAAAGACTATAACGTATGTTTATAAAACTCTTATAGTTCTATACAAAGGCTATATAGACCGTCAGAAGAACTAAACAGTGTGCTCTTCTCTGCTATAAGAACAGATGATATATAGACACAATCAAACACATGTGTCACATACACAAACGCACACACTTGTACAAACAAACAAATAAACAAAAAAACAAACACACACACGCACACACACATACACGTTCATGCAGGCATATATGTTTGGGTGCACGTGAGTGCATGTCACATGTGTATAGATACAGTGATTTATAGCAAGGTATACAGTGGTTCGTTTACGACTTGTTTTGTCTTGTATATAGTCCAATATATAGATAGGCGTATATATAGGATAGCCATGCATGGTTTTGACTGGAGAGTGTGTTGATAGGGAGACAGGTCCTTGCGACAAACAAGGAAACAAGGTTAACTTCATACGTTCATATCAGTGCGATTCAGTGCCTAAACGTATACATGCAGCCTATCGAATTATAACGAACCTCATTAATTTGAAGGAGTTGTGGGATGAGGAGGAGCAAGACAGTGGCGTAACGAAGGGGGCAGAGAGGGGCAACCGCCACCGGGCGTAGGACAGGGGGAGGAGATCGGCAAATTTAGCTTTCAGTGGTAGACAGTATGCTATGACAAGAGCGATTAAAAGTCGACAAGAGAATTAAATAGGGCGCAGTCATCAACTCTTGCCCCTGGGCGCTGAAACCCTTTGTTACGCTATATATATATATATATATATATATATATATATATATATATATATATATATATATATATATATATATATAGTACTGCATGGAGCAAGAGCAGAAGAAGAACGAAGAAATTAAGAGATAAAGAAATGGGAGAAGAAGGAGAATTGAAGAGAGGAAGGATGACGAAGAGGAGGAGGAGGGGGAGAAGGATAAGAAGAGTTGTCCGTCAAGTTGACCTTGAAAAGCAGCAACTGCATTTTCTTAGCCTCGGCACATCAGAGCGGATGGCCAATCCTATCCGTCGCTGTCTTGTGAATGTTGTTCCTTGAGGTTATCTAAAAGAGCCACCATGTCCCTTTGTTTCATCCATTCCTGACCGCCGATATATAGTAATATTTTCTCTGGCCAGACCTTCTATACAGTAAAAGCTTCACTGTGTCGGTCCAGCCTTCTCGAATAGGTTGCCTAGCAACCGACGCCATGATATTCTTGGCTTTTCGTAACCATTTGAAGACCATTCTGCATGTTTCCATCACGTGGTCTTGTATTGGCAGCTCTGTATGCCCCCAAGGAGCGTCTGTTGAAACGGCGCTATATAAATGTGGGATTATAATTAGCTAATGTGATCCAGTGATCTTCAGAAGCTTCATCAACCTCTCGTTTGTATATGAGGCTAACGGTGCACGTGCTCAGCCTCACCCACTGTCTGGATAATAAATTAGGCTACCTTTGCTTATAAGGTCAACCCCAGCAGCTTTATCTTTCAAACGGAAACTTAAATACAAAATAAAACGATGCCATTACATTTTATATTGCCCTCCTTTCAAACTTCAGAAGTGCACACGACCATACGATGCTACGACAGACCATCGATGGCGCTGAGCAATTGTGAATGAAGGACTTACTCAAGGTCCCTATACACAGCACTGCCCCGGGCGAGGCTGGAACCCGTATTCTCTCTAACCAATTGGCCACTTTCTATATGGGGAATCCATCGGTCACTTAGTCTCCTCCGGGTCCTCCCTCTGCTGTCCAGTATCTCCTCCTCCCTCTGAACGACCGACCGTGCCCCTCTGTGTGTCACGTATTGAGATCTGCAACGTAAATCTCATATTAAGCATCCATTCATGCATGATTTTAACAGTATAGGCTAAGCATGATTGTATACATAGACGACTCGTATACTCACTTGAAAGCGGAGAGTCCATATGCTATGGTTTAAAACGCAATCCAGTTGTACAGCGTCGAGTTCTAAACCTCGCTGCTTTTCCCGTGCGTGGTCTCTTCCCTTCACGAAATCAGTCAAACGTTGCTAAGACGTTCCCTTTTCGGAAGCAGACGTATATTTCATATCCGACTTTGACGCTGATTTGACTAGAGCAACATCAATTACATGCGATTCAGACTAGCGCAACATCAATGGCCTTTAGGTTTGTGCTGTGAGGAGCATTATAAGCGACGAGTTAAGGAACAATCCGTTCAATTTCTGCGTCAATTAGAGCGTTGGCGGTCGATATATGATAGATTCCAGATCCTCGCCTCCGTCTCCGTCTCCGTCTCTTACTCTTTCTTGGCGGATATTCCGTGGCTGTGAAGATAGGACGCCTCCTTAGACTCTGCCTCGCTGGGAAGCTTACGTTGACTGACAGCGATGCCAGATGGCGCCACTCCATGCTCTCCACGATCCGTTGTTTATGGTTGGATGTAGACAGCTGACGGCGATCTGCCATTGGTTGGTTGGTGCTCGGCTCTGGCCAATCAGGAGATGAGGTGATGCGGAAGGATTAAGGGAGGAGGCTGAGCTTGGCTGCTGCAGTTGGAGAAGAGCGGATGCTTTCGCCTGGAAACAGTGACGCTGCTGGCAGACGCAGCAAGTCTGCAGGGTCGCTCTGCTAGAAACATTTAGCAGACAATATTTTTATCCATCTAGTTTAACTTGCAGGAATCTTGATTGCTTGCAATCTTGATTGATTGAGCCACAGGCTAAAAAGTCAAATCTTGCGACGACTAGTTCGATCACTTACAATCATTCAATCGTCGTGAAACTTGGCAGACAGACTCGCCCTCGCACACACTTCATTCTATCAAAATTTCAGCTCCCCCAAAAAAGGCTAGCTTATAGAATCGGGGACTCAACTTTTCGAATCGGGGAATCCCCTTTTCCGACACGCAGCGTTGTGATTGGCCAGCGTTGCCATTGGCTGCAACAGAAACGGGTGCGGTGCTTGATTAAACGGACGCTATGTTGTAAAATGCTATATATTTGTAGAGGTAACTGCTTAATATGACGGATTATAGGATACTAGATGGATATAGTAAAAAACTTTGTTTTTACTATTGGTTCTTTTTATTTATTAATTCGTGTCGGAATTTCAAGACTGCAATAAATTAGAAATGATGACACAAGACAGATTTAACTCCGCCACCACCCTACCTGTGGCAGTGCCAGTCCCAAGCCTGGATAAAGGAGGAGGGCGACGCTAATCATCTTTGTTATGACACAGTGTCGTTAAACAGCAACCAAGCAAGACATATTTCGCAAGGAGCCGTGTATACCCGAACAACTCTACTATAGGCAAAGTCGTTCAAGCTCAGCAAATGGTTTGGACATCTAGAGCTAATGCCCGTTGCCCGTTGAATCCCACACAATGTATACGACGTGTAAGGATGTGAAGATATGCTGTCGTATACCCATCGCTGCCAAATGCATGGCTGCAGGCGTCTCGAAATACATACAGGCCTAATGATTTATTTATTTATTTTATTAAGGTCACTTGTTATAGCGCCCCTTCAAGATTAAATTTTCTACTCAGAGGCGCTCCCGACTACAGCGCGGACACTGAATCGGAGTTTCACGCCGAAGCGCATGAGCAATTGCGAGTGAAGGACTTGCCCAGGGTCCCTACGCGGCGGCTTAAGGTGGATTCGAACCCGCAACCCTCCGGCTGCAAGGCACCGAACATACCCTACACCACCACGCCCCACGCGTCGTATACATCCTAAACAAAAAGAACCGGAACGCCGTTCCGGTGCATTCAGAGGCGAAAATCTATACATAACTTTGGGGGGGGGGACAGAGTACCTACGAGGGTCGGATTTTGGGGGGGGGGGACAGCAGGGCTTAAGTCAAAACTTTGGGGGGACTGTCCCCCTCTGTCCCCTCCCATGATTTACGCCATGCACTGGGTGCATTCCGGTCCCAACGGAACCGTGCATATAGGCCCAATTATGTCGTATAATACATTCGGTTGTATGTAAGTCGAGTGAAAATGAGAAGGCAACAGATCTGAGCGAAAACTATAAACGAAACTTGTAAGAGTGCATATGATTTTAAACCTAACGTAGGCCTGTATACTATTGGAACCGTGCACTGTCGCAATACTGGTTTACAATGGCATTTATTCGGTTTGTCATGGTGCTATGGGATTGTAATTTTAAGCTTATAGCCTAATTAGTCATTTCTATAGCGCCCGGATCTAAGGCTCAAGGCATCAACCGATGGCGCTTCCGAACTAAACAGTAATCAGACCAAAAACATTCAGAAAACAGAAGTTCTACGTATACGATTAAATGTAAATGTTTTCCTATAATATCGGCCGCATCCATGCATGGCCTCCACTCTGCAGATCACATTTTTATGAACTGATCGATCGAGTGAGATCATTCACCATGCACCGCTGCTGTCCGTTTGAATGGGCGCCACGCCTTCTATAAGGTCCCCGTGCTATATATAGCCCGAGATTTAAATCTCCTAAATAAGTTTATTGATATATATATATATCTTCGTTTATTGATTATTCGGGATGTCACACCGCATCCAGGTACAAGTTAATGGAGCAGCATATAGGAGGCGATACCCTAACCGACATCCTCAATCACAAATTAGGACTATAGCTTGGTCGCGCTTACAAGTTTGATAATTAATACTCATTATTTCTTGAATTAATATGATATCAACCAATATAGTTTAGAATCCCGCTACCAACCCACCGGACGCATTAATTGACAGGTCAAAAGATTGAAAAGAAAGCTCGTCTTAGATTGAACCTATGACCGGACAAGACCCTCCTCGGGAACTTGGACCCACCTGTGCAACTTCTCTCGCAGCTTTAGGAAGTCACTAAATTATATAGGCTACACTGCAGGGCGCACAATCAGACTTCCATTCATTTGTGGTCGAAAAACGAGATGCGTACAAAGCAGTTTGAGACGTTAAAACCGTGTCCTACACTCTCGTCGAAAGTGTGGAGTTTTTCTACACACTTACCTACACACTAGTGTACAGCCCTCACTCCAGCACACTGGTGTAGACTTTTTCTACACAAAAGTGTGTAGTTCTATAAATTACACAAAAAGTGTGTATTTAAACTGCACAGTTATTGTGTAATAATAAGATGCACAGAAATGTGTAACTTTTTCCACACTAATTGTGTACTTTTGAATACACAGTAAATGTGCATTTGAACTGCACAATGTTGTGCATCCTAACTGTATGTGTGTAGTAATAATGTACACATAAATGTGCATAATATATATAATTTTTTTAATATGCAACCATAACCATAACGATAACCATAATTTTATTGATCCAGCCAAACATCCAGTATAGCAAGTATTAATCAGTTGACATTTCATCCATGAATGTTCAAACGGTTACAACAGGGGGACAAGAAGGGACCTTGGTCCCACGGGCCCCTAAATACCAATTGCAGTATTAGATGGCAGTTATACCTAAACAATCACAGCTGCATGTTATCTGCGGTTATAGTAGTGTCCGACCTCGACCTTTCAAACGCATCCATACAAACTGTCAGTGTTACAGTGTAACAAAGTGTAAAGCAGCTAACTTTATGGCAAATGAGTATTAGCAACAAGTTTCACCAAATCAGCATGTCACAGTCCCAATATACAACATCTTGTAGCATCAATTTTTGATATTCAAAAAACTGCCAGATAAATTAACAAAGGATTGCTAGAAAGTAGCAGTTTTGCAGTTCACTCAAGACATAAATATTAGCAATCAGTTTAAGTAACTCAGCAAAACACAGTATATGGAGTTGTTACAAATACCCCTGTAATTCACCTTTTTCTTTGCATTTACCGTGATCTATAAATTCCTTTATAATTTAATATATAATTTCGCCAAATTGGATAATTAAGTTATTTCCTAAGAATTAACTGCACTACAGCACAGAGTATCCAGACACAAGAAATTTCAATTATGCTACAAAGACCAAACTGATTTCTATATATCACCATTATTAAAAATGTATCAGTCAACCGACGCTTCAAGTTAAACATTGGTCCCACTAAATAGGGCCCCTAAATACCAGTTGCAGCATTAGATGGCAGTTACTTAAAACAATCACAGCTGCATGTCATCTGCAGTCATACAACATAAAAGTTATTTCCTAAGAATTAACTGCACTACAGCACAGAGTATCCAGACTGACTTCTATATATCACCATTATTAAAAATGAATCAGACAACCGACGCTTCAATTAAACATTGGTCCCACTAAATAGGGCCCCTAACTACCAGTTGCAGCATTAGATGGCAGTTACTTAAACAATCACAGCTGCATGTCATCTGCAGTCATACAACATAAAAGTTATTTCCTAAGAATTAACTGCACTACAGCACAGAGTATCCAGACACAAGAAATTTCAATTATGTGACAAAGACCAATCTGACTTCTATATATCACCATTATTAAAAATGTATCAGTCAACCGACGCTTCAAGTTAAACGTTGGTCAACTGACGCTTCAATCTTTGGTTATTAAACAAAGCAATGGTAGAAAGTAGCAGTTAGCAGTTCACTCACGACGTAAAATCAGTTTAAGTAACTCAAAACTGAAGTACATTACTTGCAGCAACTGTTTGCGCCATTTTTTTCAACGTTCGCATTAAGTCCGTTAGCACCGTGCTCTTTACTGACGATTTCAAATCGAGTATTCGCTCCAAGAAACCGTAAAAGAAACGGAGCTCGGAGGGATACTCGACTTGAAATACAAAAAAAACATAAGCAAAAACTCTACAGCTTCTACAAAACAGGTGTCCAACAGACAAATTGCCGTATTGTCTGCTTTGATGAAGTATTTCGAGTTGATCCGCAGGAGCATCGGCTGTGTCACTCCTTTACTCTCGAGAACGGCCACTGCATTGTCTATGGTGTCTTCCTGTGCAAAAAAATCTTTTGTAAGTAAACGGTTGTAGCAATTAAAGCTTCAGACTAGTTACTTTAATGACCATCAACTTGCACAGATAGGCATCAATCCTAGCTGGAGATAATGGCTTGCCTGCGGCATACAATCAGCTAAGTATGTATCTCAACACATATATAATGCGTTTTAAGAACCTCACACAAGGGTGCTAGCAGATCGAAAAGGTGCATCTTAAGATTAGCTGCAAGTGTTTTCAGAGCGATCTATGGTGGTGAAGTTCTAATTTCGAGTTGTGAATAGACCTTTATGCAGCCAGTACTGCATATTTAGATCTACATATACCTGGACTATATATTTATGCTAGACTTTGTAAACAAAGATGCACATAGAATACAACAAGCATTTATCAAAACAAAACAATCATTAATGAAGAGTATTAAGCAATATTAAAAACCGACGTTAACAATCTGGTATAACACACGCCTTTTAAAAGATGGACTATCATGGTATCGGATAAATACCCAGATAGTGGACTGTAGAAATGGAAAATTCAAACAAACCTCAAAATTCACAAAGAAGCGGTCAAGTACAGATTCAAATGATAGTCTTGGTCGTTTCACGGACTTCTCCTGTGGTGTTGGTAGGAGGTGAACCAGGCACTTGAAAGCCACCTCACTCTTTTTGTCTGTAAAGTTACAAATAGAATTTGTTACATAAACCACTATAAGAACATCGCACAGGACCGGTAAAAATTTAAAGTAGTGCATTCAGATATGGAGTCGAGGCTTGATGAGCAGTCCAAAGACAGATGAAATAGATACTCATAATGAATGTGAATGACAATCGGAATCACAAAAAACTACACATCAGCTTTATCACAGTAACTGTCGAGTGTTCGTGGTGTTCTTTTGAAGTTTTGCTTCCTTATGTCGTTAAAGTCGGATTGGTCTTATTTCACACGTCTTGGAAACTTAGTATATGCAAAAATTCTCGACAAAGTCACAAGATACAACTCAGACATTTTCATCGACAAAAATCACATTCTGGCATTACAGAGTCCTGTGGGAAGCAGTTTTGACTCACTTGTTCCAAATGACAGCCAGATTAGTGTCACCTACTCAACTTCCAAGAAATTATGAAACAAGATATTGCTTTTCAGTATTAATATTATTGACAAAAAAACAAAGAGTATACTTTTCTAGTTTCATTCTCTGTATCATTATGCACACAATGGCTGTTATGATACAAGACTAAACTCCACCATAAGCAAGATAAAGCAATTTCTTACCTTCATCTAAATCATCAGTTAAAGTAGAAAGGATACTCTCTAGGGCAGATTTTGAACTTGCCAAATTCAAAATGAGTGGCTTATACTGCAGCCATTCCACATGCAGCTTCTTATTTGAACCAACAATTTGATGGAATTCCTCTCGAACCTAAAACATCAAACCAGCAATTCACAAGTTAGGTCTATGGTCAAATTATCAGGATTTTATGTTTTCACCCAGCAACACTTTTAACAAGTTCCCACTCAAAAATGAAACATACAAGGACAATACTCGTAAATCGCCTTGGACACTACCTACACAGACTGCTGTAGAAAATCATTAACATCTGGGGGGGGGGTCAACTGAATGGTAACAGACACACTAAGAACAGAAGGAAGCAGGCTTGAAACCTGCCAGCCGCACAAAGGTTGACTCAACCTTCTACTCCCTTGAGGGCAAGTGGTAAAAAGAAGTGCAGTAACCATAACCCTGCGCAGGTAACCCTTGGGTCTGGTCGAAGGACCTACCTGCCTACCACCGATGCATGGCAATGCCACCTAAGGGCTTATGGCATAACACCGGGAATCAGTAACCTGCCCAAAATTACTAAACATCAGTGTTTTTAGACGTAAGCTCTGGAACAGCATTCCAGGACCTTTTTCAGCTTTAAAAAATAAAGTTAATCTAACTTTTTAAGAAAAAATTACTTAGTTACTTTTAATTTAAATAAATGATTTATAACGAGATATTATTTCATTTTCCAGTTTTAATATGTTTTAAAATAAAAGAACGAGTTTTATCCCTTCAGACACTTTCCATAACTGTTCTGAACTTGTTATGTTATAGGAAAAGCACTGTTAAAAACTAAGCTATACGCAAAAAACTTTTCTTACTGCATCTGGCATGTCGAGCAGCCGCGGATAGCGCCGCGTGATCTCGGTTATGGAGGGCGAGGAATGCTTGACCCAAATCCAACGGTCTTCACGTGTGATATCCATCATCCGGAGCAGCTCCTGTTTGTTGTGAACATTTGGCCGCTGTTCACGAAGCAGGCGAACTGCCTCTTTGACATTGTTACTGGGCTCCGAAGGAAGCCTTAACAGATAAAGACAATTTGAAAGCAAACAAGCAAGCTGATTACAGGCTGGCTGTAACGTTAACATTTTGGCCACAGCAAGTTCCTATGCATCTACATTATACCTGGAATAAACAATTTAACAGAATAGTCTAGCATAAATGTAACCAAAGATCCATACACAATACAACAAGCGTTTAGCACAGTGGTGTCAAACCATTTTTAATAGCGGCCAATAGCAATATTTTCCATCAAGTGGAGGGCCAGGGTGTTGAAGGGTCCTGATTAAAATGGGACTAGGGGTCCGAAAGGGGGCCGAGTGAACCCGTTCCAGAATTTTAAAAAAAAATCTGAAATAGAGCATTTCTTACAAATAAACAAGTCAAATTAGACTTATAAAATCTGAAGTTGATCATTACGAGTCATGAAACATAACATAAAACTCGTTAATCTTTAAGGTTAAGGTCAATGTATTCTAGTTTATAAATAAGGTACATAAAGAACTCAAATTTATCTTATTCTGATAGCCTACTTAGAATAAGCTCACAATAAAAAAATTAATGAATATGTATAATTGTGTATTCATTAGGCTAGGCTTTGCGGGCCATAAAAACATCATCCGCGGGCCAGAAATGGCCTGCAGGCCGGCTCTTCGACACCCCTGGTTTAGCAAAACAAACTGTCATCCACAAAGAGTGTTAAAAAGATGTAGACCTACTATGGAATTGGATAAATACCCAGATAGTAAGTAGACTGCAAAAAATGGAAAATTAAAACAAACCTCAAAATTTAGAAAGAAGCTGTCAACGACAGCCTTGATTGATTCACAGATCTCTTCTGTGGTTTCGGTAGGAGATGAACCAGGAACTTAAAGCCCACCTCACTCTTTTGTCTGTAAAATAAAAAATAGAATTTGTTACATACAAATAAAACGTGGGGCGCGGTGGTGTACGGGTATGTTCGGTGCCTTGCAGCCAGAGGGTTGCGGGCTCGAATCCACCTCAAGCCGCCGCGTAGGGACCCTGGGCAAGTCCGTCACTCGCAATTGCTCATGCACTTCGGGGTGAAACTCCGATTCAGTGTCCACGCTGTAGTCGGGAGCGTCTCTGAGTAGATCTTGAAGGGGCACTATATCAAGTGCTCATACATACATACATACATAAAATGCTGTAAGAGCATAGTACAAGACCGATAAAAATTTAGAATAGTGCACTCTGGTATGGACTCCACTCTTGACGAGCAGTTCACAAACAGATGAAACTGATACCCGTAGTGAACGAGAATCAAAATCACACAAAAATGATACATCAGGCTTACCACATAAACTATTGGAGGCTTGCGGTGTTCCATCAATATTTTTGCGTTACCTTATGTACTAAAAGTCTTTCTTACATCGTTCCATCGTTGAAAATCACATTTTGGGATTACAAAGTCTCTTTGGCAAGCAGGTTTGACACACTTGTACCAAATGACAGCCTGATTAATGTCAACTTCTCAACTTCCCAGAAATTATGAAAAAAGATATTTGCTTTTCAGCATTAGAACTATTGACATAGAATGCAATTAATACTTTTATAGTTTTGTTCTCTGTATCATAATGTGCACAATGGCTCTTGTGCTTTAAGAGTCACCATAATCAAGATGAGAAAGCCATTTCTTACCTTCATATAAATCAGAGATAGTAGAAAGGATACTTTCTTGGGCAGACTTTGAACCTGCCATATTCAAAATCAGTGGCTTACAATGCTGCCACTCCACATTCAGCTGCTTATTCGACCCAAAGATTTGAGTTCTTTTCTAACCTAAACACATAAACCAACAATTCATTGTGTTTTAAGTCTTGTAGTCAAAATATCACCATTTTTCTGTTTTCACCCAGTACCACTTTTAACAAGTTACCAATCAAATCAGAAATGGTATCCAGACAATTCCCCCTCTCTGCTCATTTACCCAGTAAGTAAACAGTCTACCAATGTCCATGATAACAGTCAACCATCAAGATTTTTGCTACAGCAAGTTGCTATGCACTTCACCCAATACTAACCTTACATGTCATGACTACACAAATGCCAACTTACTGTCCACATAGGTTTAGAAGTGAATATAGTTTGAAGTTTCGCAGCACGCGAGTGATTGTATTGCATTGTACACAAAAACAGCCAACATACACGTACTTGTGGCTTTGCTTATCATTTAAAACTGTGATGCACAGTACCAATACAACAGTATAACACAGCATGAGTAGTGCAGCAGAAAAATAATCTATTAAAATGCGACAACAAACTTTTTTGGCATAGCATCCCACGTGCTATAGTGCAATATTCTATGCAAAGCATCAAGAATAGTCTGCCTACATGCCAGATTTGGGTGCATGCTTACGCAGAGTCTCTATGTCTTCGCAGTTTGATCTACGGCTGCAAATAAATATAAAAATGACTAACTAATGTAACAAGCTGCGTTCTGTCAGCCTGGTGTTCGGAATAAACGAAAATTGATTGATTGAAATGTAGTACAACAGGGTTCCAATATATATATAACTTTGTCAAAAAATGAAACCATAAAAAGATAACATATTAATTCACGGGGCAACGACTGAACCAAATGATCCACTAAGATGGAATCACAGAATATGTAGTCAACGACCTGTTTTGTGTAAAGTAATATTATTTTGTTAGAAAGTTTACTAAAGTATATAAGCATCACAACTGATAATAATACTCACATGTCCAGTAGGCATGCCATGTTGGAAATGTTTAATTTCATAAGAAGTACAAGAACATAATTAACGACCCTGCTCATGTACTACACGGACTTTTACCCCCGGAAAAACCAGCTATATACTCTATGCGTCCTCGTGCCCAAAACAGAATTATACCCGCTGCTGACAGTTTGGCCCGTAAAACATTTATTATTAGGATGCCTTACTCTTAACCAAAACATTATTGTACACTGCACAGTTTGCAATACAATAGAAAAGTAAATGTAACATTTGAGATCATAGGCCACTGTAGAATGTAAACCAAAATGCGGTTAGCAATTGGTGCAATAAAGGATATACTTACTCACTTACTTAATCAAATTATACAGAGAAACAGAACAGATCACTCACTATCCCAAGTCCTAGAAACAACCTTGAATTGTACTTTTTAAGTTTCTAGTATAAACATGAAACTGAAACATCAAAAATACATACATACATACATACATACTTGTTAGAACAAAAGGCCATTACAATAAACGAAACTTGCCATTGGGCACTGGATTTTAAAAGCCAGTTTCATGAACTCAATTAACCAACAGCACTTAATTGGGTTACCTACATAGCTCATTGAAAGGTTGAACTGTGTAATGCAAATAGGGTGACCTAAATAGCGAAGCCATGTGATCCTTAAGGGTTTACCAGTTGATGTCATCACATGTGACTGTACTGGAACTATAGATGCAATTGTTGAATGATGACCAATAAAAATTCTCTCTCTTCCCTCTCTCTCTCTCTCTCATTCTACGCTGTTTAATGTCCAATTCGGATGCGCTCGCAGGAGAAGCAAGCGGAAATTCCGTGCTATTCGTGGTGTTTTTCCTTAAAAACATGGCGGCTATGCACGCCGATATTGAATGTCGACGTTCGTAAATCATAAAAAACGAGTAAATTCTAGCAAAAATTCTAAAAAGCGTTGCACGCTTCCATGTTATAATGTGTAAATACAGTATTTATACAGACATTTTAATATTAAGGTACAAGAAGCCACAAATGGCTTAATTCACTTACATTTCGAACTGACGCACGTGCACACGACGATTTCACAAAGCGGAAAGGGCGGCGGAAGTTAGGCTCCGCCTATTTATAGAAATTACACACTAGATGTGGATAGAGCATAGATAACATCCGGGTACGTAAGAAATCGCACAATTCTGTGTAGATAAGGTAGTAAGTGTGTACAAAAAAAGTTATGCACAGTTAATGTGGAATTTATTTTCCACACTGTCAGCCAGAGTGTATACCCTATATACGCGACTCAGTTGAAAAATCTGTCAACCAAACAGTGGAGGCGCCAGGATTTCAGGTTGGGGGGGGCTAAAGCTCCAAGCCCTTCCCTTTTGTCCCCTCGTCCCTTTGATTTGCAGTGATCTCCCACTTTTTGGTTGGCTGAGCCGCAGTTAGAGGGGGGCTATCCCCAATGGCGCCGCCACTGCAACCCAACTATACCTGGTAATGAAATGCCTCTAGCCTAGAAAAGCTGCAGCTATTCGTTCAGAAAAGTGTAAATTCCGGGCGAAACGGCAAATGTATGCCATCTGGCGAATGATGATATTATACACTCGCGTATTTCTAGGCATGTAGCTTCTGCATGTATCTGGGCTTTCATAAAGCGCGTTTTTGGAACCACTCTAAGCTCTGCGAGCTTGGCCGTACACGGGATCTGAACAGACGCGTCCTAACATAATTATAGCTATAAAAGTAACTTAAGCAGATTTGGATTGTTCGAAAGTCAACGGGAAGAGTGACGATGAACTTAAGGTTAGTGAGGCGTCTTGGAGCTATTCGCAGATCTGTTTCATCCTCTACCTTCACCTCAATTGTCCATGCTTTTGTCTGTTCTCGAATTGGCTATAATTGTAATTCTCTCATTGTTGGCTTACCCAAGGTTCGTCTCTCTCCTCTTCAGTACATACTGAATGCTGCTGCCAGACTTATAGCTCACCTCCCTCGATTCTCTCACATCTCTACATTTATGGCCGAACAACTTCATTGGCTTCCTCTCTCTGTGCGCATCCAATTCAAAGTTCTCACTCTCATGCTCAAATCTCAACTGGGTCTTGCTCCAAAATATCTTTGTCACCAAATTCTCCGCCCCCTCTCTGCCACGTCAAAGCGTCCTCTCAGATCCTCTGACCGGCTTGACCTTTTGTTCCCCGTGTTAGGACCACAATAGCTCAATCCAGGTCCTTTGTGTGGATATGGAATCGACTTCCTCCTTCTCTATACGCTCTACAATCCTCTCTAGTAGCACCTCTAGGCCTACCTCTTTCTCTCACCTTTAAACCTTCCTTTCTCCTCGGAGTACCTCGCACTGGGAGCGCTTCTGAAAGGCTTATGCTATGAGAAGCGCTTTATAAATGATAAAATACAATACAATACAATACAATACTATACAATAGTGAACGTCGGTTATACTATAGGTCTAAGACATTGCTAGGGAGTAACTTCAAGTGCAAATGTAACGAACTTAAGTGCCAAAAATTGGAGAATAGAGGCCGTATCAAACTATGCCACATTTGCTCCTCTGAGCAGATAAATATTGAGGCGCTATAGAAACGCCCGGAATGATTGCATAAACGATATAGCGAGCGATTGTTTTGACTGAATTTGATTGTCATTGTTATTAGGTCTATTGTTACTGCTGTCATCATCATCATCATCATCATCATCATCATCATCATCATCATCATCATCATCATTAGCGTCATCGTCATCATCATCATCATCATCATCATCATCGTCGTCGTCATCATCATCATCATCATCATCATCATCATCATAATCATCATCATCATCATCATCATCATCATCATCATCATCATCATCATCATCATCATTATCATCATCATCATCATCATCATCATAATCATCATCATCATCATCATCATCATCATCGTCGTCGTCATCATCATCATCATCATCATCATCATCATCATCATAATCATCATAATCATCATCATCATCATCATCATCATCATCATCATCATCATCATCATCATCATCATCATCATCATCATCATCATCATCATCATCATCATCATCATCATCATCATCATCATCATCATCATCATCATCATCATCTGTTTGTTAGCTGCTGTTTAACGACACTGTATCATAACACAGATGATTAGCGTCGTCCTCCTCCTTTCTCCTCGCTTGGGACTGGCACTGCATTATTACCATTATACCCTAATTATTGGTAATGGTATAGGCCACTTGAAGCTGAGACGTGGATCATAATATTTGAATCATCCGTCAATTACTTACTCATTGACCAGTTAACGACAGTTACTGTACCGATGACGTACATTAATTAAAGACGTCATCTTAATTACAATTGTTACTCCGATGACGTCATCTTTGGATCAATTGTTCGCGCCATGGAAACGAGTGAAGACTCATTTTAGAAATGGAGTTCAACAGAGGAGACGAATTGACGAGGTATTTCGAAGAGAAAATCATGGAAATTCGTCATCAAATAATTATGTAGACATTCGAAAATCGATGAAAGAACTGTATGTCTACATTTTGAAACATCAATTCGACCAACAATCGAATGACGGACGCGAAGTTTCGATGATTTCGTGAAGACTCGATGTGTCACTTTCACCCGAAACCAAGCATGCATCGAAAAATGTCCATCAGAAAGTAAGTAATTCGAAGTTCAACATAAGAACTGCATATGCTTTTGTTTTTTAAGACACAAAACGATAAATAGGCCTATAGGTGGGTGAGCTTATAAGGCAAGTAAAATGTTTGAATTAAAACTATCTGAATCAATAAATAGCCAATTATCTGCCCATACAGTTTGACTGAAGCGTAGGCCAACGGAGATGAGAAGATCAGTCCCTTAAGCTGAGGGCTGCTGACCCCGAGAGGCAGCCAGGGGCGGACACTTAGGGAGGGGGACAGGAGGATACGGTCCCCAGAATCTTGAGGTGGAGGGGATGGAGCTGTTTATTTCCCCCCCCCCAATATTTCAGAAATATTTCATGAATATTATGAATTTCTACAGTGCTTTGCACTGTTAATACTTTTTGGTGTAATAACAAAGTAATAATAGTTTGCGTGGTGCTTCTGCGGCGGAAAATGCCGCCACGCAACCCGCGAAAATTTACTTCTGCGGCGGAATTTTTTTGGACATTTTATCTAAAACAACTCTAACCCTAACACTGACCCTAACCGACACTCACAAGGCCAAACCTGACCCTAACCGACCCTCACGACACCAATTTATAGGAAGAAACGCATTCTGAACAATGCGCATGCGCCGAAGGTTACGCATGCGCAAAGGACTTCCGCCGCAGAATTGTGTCGAAAATATTACTTCTGAGGCGGAATTTTCCGCCGCAGAAGATTTATCCTAATAGTTTTGAGTTGTTGTTGACATTATGAACTGTTATAATATAGCCTATAACGATAGTATGTACTGTTATACAGTGGCGTCGCCAGAGCTTCAAGGTTGGGGGGGGCAAGGCATAGGCGGACAGAGAAACCATACTGTAATGGTGGCATTTTAAGCTGTCATAGGAAAAAATTGTTCTGTTATTTCAGCGCTGATAGGAGCCAACTGTGGCTCGTATACTATAGCTAAATGTTAAATGTTCGCGTTTTCATATAGTGACCGTATACGGCCTCGACCCTGCTCATTTTTCAATGAATTGATTGGCTTACATCCTTCATCACTGCTCGCCCGTTCGAATGGACGCCACACCATTTAAGGTCCCCGTGCAAGGACCGTGCTACCCCGAGGTTTAAGATGTAGTTTGAACCGTTGCCTATTTGAGTTTGACTACAGATAATATTAGCAAACCCGACATTTATTGAAATTAATATAAAAACTAGAAAACACATTCAATATCCAAGTACGCCACAAGCCTTAGGGTAAACAGATTGCTGACCTGACACAATTAGCAGACATAGGCTAGTTTACAAATAGTATACAAACCAAGCAAGAAGGATTCAACTACCGAATTGGGAAGCCAAGCAGTGCTGATGCAGTTTTACTGGTGAACAATCGACAATAGAAACAGAACTCGGGGTTAAAGTGGGTGGGAATGCGCGGGAACGGCCTACCACTGCTCTCGAGAATTGGCGGGCGAAGGAGTTTAATTCATAGATATTTCTATTCCTTTGTCTTAAAACCAAGATAGTGTGAATCAGTTTGCTATGTTTTGTCTCTGTATATAAGTATCTATTTCACAACAAGTATTATACCCACACACACGCCACATACACACACACATACACACACATACACACACACGCACACACTGATGCTTGCTTTTGCGTGCACCCGTTGAGCGAGAATTGGCGGGCGAAGATGTCGCTCAAAGAGGCAGGCGTATACTAATAATTTCCACATATTGTTTTGGACAGCCTGTTGGAATGCGGCTGTGTGACTGGTGTAAATAGGTAACCCCATCATGACTCATCACTACGAATAGGAGAGATAAATAACATTGGACTTTTCCCTATTCTTTTCTGTATATTTTGTATAAAGCACAATCCGTCACCTGTTGATTAGTGATTAGTCTTTGAAAAGAAAGCAAACTTTGGAAGAGGAGAAGAGGACCTTCAATGTAAAATGTCAAACCACACACCACATAGGGTACCCCCCCCTAAAAAAATCTAACCGGATTTGCACGAATCCCAGGACCCAGCCTGACCAGGGTTGGGGCAGCTGCCCCCCATCCCCCCGTGGCGACGCTAATGCTGTTATATGATATACTGATTTATTTTCTACTATAATATTTGATACTATCATATTATATTGAGTATAATCTACTGTCATGGTGAGTATGCTGGGGTTTGGGGTTCAACCTCCTAGTCTTTCTTAGGATCCCATAGTAAAGTCTACATTTCACACCCAAACTGCACATAAATCAACGTCTAACCCCCAGTTATTTTTTTACAATTCCCATACTGACTACAGTTAATATAATATTTGAAAAAATATTATATTTGTACAACTAAATGGCTTCTCTCGAGCATTATCTTTCAAATGTCAAAAATTTAATATCAGATTTTAAAATGTTATCTTCCTTGTACATTAAATATTAGTAGCCTAAAGCTACATCATTACTACATTGTATTTGTGTTGTATTTATATAAAGCGCCTCTCACACCAATCACCAATTTGCTCTGTATGGAACAAAGGCGCACTACATGACTTGTATGGCTTCCCAATTCGGTATACGATGATCCTTCTTGTTTGGTTTGTGCACCACTTGTAAACTATTTCTGCTAATTGTGTCCTGGTCAACAATTTATTTATCTTAAGGCTTATGGCGTTCTTGGAAATTGAACGTATTTTCTATTTTTTTAGATAATAATTTCAATAAAAGTCTGGTTTGTAGGTATTGTCTGCATGCAGTCAAACTCAAACACAACTCAAACTACCTGTTAGCTACGAGTGACAGCTGGTTCCCATCAGCACTGAAATAATAGAGCAAGTTTGTTCAGATGACAGCTTAAAATGCTATAGGTAATGGAGGATATGTCCAGGATTATTTAAGATATTCTAGAAAGGTCTTGGTGGGCTTTTTTTACAGAGTTCCTCAACAGTAGGGAAAGATTTGGGTAGGAAGCCAAAGCGTACCAGCTTACTGACAAGAGCACTAGTCGTATAGAGTGTCACTTTCCTGTGCTGGCAAAGCCCCACCAAACTTGGGAACAATATATATCATGCGCTTAACAGTTGTGGCTCGGACCACATCATAAAGCCTGACCTCTGAGAGGCCATGCGAGATCAAAATACAATGGGCGTGGAGTGATTGCTTGGTCCGTAGCCTACACAAATTCTTTGGATATGGGGGAAAACCGAACTTTGGGGTAATCTCAACACCCAATATATTAAGGGATATGACCCTTGTTATGCCACGTCGGATTGGAGGGCCTTGTTCAAAATTCACATTTGGTCTGGTAAAAATAATTTTGTTGGATTTAGAATGGTTCTGGTGAAGATTACATTTGCGAGCCCATGCAGGCACTAATGTGATCTAATTCTGCGTCCGTGGTGGAGATATTTGAAGCCAGATCACAAGATAGCAATCATCAGCATATTTGAAGATATAATTGAAGCTGTGGAGTGGTTTTAGACCAAAGATGGCCACCAAGAAGTTTGCTGGAGTCTGGACCCATGCCAAAACCCTGTAATTATAATGGCATGCATGGATGTAAGCTAATGAAGAGATCACGCCGCGGAACTTGGTGCAATGACTGCGATTGCTCAAGAGGGAGAGAATAATTTATTAAAAGGGATAGGTAGAGAGGCCAGTTAATCGGCCAAGTAAGAGTGCTTGACCACCGTATCAAAGACCTTAGAGAAATCTAGAGAAACAAGGTAGACATATAAGGTTCAGATTTTAGCGAATTAAGAATAAAGTCAGTGATGGCTATGAGTGCAGCAGAGATATTGGTCAGCAGAAGGATGGTTCTCAACATGATTAGTGTGGATAGGATAAAGGCGCACTATAAGTTTTTCTTACAATATGCGTAATACAGGTGTGATGGCAAGAAACAGACCCCCGAACGATCGAGTGTATACATTTACGTTACATTAGTCTACTTGGCAGTGATCTATTGTTTCTAATGACTTGAAGCATTGATGAAATTGCAATTGTAATTAGTAACTTCTGTTGGGCCTGTGGCTAATGCGTATCAGGTCAATATCCAGAAGATCAGTCCGCAATACCAGATTCAGCCTATGGTGGATTAGCAATCTGAAAGAGGAAGTTTTAAGTTGAGAAAGAAATAACACAAGACTGTGCAGAAACACAGGGAGAGAGTTCCCAAAAGTAGGTTCAGTAACCGAAAAGCTCGTTCACCAAGAACAGTTCTTGATTTAGGTATGACCAGACAAAGATAATCAGATGACCTCATTGAATTATTATAACTCTGGGAAATAAGAAATGATTTTAAGTATTGTAGATGGCCAGAGTTCACAGTTTTATAAACTTTGACCCAATTTTTAAACTAATTCTTTGTTGAACAGGAAGCCAATGCAAAGATTTAAGCACAGGGTTATATGTTACTATTTGGATGTATTAGTTATGGCTGTATACAACCAAAGAGTTCTAAACTCTGCAGCTTCATCATGTTTGACTTATAATTATTTACACCAGTAATAAGTGAGTTGCAGTAATCTAGGCGACAGGAAACCAATGCATTTGGCAAGATATCCTTTCAGACACGGGCACATGATCAATTCTGCATATGGCCCGAATGAACATACGGGGTGGGCCATTAAAAATGAGAACATCGCGTTCAATCGTGTTTAATACAATATCGGATTGTGTTTTGAGTAAATCTTAAACGCGTATATTATTACGTGATGTACTTACTTATCAAATCAAGCCAGTTCGACATATTGTGGAGAAAGATTTACAACTTAAAGCGAACAATCGTGTGATGAGGTAGGTGATAACGAAGGCTGTAAATTAAAACGCCTGCAACAAAGTCAGCAGCTATTTGAAATGTTTCCTAACGAGAGAAGAGCTCGAAGCATTTGGTACACAGATGAAAGACATTTACAGTTGCCACACCAGTTAATTCTCAAAGTGATCGTGATATTAGTCCCTTGTAAGAAAGAAAAGCAATTTCCAGCAACATGACTCGTGTGCGAACGTGGACATTTCAGTCGCAGCATCATGGTTTCGGCAGTCGAAGACTCCAAGATCTTTGGTTTCGGTCGATGTGTCTCGGATGGGAAAAGCCAATGTAGTGTTTGTTGGACCCAAAGTCAAAGTAAACAGTAAATACTATTGTGATCACGTTTTAGAAAGAAGTTTACTTCCTGAGCAAGATGTAATAGTAATACACTGATATGTAATAGTCAAGTTATAATTGTTGTTAATTGTTATATGCATTGTGCTTCTGGAAATAAAAAGTTGTCAGTTGTCAGTTGTCAATTGGACGTTGCAGCAGGGCGGAGCTCCTTTACACGCAGAATGAAGCGCTCAACTTCCATCATCAGGAGAACCTTAATCGAATCAGACATGTGGCCTTAAAAATAGCCCAGACCTAAAACCGGTAGACTATGCTGTTTGTGGTGCCCTTAAACAAAAATCTACCTTTGTCGTAAATTTACAACAATAGAACAACTGAAGTTGGCCATTGTTGAGGAGTGGCGAAAATGTCCCAGCGATTTATAGACAGAAGCATCGTTATAACGATCGCGTGGCACAGACGTTTAGGAGAAATTGTTGAAAACAGAGGCGGACACAGAGCATATAACATTTAACAAAAAATTACTAACATTTTGAAAGAAAAAAAATATTAATTAAATGAATAATTCAGATTGAACGCGATGTTCTCATTTTTAATGGCCCACCCTGTATATGTTGACTTACAAGTAGGCCTACTGTTTACATCGCCAGTGAGACACATGGTAGAATTGAAAACAATGCCTAAGTTATATGAGCTGCGTCTGCTAGCTCAGTCACAAATTGAGTCACCCAGTTTCATTGACGTAAGTCGTTCAAATTTTTTAAGTCGCTTGGAGTGCCCATGCAGTAGGAGAAATGTTGGTCTTCGATTGGTTAAGGAGGAGTTTATTGGCTGCCATCCAAGACTGTACCTCATCAAAGATAGCATACAACGAAATAAGTTTCTGCTTCTACTATATATATATACCTACGCCAACCCCGTGCCATCCGCCAGTCACTCCCATTGCACGCTATGGGAGTGTGGTCCATGCATTGATCTGTTCCAGGATTGATTATGGGAATGCGGTCTACATTGGTCTCTCCTCTACAAATACAATCTAAACTTCAGGCCATCCTAAACGCTGCCGTCCGCCTCATTAAAAAGTTTGACCATAATATCTCCTATTTTATCGGTGACTCCCTTCACTGGCTCATAAATTTTTGAAACATCATGCTCTAGTAGAGGTCTTTAACCTTAAAACATCAAAATAATAAGTTTTATAAGAAGGCTGGTAATATTTATTTTTTTAAAATACTGTAGAAAACTAATTTGGAAAAGTATTTTGAAAAAGTATTTTTAATTCTCTAAAATACTTTTATAAACTATTTTGAAAATACTCTTACAAATACTTTTCTAAAGCTTTTTGAACATACAAAATAAAATAGTATTTTCAATTTTGAAAATAGAAATCTATTTTGAAAATATAAATGTGCTCATCACTGCCTATGGAGTAGCCCAAAACTCCATCAGCCCGTTGGGTCTGTCCTTGCCGTGGTGAAGAAGCACAGTAAGCCATGATTCCCATGAACTAGATTATAGGCCTATCTTAGTCGTAGGAGAACCTCATGAACCCAAGGGGTGGTTTAAATCCCGTCATCTCCTGGGGTCTCTTGGCCCTCTTGGGTCCTTGGCGCGGCGTAAAACTCCGTCAGCCAGGAAGTATAGATTGTGTTCGGCTTAGGAGGATCTCATGGAACCTATGGAGGCCCAAAATCCTGCCTGGTCCTGTGGTATCATTGGTCCATGGCGTAGCGCAAAACCCCGTAAGCCAAGAATAGATTGTGTTAGTCGTAGAAGAACCTCATGAAGCCGATGGGGTAGCCCAAAACACCGTCGGCTCCTGTGGTCTCATGGGTCCTTTGCGTAGCGCAAGAATAGATTGTGTTAGTCGTAGAACCTCATGAAGCCGATGGGGTAGCCCAAAACACCGTCGGCTCCTGTGGTCTCATGGGTCCTTTGCATAGCGCAAAAGACCCGTAAACCAAGAATAGATTGTGTTAGTCGTAGAAGAACCTCATGAAGCCGATGGGGTAGCCCAAAACACCGTCGGCTCCTGTGGTCTCATGGGTCCTTTGCATAGCGCAAAAGACCCGTAAACCAAGAATAGATTGTGTTAGTCGTAGAAGAACCTCATGAAGCCGATGGGGTAGCCCAAAACACCGTCGGCTCCTGTGGTCTCATGGGTCCTTTGCATAGCGCAAAAGACCCGTAAACCAAGAATAGATTGTGTTAGTCGTAGAAGAACCTCATGAAGCCGATGGGGTAGCCCAAAACACCGTCGGCTCCTGTGGTCTCATAGGTCCTTTGCGTAGCGCAAAAGAACCGTAAACCAAGAATAGATTGTGTTAGTCGTAGAAGAACCTCATGAAGCCGATGGGGTAGCCCAAAACACCGTCGGCTCCTGTGGTCTCATGGGTCCTTTGCGTAGCGCAAAAGAACCGTAAACCAAGAAGTAGATTATGTGTTACTTGTAGTATAACCTCGTGGACCCTATGCGTTGGTCCACAACCCCGTCAGCTCCTGAAATCTCATGGATTCCATGCGCGGCGTAAGACCAAGTAAGCCAAGAAGTAAATTATGTGCAAGTCATAGGAGGACCTAATGAAGCCTATGGGGTGGCCTAAATTCCGTCAGTTCATGGGAGTCTCTTGGGTTCATGGCGTAGCGAAAAGCCCCGTCAGCCCAAGAATAGATTATAATTATGTTAGCCGTACGGTAACTTAAGCCAAGAATAGATTATTAAGTAGACCTAAACTATTTGTAAGTCGTAGCCCGTAGGAGGACCTAATGGAGCCTATGGGTTGGCCTAAACGGCGTCAGCTTCTGGGGTATCTTGGGTCCATGGCGTAGCGCAAAACCCCGTCAGCCAAGAATAGATTATTATATGTTAGCCGTAAGCCAAGAATAGATTATGTGATAGTCGTAGGAGGACTTCATGAAGCCTGTGGGAGTATGGGGTAGCCCGAAACCCCGTCGGCTCCTGTGGTCTCTTGGGTAGTTGGCGTAGTGGGTTCAATTTGAAAGCGGCGCGAATCAAAGGGGCGAAATCAAAAGAGTGCAATCAAACGGGCGCCTGTTTTAAAGGGCGACAATCAAAACGGCGCATGGTTAAAAGGGCGAATGTAAATAAAGAGCGTGTTTATAATGGCGAAGAGAAAACGGGCGAAATCGTACTTTTACATCACAAAAATCAAATAATTATTATTCATAATCTACTTCTTATTGATGAAAATATAACTGGTTGAGGTATACAATTTTAAGGTATACCCGTAGTTTAGGTTGGTAAATTCAGACCATATATGCTTTCCCGTACTTTAGGTTATTAAATTATTTTGTATCGGCAAAAGTTTTACGCTTTCCTCAATTTGAAATGGAAGCAGGATTGATGAAAATAATTCATTGCTTACCCAAATGGAAGCTGGATTGATGAAAAGAACTGTTGCAAAACTGTTGGCGCTGTTTTAATGAAAAGACTCGTTTCAGTGGGAGCTGGATTGATGAAAGAACTTCTTATAATGGGAGTTGGATTAATGAAAATAATTCTTTCAATGGGAGTTGGATTGACGACAGTTATCATCGACATTGCAGATCAACGTGGGCCTATCGTACGGCATTGAAAAGATTATAGTAGGCCTAATTCACGAAATTCGATTTCACAAATCCAACTTCTGTTTAATGAAAAAATCATTTTAATCAATCCAGCGAAATGACCAACAACGTCCGATGTTAAAATAATTTACAAACATAAACTTCGTTTAAGTAATTTATCAACCTAAACTGCGAGTTTAGTCAGTTTACCCAATTTAAAACTCTCACGTAGACCTATTTCGCCCGTTTGCTCTTCGCTGTTATAGCTCGTTATTTACATTCGCCCTTTTAACCATGCGCCTTTTGCTTGTCCCCCTTTTAAACATGCGCCCTTTTTTTTATTATCGCCCTTTTAAAGAAGCGCCCGTTTGATTGCGCCATTTTGATAGGATACCGGCGTAGCGCAAACCCCGTAAACTAAAAAGTAGATTGTTTTAGTCGTAGGAGAACCTCATGGACCCTATGGATTGGTGCAAAAACCCCGTCATCTCCTGGGATCCCTTGGATTCCAGGCGTGGCGTAATACCACGTAAGCCAAGAAGTAGATAATGTGTTAGTCGTAGGAGGACCTAATGAAGCCGATGGGGTGGCCTAAACGCCGTCAGTTCATGGGAGTCTCTTGGGTCCATGGCGTAGCGCAAAGCCCCGTCAGCCAAGAATAGATTATAATTATGTTAGCCGTTGGAGGGCCTCATGGAGTCTATGGGGTAGCCCAAAACCTCGTCGGCTCCTGTGGTCTCTTGGGTTCTTGGCGTAGCGCAAAAACCCCTTAAGCCAAGAAGTAGATTATGTGTTAGTGTTACTTGTAGGAGAACCTCATCGTCCTCATGGACCCTATGTGTTGGTCCCAGTGTGATTCTCCTTACAGATTTTATTTTAGTTATAGTTACAGTTATAGTTAATGGTTTTTTATTTTAGTTATAGTTATAGTTATAGTTATAGTTAGTATTATTTTTTAGTTATAGTTATAGTTAATGGATTTTTATTTTAGTTAATTTTAGTTACTACTTAGTTACAATAATTAAGGCTATAAGCAAAATTTTGCGTATTAACACTGTAGCGAATGTCCTTGAGACCCACACAAATCATATAACTAATTGCTGTAGATATATGCTCTTATATATATATATATATATATATATATATATATATATATATATATATATGTATGTACAGTTAAGGAGTAAGCTGCAGTAAGGCTGCAGTAATTGTTAGGATGTTGTACTTGTTGTAGTGTGTAGGATTAATTATTCATTTAATTAATTGAACCAGCGTCAGAACCAGCGATATAGATAATAATATTTAGCTAGGATTCGGGGATAAACGGTTAATCCGTAACGATGCTGTCAAGACGCGATTGGTTGAGAATTCTCGTCTGCCAAATGAACCGCGGTTTGGCGCCTTCACGCCCGGAATGCAGAATCATGTCAGTGTTGTTGTTGACTGCGAAGGCTTCGGTAGTCGTACGAGGCAGTTTAACAAACAAACTCCTGATCGGACAACAAGTTTTGGTAATTTGTTGATCGGAAGACGATCAGTAGAGGGAGTAATGTTAGGAGGTGTCCGCTGACACACTTCGTTGAGTAAACTTCAGAGGACTATCGAAAGTCACGTCATTTCAACTTGCGATCGACTGGGATTGATAGTTAACGTCAGTATCGTATCAACAGTACGATTATAATTCCAACGTAGAACGTTTCGTTTGCGAATTATTGTACGAACTCTGACTTTTGGTGTTTGATTCGCCACGCAATCATCATCAAGATCTAACTAGAAGATAAGCTAGAAGTAGCGCTGAATTCAACAAGAAGAATCACTTCACTTCGAGCAGAATGGCCACAACAAGAAGAAACATCGAAAAGAACTTCATCAGCCTGAAGAAAGCCAAGTCAACCGAGAGGGAGATCGATGACGCTCTACCGTAACTATACGACGAGCACCAGTTCAAGTGAATATAACATTTCATCACAAAGAGTTGCTTGGGGAGGTTAGCTTAGGGCCTTATAAAATATAATTTTAAGTAATCAATGATGCTGGTTCTAAGTAAGGATTGTAGCCAATGAACTAACGAATAACTAGTCTTTCTAGAATAGGTAAATATAGCATTAACATTATAATATAACTAGATGTTTGCCCGTCCTAAGACGGTTAAGTTTAGGGAGCTCCACCTGGCGACGGATTTAATATACTGAGGAACAAAAGAAATCATGCGACCTCTAACAGTGACTACCCGCTGGCTGCGCCAGTCTCGGCCGACCCTACGCGGTATTCGCCTTTCTCCCCTCCTCTCGACTCATCTCCCCTATATTATTAATTGTATTTAAATCAGACCTTTGTTGAACTAATTAATATTCAAAACTCAAGACTGTCTTCATTGAATTCTACTATAATGATAGGCCTTACATGCATTGCTATCCTCGCCATAGAGAGATAATAAAGTAACGCGAGTAAGATCCAACTCTAAGCTTCCCCATATAGAGAAGTGGGGACCCGTTACAGTGACGTATGATTCGACAATGAGATAGAGAGCAGTGACGTGTTAGTCGACAATGAGATAGAGAGCAGTGACGTATTAGGCGACAATGAGATAGAAACCAATGACGTATTAGTCCACAATGAGATAGAAAACTCTATCTCATTGTCTTGTTAAAGTCACTATTTTCTATCTCATTGTCAACTAATTCGTCACTGTTTCTCTATCTCATTGTCTACTAATCCGTCACTGTTTCTCTATCAGATAGAGAAGCAATGACGTATTAGTTGACAATGAGATAGAAAACAGTGACGTACTAGTCGACAATGAATATGAGATGGAAACAGTGACTTATAATTCGAGTCTATCTCATTGTCTTCAAATACGTCACTGTTTTCAATCTCATTGTCTACTAAAACGTCACTGTTTCTCTATCTGATTGTCGACTAATACGTCACTGCTTCTCTATCTCATTGTCTACTAATACGTCGCTGCTTCTCTATCTCATTGTCGACTAATACGTCACTGTTTTCAATCTCATTGTCTTCTAATACGTCACTGTTTCTCTGTCTCATTGACGTCTAATACGAAACTATTTTCTATCTCATTGTCGACTAATTCACCTCTCTTTCTCTATCCCATTGTCTATTAATATGTCATTGTTTGCTATATCATTATCTACTATTACGTCACTGCTTCTCAATCTCATTGTCACTATAACGTCACTGTTTTCTATCTCATCGTCTACTAATGCGTCACTGTTTCCTATCTCATTGTCGATTGAACGTCACTGTTTCTCTATCTCATTGTGTACTAATACGTCATTGCTCTCTTTCTCATTGTCGACTATTACGTTACTGTTTTCTATATCATTGTCGACTAATACGTCACTGTTTTCTATCTCATTGTCTAGTAATACGTCATTGTTCTCTTTCTCATTGTCGACTAATACGTCACAGTTTCTCGATCTCATTGTCGTCTGATACGTCACTGTTTTCTATCACATTGTTTACTAATACGTCACTACTCTCCTTCTCATTGTCTACTAATACGTCACTGCTCTCTATCTCATTGTCGACTAATGCGTCACAGTTTCTCTATCTCATTGTCGTCTGATACGTCACTGTTTTCTATATCATTGTGTACTAATACGTCATTGCTCTTTTTCTCATTGTCGACTAATACGTCATTGTTTTCTATCTCATTGCCGATTAATACGTCACCCTTTCCCTATCTCATTGTCTATTAATACGTCACTGTTTTCAATCTCATTGTCTACTAAAACGTCACTGTTTCTCTATCTGATTGACGACTAATACGAAACTATTTTCTATCTCATTGTCGTCTGATACGTAACTGTTTTCTATCTCATTGTTTACTAATACGGCACTGTTTTACTATCTCATTGTCTACTAATACGTCACTGTTTTCTATCTCATTGTCTACTAATGCGTCACTGTTTTTAGATCTCATTGTCGTCTGATACGTCATTGTTTCCTATCTCATTGTCGATTAAACGTCACTGTTTCTCTATCTCATTGTGTACTAATACGTCATTGCTCTCTTTCTCATTGTCGACTATTACGTCACTGTTTTCTATATCATTGTCAACTAATTCGTCACTGTTTTCAATCTCTTTGTCGACTAATACGTCACTGCTCTATTTCTTATTGTCGACTAATACGTCACTGTTTCTCTGTCCCATTGCCTACTAATACGTCACTGTTTACTATCTGATTGTATACTAATACGTCACTGCTCTCTATCTCATTGTCGACTAATACGTCACTATTCTCTATCTCATTGTCTACTAATACGTCACTGCTCTCTATCTCATTGTAGACTAATACGTCACTGTTTTCTATCTCATTGTGGACTAATACGTCACTGTTTCAATCTCATTGTGGACTAATACGTCACTGTTTTCCATCTCATTGTCGACTAATACGTCATAGGTTTCTATCTCATTGTCACCTAATACGTCACTGCTCTCTATCTCATTGTCGACTAATACGTCACTGTTCTCTATCTGTTTGTCGAAATAATACGTCACTTCTCTCTATCTCATTGTCGCCTAAAACGTCACTATTTTCTATCTCATTGTGGACTAAAACGTCACTGTTTTCTATCTCATTGTCGAATAATACGTCATTGGTTTCTTTCTCATTGTCGCCTAATACGTCACTGTTTTCTATCTCATTGTCGACTAATACGTCACTGTTTCTCTATCTCATTGTCGACTAATACGTCACTGTTTTCTATCTCATTGTCGACTAATACGTCACTGCAAGGTCATTGTAGACAATGAAATAGAGAAACCGTGACATTTTTGCAACATGATAGAAAACAGTGACTGTTTTAGTCGACAACTGAATACGTCACAGTGACGTATTGTGAAACAATCAGATAGAGAAACAGAGACGTATTCGTAGACAATGAAATAGAAAACAGTGACATGAACAGTCGTCAATGAGACAGATCTAAACAGTGACAAATTTTATTGTCGACTATTGATGCAACTGTTACGATCTCATTGTACCGTTATGAAACAGTGACATTGTCGAATGAAGGAGTGTTTCTCAAGAGACCAACACGTAAAATGAGATAGAATTACGTCACGTTTCTGGCTACAATGAGAGGAGTGACATGGTAGGCTGTTGACTTATAAGTCGTCATTTTCGGAAACAGTGACACTACGAGACCTGTTTTACGTAACAGTTGTTGGTTGTAGAGCAATGGTTTTCAGCGAGAGAGGACAATGATTTTAATCAATGAGATTGAGAGAGACAAGACGTATGGCGTAGGAGACTCATTACAGAATTTCCAATACGTCAATTGGTCCCTAGCTGATAAACACAATTAGAAAAGATTGTAGACAACCGGTGACGTTCTATCACAATGAGATAAGATCAGTGACGTTATCGTAAACTAATACGTCAAACAAATATCAATGACTGTCGAAGAACTGACGTATTAGTCGACAATCAGATAGAAGCAGTGACGCATCTGTCGATGACAATTTACAATAGAGTAACTTGGTTCCTGAACCACCCAATCGACAAAGAGTATATCCTCGTGACGTATGCATCAATTGTAATAAAATTTGCAGTGACGTATAGATAGAATAGACAGTGACGTTCATGTGACAATGAGAAATTTAGTGACTATAATACTACAATTGACAAGATATTGCAGAAAGTCAGTGTTCTACTTTATCGTGGACACAGTGTATACAGATACAAACTACGCTGCTCCTTCAATGACTCAAATCAACAGTTTGACGTACAACGGAGTATGTGGATGTATTTACCACCTACTCATTGGCTGCTTACGTCGGTTGGCAGTACTGCTAGTGACCTGATGGTCTGGCTGCCTGGCGACTCAGAGGAGTGACTCACATGCTAGCTCAGCCAATAGAGACAAGTGACTTTTTAATATCTACAATGAGATCTCCTACAGTGACGCCGCAGTGGAAATCAAGAAAGACTATACGCGCTGGTGCCAAAGATACTAATCCCGTCACTGTTGAGGCTGCTGACTAGTCATATGATACGTCACGTCTATCCTCTGCCGTCTCATGGAGAAAACTAATAGCGCACACTTTTTTCATCCTATCTGACAGGATGGAGAACAGTGACGTATTAATCAACAATTTTCGGATCAATTGTGACGTATTCCGTCCACTAAAGCGGGATCCACCACCGCAGCTCTTATTAGTCGACTAATACATAACCTCGTGTGAGCTATTTGTCGACTAATACGTCACTACACATGATGCTCTATGACAAATACCAAAGCTTTCGATACGACGTCATTGTCTATCTCGTCACTGCAACTGGCCGAGTTGACCATATACGTCATTAGTCGACAATGAGATTGAGAATAGTCACTGTATTGATCGAAACAATGAGACTAACTAAGTCACTGACGTATTATCTCATTGTCAACTAATACATAAACGCCATCATTGTGCAGTCGACTACGTCACTGTTTCTCTATCTCATTGTCTATAATAGGTCATTGTTTATCGATCTATTGTCTACAATACGTCACTGTTTCTCTATCTCATTGTCTACTAATACGTGATGTTTTAGTCGACAATGAGATAATACGTCACAGTGACGTATTATCGACAATGAGATCGAAACAGTGATATTAGTCGACAATGAGATAGAGAATCAGTGACGTATTAGTCGACAATGAGATAGAGCCGACCCACGTGACGTGTTTTCTATCGTATTGTCAATAGATAAACAGTGACGTATTAAGCGACAATAGTCACTGAGAATCCAGTGACGTATTAGTCGACAATCGGGAGATAGAGAACAGTGACGTATTAGTCGACAATGAGATAGAGAACAGTGACGTATTATGACGACAATGAGATAGAGAACAGTGACGTATTATCTCGACAATGAGATAGAGACCACAGTGACGTATTAGTCGACAATGAGATAGAAAGCAGTGACGTATTAGTCGACAATGAGATAGAGAAACAGTGACGTATTAGGCGACAATGAGATAGAAAACAGTGAACGTATTATAGACAATGAGATAGAAAGCAGTGACGTATTGGCGACAATGAGATAGAGCACAATGACGTATTAGTCGACAATGAGATAGAGAACAGTGACGTATTGTTTCCCACAATGAGATAGAGAGCAGTGACGTATTAGTCGACAATGAGATAGAGAACAGTGACGTATTAGTCGACAATGAGATAGAACATGTGACGTCTTCATTGACGTCATGTCAAGTCAGTGATTATTAGGTACAATGAGATACGTCATTGTTGACGTAATAGTCTACAATGAGACAGAAATTCTATCTCATTGTCTACAATGAATACGTCACTGTTTCTCTATCGACATTGAGACTAATACGTCAATGACGTATTATCGACAATGAGATAGAAAGCAGTGACACTGTTTCTCTATCTCATTGACGACTAGTACGTCACTGTTTTCTATCTCATTGTCTACTAATACGTCACTGTTATTCTATCTCATTGAGATAGATAGTCACTGACTCTCTGTCGACATTGTCTACTAAACAATGACTGTATTCTGGACAATGAGATCAGTGACGTATTAGTCGACAATGAGTTAGAAAACAATGACGTATTGTCTACAATAATACGTCACTGTTTTCGATCTCATTGTCGACTACAGTCACTGTTTCTAGTCGCTGACTCATTGCTGACAATAGATATGTCAGTGACGTATTATTATCGACAATCAGTTCTCTAGACGTTTAGTACTAATGAGACTGCTCTCTATCGTATTGTCGACAATGAGATAGAGACAGTGACGTATTACTCGACAATGAGATAGAGAGCAGTGACGTATTAGTCGACAATGAGATAGAAAACAGTGACGTATTAGTCGACAATCATTGTCGTCTAAAACAGTGACTGAAAACTCTATCTCATTGTCTTGTTAAACGTCACTATTTTCTATCTCATTGTCAACTAATTCGTCACTGTTTCTCTATCTCATTGTCTACTAATACGTCACTGTTTCTCTATCAGATAGAGAAGCAATGACGTATTAGTAGACAATGAGATAGAAAACAGTGACGTATTAGTCGACAATGAATATGAGATGAAAACAGTGACGTATCATTCGAGTCTATCTCATTGTCTTCTAATACGTCACTGTTTTCAATCTCATTGTCTACTAAAACGTCACTGTTTCTCTATCTGATTGTCGACTAATACGTCACTGCTCTCTATCTCATTGTCGACTAATACGTCACTGTTTCTCTATCTCATTGTCGACTAATACGTCACTGTTTTCTATCTCATTGTCTACTAATACGTCACTGTTTCTCTATCTCATTGTCGACTAATACGTCACTGTTTTCTATCTCATTGTCTACTAATACGTCACTGTTTCTCTATCTCATTGTCGACTAATACGTCACTGTTTTCTCTATCTCATTGTCGACTAATACGTCACTGTTTCTCTATCTCATTGTCGACTAATACGTCACTGTTTTCTATCTCATTGTCTACTAATACGTCACTGTTTCTCTATCTCATTGTCGACTAATACGTCACTGTTTCTCTATCTCATTGTGTACTAATACGTCACTGCTTTCTATCTCATTGTCGACTAATACGTCACTGTTTCTCTATCTCATTGTCGACTAATACGTCACTGTTTTCTATCTCATTGTAATACGAACTGTTTCTCTATCTCACGTCTACTAATACGTCACTGTTTCTCTATCTCATTGTCGACTAATACGTCACACTGTTTCTCTATCTCATTGTCGACTAATACGTCACTGTTTTCTATCTCATTGTTTACTAATACGTCACTGTTTCTCTATCTCATTGTCGACTAATACGTCACTGTTTCTCTATCTCATTGTCGACTAATACGTCACTGTTTTCTATCTCATTGTCGACTAATACGTCACTGTTCTCTATCTCATTGTGTACTAATACGTCACTGTTCTTCTATCTCATTGTCGACTAATACGTCACTGTTTCTCTATCTCATTGTCTACTAATACGTCACTGTTTTCTATCTCATTGTCTACTAATACGTCACTGTTCTCTATCTCATTGTCTACTAATACGTCACTGTTTCTCTATCTCATTGTCTACTAATACGTCACTGTTTTCTATCTCATTGTCGTCTAATACGTCACTGTTTCTCTATCTCATTGTCTACTAATACGTCACTGTTTCTCTATCTCATTGTCTACTAATACGTCACTGTTTCTCTATCTCATTGTCGACTAATACGTCACTGTTTCTCTATCTCATTGTCGACTAATACGTCACTGTTTCTCTATCTCATTGTCGACTAATACGTCACTGTTTCTCTATCTCATTGTCTACTAATACGTCACTGTTTCTCTATCTCATTGTCGACTAATACGTCACTGTTTTCTATCTCATTGTCACTAATACGTCACTGTTTTCTATCTCATTGTCGACTAATACGTCACTGTTTCTCTATCTCATTGTCGACTAATACGTCACTGTTTCTCTATCTCATTGTCGACTAATACGTCACTGTTTCTCTATCTCATTGTCTACTAATACGTCACTTTTCTCTATCTCATTGTCGACTAATACGTCACTGTTTCTCTATCTCATTGTCTACTAATACGTCACTGTTTCTCTATCTCATTGTCGACTAATACGTCACTGTTTTCTATCTCATTGTCGACTAATACGTCACTGTTTCTCTATCTCATTGTCGACTAATACGTCACTGTTTCTCTATCTCATTGTCTACTAATACGTCACTGTTTTCTCTATCTCATTGTCTACTAATACGTCACTGTTTCTCTATCTCATTGTCGACTAATACGTCACTGTTTCTCTATCTCATTGTCGACTAATACGTCACTGTTTCTCTATCTCATTGTCGACTAATACGTCACTGTTTTCTATCTCATTGTCGACTAATACGTCACTGTTTCTCTATCTCATTGTCGACTAATACGTCACTGTTTCTCTATCTCATTGTCGACTAATACGTCACTGTTCTCTATCTCATTAAAACTAATACGTCACTGTTTCTCTATCTCATTGTCGACTAATACGTCACTGTT
The DNA here is from genome assembly GCA_020284085.1 of Aporrectodea caliginosa. Classification (NCBI taxonomy): domain Eukaryota; kingdom Metazoa; phylum Annelida; class Clitellata; order Crassiclitellata; family Lumbricidae; genus Aporrectodea; species Aporrectodea caliginosa. The sequence goes on from JACEVL010000840.1 coordinate 349,171, forward strand.
TTCTATCTCATTGTCGACTAATACGTCACTGTTTCTCTTATCTCATTGTCTACTAATACGTCACTGTTTCTAGATCTCATTGACGACTATGTCACTGTTTTCAATATGATAGAAAACAATGACGTCACTGTTAGTCGACAATGAGATAGATACGTCACTGTTTATCTATCTCATTCAGATAGAGAAACAGAGACGTATTCTCATTATCTCATGTGACTATCATACGTAGAAAACAGTGATTGTATTAGTCGTCAATGAGATAGAGAAACAGTGACGTATTAGAAGACAATGACAATGAGATAACACAATGACATATTAGTTGACAATGAGATAGAAAAACAGTGACGCATTAGTAGACAATCAGATAGAGAAACAGTGACGTTTTAGTACGACAATGAGATTGAAAACAGTGACGTATTAGTCGACAATGAGATAGAAAAACAATGACGTATTAGTCGACAATGAGATAGAGAGCAGTGACGTATTAGGCGACAATGAGATAGAAAACAGTGACGTATTAGTCGACAATGAGATAGAAAACAGTGACGAATTAGTCGACAATGAAATAGAAACAGTGACGTATTAGTCGACAATGAGATAGAGAAACAATGACGTATTAGTCGACAATGAGATAGAGAGCAGTGACGTATTAGTCGACAATGAGATAGAAAACAGTGACGTATTAGTCGACAATGAGATAGAGAGCAGTGACGTATTAGTCGACAATGAGATAGAGAACAGTGACGTATTAGTCGACAATGAGATAGAAAACAGTGACGTATTAGTCGACAATGAGATAGAAAACAGTGACGTATTAGTCGACAATGAGATAGAAAACAGTGACGTATTATTCGACAATGAGATAGAGAACAGTGACGTATTAGTCGACAATGAGATAGAAAACAGTGACGTATTAGTCGACAATGAGATAGAGAACAGTGACGTATTAGTCGACAATGAGATAGAAAACAGTGACGTATTAGTCGACAATGAGATAGAAAACAGTGACGTATTAGTCGACAATGAGATAGAAAACAGTGACGTATTAGTCGACAATGAGATAGAGAGCAGTGACGTATTAGTCGACAATGAGATAGAGAACAGTGACGTATTAGTCGACAATGAGATAGAGAGCAGTGACGTATTAGTCGACAATGAGATAGAGAGCAGTGACGTATTAGTCGACAATGAGATAGAGAGCAGTGACGTATTGTTGACTATATCATTGTCCACTAATTCGTCACTGTTTTCTATCTCAGTGACGTCTGATAGTCATTGACAATGAGATACTAAAACAGTGACTGTCTCTATCGACAATGAGATAGATACGTCACTGTTTTCTATTTCATTGTCGATAATGACGTCGATTCTCTCAATCGCATTGTCGACTAATTCGTCTCTGTTTCTCTATCTGAGATAGAGAGCAGTGTCATTGTTTTCTATCAATGAGATTCTAATACGTCACTATTTTCTGTCTCATTGTCGACTATTACGACACTGTTTTCTATTTCATTGTCGACTAATTCGTCACTGTTTCTATTTCTCAGTGACGTCTTATACGTCACTGTTCTCTATCTCATTGACGACTAATACGTCGCTGACAAAGATCTCAGAACTAATACGTCACTGTATTCTATCGTATTGTGAGACTAATACGTCACTACTCTCCTTCTCATTGTCGACTAATACGTCACTGATCTTCATCTCATTGTCGACTAATACGTCACTTTTTTCCAATGAGATTGTCTACTAAAACGTCACTGTTTCTCTATCTGATTGTCTACAAATGTTTTTGTTTTCTATCTCATTGTCGACTAATACGTCACTGTTTTGTATCTCTTTGTATTATACGTCATTCTAGAAAACAGTATCACATTGTCGACGAATAAGTCACTGTTTCTCTAGAGACATTGTCTACTAATACGTGATTGTATTAGGCGACATTGAGATAAGACGTCACTGTTTCTCTATCTATTGTCGACTAATATGTCACTGTTTTTTTATCTTTTTGTCGTATTAATACGTCAATGAGATAGAGAGCATTGACGAATACGTCACTGTTTCTCTATCTCATTGTCTACTAATACGTGACTGTTTATCTCGACAATTGAGACTAATACGTCACTGTGACTCTATCTTATTGTCGACTAATGAGTCTCTGTATTTCAGTTTCTCATTGTCTACTAATACGTCACTGTTTCTCTATCTCATTGTCGACAATGAGATAGCAGTGACGTATTAGTCGACAATGAGATAGAAAACAGTGACGTATTAGTCGACAATGAGACAGAAAACAGTGACGTATTAGTCGACAATGAGATAGAAAACAGTGACGTATTAGGCGACAATGAGATAGAGAGCAGTGACGTATGATTCGACAATGAGATAGAGAGCAGTGACGTATTAGTCGACAATGAGATAGAGAGCAGTGACGTATTAGTCGACAATGAGATAGAAACCAATGACGTATTAGTCGACAATGAGACAGAAAACAGTGACGTATTAGTCCACAATGAGAGATATCTCATTGTCTTGTTAAAGTCACTATTTTCTATCTCATTGTCAACTAATTCGTCACTGTTTCTCTATCTCATTGTCTACTAATACGTCACTGTTTCTCTATCTCATAGAGAAGCAATGACGTATTAGTAGACAATGAGATAGAAAACAGTGACGTATTAGTCGACAATGAATATGAGATGGAAACAGTGACGTACTATTCGAGTCTATCTCATTGTCTTCTAATACGTCACTGTTTTCAATCTCATTGTTTACTAAAACGTCACTGTTTCTCTATCTGATTGTCGACTAATACGTCACTGCTCTCTATCTCATTGTCGACTAATACGTCACTGTTTTCTATCTCATTGTCTACTAATACGTCACTGCTCTCTTTCTCATTGTCGACTAATACGTCACTTTTTGTATCTCATTGTCTACTAATACGTCACTGCTCTCTATCTCATTGTCGACTAATTCACCTCTCTTTTTCTATCCCATTGTCTACTAATATGTCATTGTTTTCTATCTCATTGTCTACTAATACGTCACTGTTTTTCTATCTCATTGTCTACTAATACGTCACTGTTTTCTATCTCATTGTCGACTAATACGTCACTGTTTCTCTATCTCATTGTCGTACTAATACGTCATTGTTTCTCTATCTCATTGTCGACTAATACGTCACTGTTTTCTATCTCATTGTCTACTAATACGTCACTGCTTTCTCTATCTCATTGTCTACTAATACGTCACTGTTTCTCTATCTCATTGTCGACTAATACGTCACTGTTTTCTATCTCATTGTTTACTAATACGTCACTGTTTCTCTATCTCATTGTCGACTAATACGTCACTGTTTCTCTATCTCATTGTCTACTAATACGTCACTGTTTCTCTATCTCATTGTCTACTAATACGTCACTGTTTTCTATCTCATTGTCGACTAATACGTCACTTTCTCTATCTCATTGTCGACTAATACGTCACTGTTTCTCTATCTCATTGTCTACTAATACGTCACTGTTTTCTATCTCATTGTTTACTAATACGTCACTGTTTCTCTATCTCATTGTCGACTAATACGTCACTGTTTTTCTATCTCATTGTCTACTAATACGTCACTGTTTTCTATCTCATTGTCTACTAATACGTCACTGTTTCTCTATCTCATTGTCTACTAATACGTCACTGTTTCTCTATCTCATTGTCTACTAATACGTCACTGTTTTCTATCTCATTGTCGACTAATACGTCACTTCTTTCTCTATCTCATTGTCGACTAATACGTCACTGTTTCTCTATCTCATTGTCGACTAATACGTCACTGTTTCTCTATCTCATTGTCGACTAATTACGTCACTGTTTCTCTATCTCATTGTCTACTAATACGTCACTGTTTCCTATCTCATTGTCTACTGTAACGTCATTATTCTCTTTCTCATTGTCAGCTAATACAGTGACTGTTAGTCTGTATCCATTCTGATTTCGACAATGAGATTTGGTTTCACATAACATAACTTGTCATGGGTTGCTATCTCATTGTCATTCAATACAGAACTGTTTCTATATTTAGTAATACATTATGTGAATGCATCTCAAAATTACATCACTTTTAACAATGGAATTGTCGATAAGCAGCAATATTTTATATTATTGCGTACATTACGTCACTGTTACTCTTTTGGATAAACAAATATAAGATTATGTGTCATAGTTTTAAAACTAATCTATGTATAATCTATACTATATTAGATACACAAAATCACCCCTACACATGATTTATAGTATAAATGTACATCCATACATATATATCCTACATATATATCGGTTTACGTCGTAATAATCTATTCAGCCATTTTCACATCTCATTACGCGTATTATTATTTATTTTGATCATTTCCGGTATTCAAAAGACAAAGATGTAGGTATGCAAATGAAGATACGTCACTGTTTACATTCTCTCTAAAGAATGGTATCTTTGTTTCTCTTCCAGGAAGACAAATGTCGACTAATATGCTACAGACAAAAAACTACTAATACGAGTGCTTCCATTCAGCCATTTTCGACTAATACGTCGTATTATTATTTATTTTGAGCATTAAACTGATACGTCTCAGGTCATTCTCAGTGTCCACAGATACGTCAGCTCCACATTCCCATTGTCGAATGGTACGTCATTGTTTCTCTTAATATTAAATGACGGATAAGATATAGTCGAAAATCTGTTTTCTATGGTATTGTCGACTAATACGTCACTGTATTCTCTATAATTTTTGACTAATACGTCACTGATATCATCTCACATTTTACCTCAATACGTCACTAAATCTCTATCTCATTGTCGACTAAAACGTCACTGTTTTTATTCCATACGGAAAACTACTTGAGATGTCACTGTTTTCTAATCTCATTGTGGCAACCATACGTCACTGTTGATATCTCATTGTCGGGTTAATACGTCACTGCTCTCCTTCTCATTGTGCACCTAATACGTCATTGCTTCTCTATCTCATTGTCGACTAATACGTCACTGTTTCTCTATCTCATTGTCGTCTGATACGTCACTATTTTTCTATCTCATTGTCGACTAATACGTCACTGCTTCTCTATCTCATTGTCTACTAATACGTCATTGTTTTCTATCTCATTGTCTACTAATACGTCACTGTTTTCAATCTCATTGTCGACTAATACGTCACTGTTCTCTATCTCATTGTCGACTAATACGTCACTGTTTCTCTATCTCATTGTCGACAAATACGTCACTGTTTTCAATCTCATTGTCTACTAAAATGTCACTGTTTCTCTATCTCATTGTCTACTAATACGTCACTCTCTCTATATCTCATTGTCTACTAATATGTCATTGTTTTCTATCTCATTGTATTCTAATACGTCACTGTTTCTCTGTCTCATTGTCGACTAATTCGTCACTGTTTCTTTTTCTCGTTGTCGACTGATACGTCACTGCTTCTCTATCTCATTGTCGAATAATACGTCACAGTTTCTCTATCTCATTGTCAGACTAATACGTCACTGTTTTCTATCTCATTGTCGACTAATACGTCACTGTTTTCTATCTCATTGTCTACTAATACGTCACTGCTCTCCTTCTCATTGTCGACTAATGCGTCACTGTTTCTCTATCTCATTGTCGTCTGATACGTCACTGTTTTCTATATCATTGTTTACTAATACGTCACTGATCTCCTTCTCATTGTTTACTAATACGTCACTGCTCTGCTTCTCATTGTCGACTAATACGTCACTGTTTTCTATCTCATTGTCTACTAATACGTCGCTGCTCTCTATCTCATTGTCGACTAATACGTCACTGTTTTCTATCTCATTGTCTACTAATACGTCACTGTTTCTCTATCTCATTGTCAACTAATAGAGAGCAGTGACGTATTAGGCGACAATGAGATAGAAACCAATGACGTATTAGTCGACAATGAGATAGAAAACAGTGACGTATTAGTCGACAATGAGATAGAGAGCAGTGACGTATGAGTCGTTCCAGTGACGTATTAGTCGACAATGAGATAGAGAAGCAGTGACGTATTAGTCGACAATGAGATAGTTCCACGGACTCGCTTGGCTATGACGTATTAGTTTGATTTCTCAATGAGATAGAAAACAGTGACTGTATTAGTCGACAATGAGATAGAAAACAGTGACGTATTAGTCGACAATGAGATAGAAAACAGTGACGTATTAGTCGACAATGAGATAGAAAACAGTGACGTATTAGTCGACTCAATGAGATAGAGAGCAGTGACGTATTAGTCGACAATGAGATAGAGAGCAGTGACGTATTAGTCGACAATGAGATAGAGAGCAGTGACGTATTAGTCGACAATGAGATAGAGAACAGTGACGTATTAGTCGACAATGAGATAGAGAACAGTGACGTATTAGTCGACAATGAGATAGAAACCAGTGACGTATTAGTCGACAATGAGATAGAAAACAGTGACGTATTAGTCGACAATGAGATAGAAAACAGTGACGTATTAGTCTACAATGAGATAGAGAGCAGTGACGTATTAGGCGACAAAGAGATAGAGAACAGTGACGTATTAGTCGACAATGAGATAGAGAGCAGTGACGTATTAGTCGACAATGAGATAGAAAACAGTGACGTATTAGTCGACAATGAGATAGAAAACAGTGACGTATTAGATCGACAATGAGATAGAGAGCACAGTGACGTATTCATCGACAATGAGATACAGTGACGTATTTTCGACAATGAGATAGAGAGCAGTGATTGTATTATCTCGACAATGAGATAGATACGTCAGTGACGTATTATCGACATTGAGATAGAAACGTCACTGTTTTCTATTATTGTCGACTCATACGTCACAGTCTCTCTATCTCATTGAGACTAAAACGTGACTGTATTAGTCTTCTGATTGTAGAGAATAGTGACTGTTTTAGTATCGACATTGTCGTCTAATACGTCACGTGTTTCTCTATCTCATTGTAGAAAACTAATACGTCACTGTTTTCAATCTCATCGTCGACAGTGACGTACTGCTTCTCTATCTCATAGTCTGCTAATGACGTCACTGTTTCGACAATCGAGATAGTACAGTGACGTATTATCTCATTGTCGACTAATGCGTCACTGCAGTGACGTATTGTCTACAATAGATCATTGTTTTCTATGACGTATTAGTCGACAATGAGATAGAGAACAGTGACGTATTAGTCGACAATACGTCATTGTCTACTAATACGTCACTGTATTAGTGACGTATCACATTGAGACTAAGACGTCAGTGACGTATCTCATTGTCGACAATGAGATATACGTCAGTGCTTATCTTTCGACATTGAGATAGAAAACGTGACGTTATTATCTCATTGTGACTAATACGTCACAGTGACGTATTCATTGACAATAGATAGAAAACAGTGACGTATTAGTCGACAATTGAGATAGAATACAGTGACGTATTAGTCGACAATGAGATAGAAAACAGTGACGTATCTCATTGTCGACTAATGAGTCAGAGTTTCAGTGACTCATTGATAGGGCAATACGTCGCTGTTTTCAATGAGATAGTCGACTAGCAGTGACGTATTCTATCTCAATGAGATAGAGAGTCAGTGACGTATTCATTGCGACAATGAGATATGTCAGTGACGTATTTCTCGACAATGAGATATAAGTCAGTGACGTATTAGTCGACAATGAGATAGAGAACAGTGTCGACATTGAGATAAAACAGTGACGTATTAGTCGACAATGAGATAGAAAGTTTTGTATTCCTCCTGACGTATTAGTCGACAATGAGATAGAAAACAGTGACGTCATAGTCGACAATGAGATAGAGAACAGTGACGTATTAGTCGACAATGAGATAGAGAGCAGTGACGTATTAGTCGACAATGAGATAGAAAACAGTGACGTATTAGTCGACAATGAGATAGAAAACAGTGACGTATTAGTCGACAATGAGATAGAAAACAGTGACGTATTATTCGACAATGAGATAGAGAGCAGTGACGTATTATTCGACAATGAGATAGAGAACAGTGACGTATTAGTCGACAATGAGATAGAGAACAGTGACGTATTAGTCGACAATGAGATAGAGAGCAGTGACGTATTAGTCGACAATGAGATAGAGAGCAGTGACGTATTAGTCGACAATGAGATAGAAAACAGTGACGTATTAGTCGACAATGAGATAGAGAACAGTGACGTATTAGTCGACAATGAGATAGAGAGCAGTGACGTATTAGTCGACAATGAGATAGAGAGAACAGTGACGTATTAGTCGACAATGAGATAGAAAGCAGTGACGTATTAGTCGACAATGAGATAGAAAACAGTGACGTATTAGTCGACAATGAGATAGAGAACAGTGACGTATTAGTCGACAATGAGATAGAGAACAGTGACGTATTAGTCGACAATGAGATAGAGAGCAGTGACGTATTAGTCGACAATGAGATAGAAAACAGTGACGTATTAGTCGACAATGAGATAGAAAACAGTGACGTATTAGTCGACAATGAGATAGAAAACAGTGACGTATTAGTCGACAATGAGATAGAAACAGTGACGTATTAGTCGACAATGAGATAGAAAGCAGTGACGTATTAGTCGACAATGAGATAGAGAACAGTGACGTATTAGTCGACAATGAGATAGAAAACAGTGACGTATTAGTCGACAATGAGATAGAGAGCAGTGACGTATTAGTCGACAATGAGATAGAGAACAGTGACGTATTAGTCGACAATGAGATAGAAAACAGTGACGTATTAGTCGACAATGAGATAGAGAGCAGTGACGTATTATTCGACAATGAGATAGAGAACAGTGACGTATTAGTCGACAATGAGATAGAGAGCAGTGACGTATTAGTCGACAATGAGATAGAAAACAGTGACGTATTAGTCGACAATGAGATAGAAAACAGTGACGTATTAGTCGACAATGAGATAGAAAACAGTGACGTATTAGTCGACAATGAGATAGAAAACAGTGACGTATTAGGCGACAATGAGATAGAGAACAGTGACGTATTAGTCGACAATGAGATAGAGAACAGTGACGTATTAGTCGACAATGAGATAGAAAACAGTGACGTATTAGTCGACAATGAGATAGAAAACAGTGACGTATTAGTCGACAATGAGATAGAAAACAGTGACGTATTAGTCGACAATGAGATAGAAAGCAGTGACGTATTAGTCGACAATGAGATAGAAAACAGTGACGTATTAGTCGACAATGAGATAGAGAAACAGTGACGTATTAGTCGACAATGAGATAGAGAACAGTGACGTATTATTCGACAATGAGATAGAGAGCAGTGACGTATTAGTCGACAATGAGATAGAAAACAGTGACGTATTATTCGACAATGAGATAGAAAACAGTGACGTATTAGTCGACAATGAGATAGAAAACAGTGACGTATTAGTCGACAATGAGATAGAAAACAGTGACGTATTAGTCGACAATGAGATAGAGAGCAGTGACGTATTAGTCGACAATGAGATAGAAAACAGTGACGTATTAGTCGACAATGAGATAGAAAACAGTGACGTATTAGTCGACAATGAGATAGAAAACAGTGACGTATTAGTCGACAATGAGATAGAAAACAGTGACGTATTAGTCGACAATGAGATAGAAAACAGTGACGTATTAGTCGACAATGAGATAGAAAACAGTGACGTATTAGTCGACAATGAGATAGAGAGCAGTGACGTATTATTCCACAATGAGATAGCGAACAGTGACGTATTAGTCGACAATGAGATAGATAGCAGTGACGTATTAGTCGACAATGAGATAGAAACCAATGACGTATTAGTCGACAATGAGATAGGAAACAGTGACGTATTAGTCGACAATGAGATAGAAAGCAGTGACGTATTATTCGACAATGAGATAGAGAACAGTGACGTATTAGACGACAATGAGATAGAGAGCAGTGACGTATTAGTCGACAATGAGATAGAAAACAGTGACGTATTTGTCGACAATGAGATAGAGAAACAGTGACGTCACTGTCGACAATGAGATAGAAAACAGTGACGTATTAGTCGACAATGAGATAGAAAACAGTGACGTATTAGGCGACAATGAGATAGAAAACAGTGACGTATTAGTCGACAATGAGATAGAAAACAGTGACGTATTAGTCGACAATGAGATAGAGAGCAGTGACGTATTATTCGACAATGAGATAGAGAACAGTGACGTATTAGTCGACAATGAGATAGAGAGCAGTGACGTATTAGTCGACAATGAGATAGAAAACAGTGACGTATTAGGTGACAATGAGATAGAAAACAGTGACGTATTAGTCGACAATGAGATAGAGAGCAGTGACGTATTAGGCGACAATGAGATAGAGAGCAGTGACGTATTAGTCGACAATGAGATAGAGAACAGTGACGTATTATTCGACAATGAGATAGAGAGCAGTGACGTATTAGTCGACAATGAGATAGAGAGCAGTGACGTATTAGTCGACAATGAGATAGAAAACAGTGACGTATTAGTCGACAATGAGATAGAAAACAGTGACGTATTAGTCGACAATGAGATAGAAAACAGTGACGTATTAGTCGACAATGAGATAGAGAGCAGTGACGTATTATTCGACAATGAGATAGAGAACAGTGACGTATTAGTCGACAATGAGATAGAGAACAGTGACGTATTAGTCGACAATGAGATAGAAAACAGTGACGTATTAGTCGACAATGAGATAGAAAACAGTGACGTATTAGTCGACAATGAGATATAGAGAACAGTGACGTATTAGTCGACAATGAGATAGAGAACAGTGACGTATTAGTCGACAATGAGATAGAGAGCAGTGACGTATTAGTCGACAATGAGATAGAAAACAGTGACGTATTAGTCGACAATGAGATAGAAAACAGTGACGTATTAGTCGACAATGAGATAGAAAACAGTGACGTATTAGTCGACAATGAGATAGAGAACAGTGACGTATTAGTCGACAATGAGATAGAAAACAGTGACGTATTAGTCGACAATGAGATAGAAAACAGTGACGTATTAGTCGACAATGAGATAGAAAACAGTGACGTATTAGTCGACAATGAGATAGAGAACAGTGACGTATTAGTCGACAATGAGATAGAAAACAGTGACGTATTAGGCGACAATGAGATAGAAAACAGTGACGTATTAGTCGACAATGAGATAGAAAACAGTGACGTATTATTCGACAATGAGATAGAAAACAGTGACGTATTAGTCGACAATGAGATAGAAAACAGTGACGTATTAGTCGACAATGAGATAGAAAACAGTGACGTATTAGGCGACAATGAGATAGAAAACAGTGACGTATTAGTCGACAATGAGATAGAGAGCAGTGACGTATTAGTCGACAATGAGATAGAGAGCAGTGACGTATTAGTCGACAATGAGATAGAAAACAGTGACGTATTAGTCGACAATGAGATAGAAAACAGTGACGTATTAGTCGACAATGAGATAGAGCAGTGACGTATTAGTGACGTAGAAACAGTGACGTATTAGTCGACAATGAGATAGAAAACAGTGACGTATTAGTCGACAATGAGATAGAAACAGTGACGTATTAGTCGACAATGAGATAGAAAACAGTGACGTATTAGTCGACAATGAGATAGAAAACAGTGACGTATTAGTCGACAATGAGATAGAAAACAGTGACGTATTAGGCGACAATGAGATAGAGAAACAGTGACGTATTAGGCGACAATGAGATAGAGAACAGTGACGTATTATTCGACAATGAGATAGAAACAGTGACGTATTAGTCGACAATGAGATAGAAAACAGTGACGTATTAGTCGACAATGAGATAGAAAACAGTGACGTATTAGTCGACAATGAGATAGAGAGCAGTGACGTATTAGTCGACAATGAGATAGAGAACAGTGACGTATTAGTCGACAATGAGATAGAAAACAGTGACGTATTAGGCGACAATGAGATAGAAACCAGTGACGTATTAGTCCACAATGAGATAGAAAACTCTATCTCATTGTGTTGTTAAACGTCACTATTTTCTATCTCATTGTCAACTAAATCGTCACTGTTTCTCTATCTCATTGTCTACTAATACGTCACTGTTTCTCTATCAGATAGAGAAGCAATGACGTATTAGTAGACAATGAGATGGAAACAGTGACGTATTACTCGAGTCTATCTTATTGTCTTCTAATACGTCTCTGTTTTCAATCTCATTGACTTCTAATACGTAACTGTTTTCTATCTCATTGTTTACTAATACGTCACTGCTCTGCTTCTCATTCGACTAATACGTCACTTTTTCTATCACATTGTCTACGAATACGTCGCCGCTCTCTATCTCATTGTCGACTAATACGTCACTGTTTTGTATCTCATTGTCTACTAGTACGTCACTGTTTCTCTATATCATTGTCAACTAATAGAGAGCAGTGACGTATTAGGCGACAATGAGATAGAAACCAGTGACGTATTAGTCGACAATGAGATAGAAAACAGTGACGTATTGTCGACAATAAGATAGAAAATAGTGACGTATTAGGCGACAATAGAGGTAGTTGATGTTCCAGCACGTCGGGTGCTTCGCTCTGCGACGAGGTGTGAGTTCCTTGTTCCACGGACTCGCTTGGCTATTAGGCAGCGCCGTGCTTTCTCGGTTGTTGGCCTTCCATCTGGAATGACCTACCACTCTCATTGTCTGCTAATACGTCACTGCTCTCTTTCTCATTGTCGACTAATACGTCACTGTTTCTCTATCTCATTGTCGACTAATACGTCATTGCTTTCAATCTCATTGTTTACTAATACGTAACTGCTCTTCTTCTCATTGTAGACTAAAACGTCACTGTTTCTTTATCTCGTTGTCTACTAATACGTCCTTGTTTGCTATCTCATTGTCTACTATTACGTCACTGTTTCTCTATCTCATTGTCTACTAATACGTCACTGTTTCCATCTCATTGTCTACTAATGCGTCACTGTTTTTAGATCTCATTGTCGTTTGATACGTCACTGTTTCCTATCTCATTGTCTTTTAAACGTCACTGTTTCCGTATCTCAGTGTGTACTAAAACGTCATTGCTCTATTTCTCATTGTCGACTATTACGTCACTGTTTTCTCTATCATTGTGTACTAATACGTCATTGCTCCTTTTCTCATTGTCGACTAATACGTCACTGTTTCTCTATCTCATTGTCAACTAACTCGTCTCTGTTTTCTATCTCATTGCCGACTAATACGTCACTGCTCTATTTCTTATTGTCGACTAATACGTCACTGTTTTTCATCTCATGTTCATTGTCGACTAATACGTCACTTTTTTTCTACCTCATTGTTTACTAATACGTCACTGCTCTATTTCTCATTGTCGTCTGATACGTCACTGTTTTCTATCTCATTGTTTACTAATACGTCACGGTTTCTCCGTATCATTGACGACTATTACGTCATTGTTTCTCTATCTGAGTGTCTACTAATGCGTCACTGTTTCTCTACCTCACTGTCTACTAATACGTCACTGTTTTATTCCCATTGTCTACTAATACGTCACTGCTCTCTTTCTCATTGTCGACTAATTCGATACTATTTCTCTATCTCATTGTCGTCTGATACGTCACTGTTTTCTACCTCATTGTCCACTATTATTTCACTGTTTTCTATCTCATTGTCGACTACACGACACTCTTTCTCTATCTCATTGTCTACTAATACGTCACTGTTTTCTATCTCATTGTCTACAAATACGTCACTGTTTTTCTATCTGATTGTCTACTAATACGTCACTGCTCTATTTCTTATTGACGACTGTTTCACCGTCTCATTGTCGACTAATGCATCACTGTTTTCCATCTCATATTCAGAGTCTATGTCATTGTCTAATACGTCACTGTTTTCAATCTCATTGTCTACTAATACGTCACTGTTTCTCAATCTGAGTGTCTACTAATACGTCACTGTTCCTCAACCTCATTGTCTACTAATACGTCACTGTTTTACATTTTACTCATTGTCTACTAATACGTAACTGTTGTCTATCTCTATGTCGCCTAGTACGTCACTGCTCTCTCTCTCTCATTGTCGCCTAATACGTCACTGTTTTCTATCTCATTGCCGACTAATACGTCACTGCTCTCTATCTCATTGTCGACTAATACGTCACTGTTTTCTATCTCATTGTGGACTAATACATCATTGGTTTCTATCTCATTGTCGCCTAATACGTCACTGCTCTCTATCTCATTGTCGCCTAATACGTGACTGCTCTCTATTTCATTGTCGACTAATACGTCACTGTTTTCTATCTTATTGTCGACTAATACGTCACTGTTTTCTATCTCATTGTCGACCAATACGTCACTGCTTCTCTATCTCATTGTCGACTTATACGTCACTGCTCTCTATCTCTTTGTCGACTAATACGTCACTGTTTTCAATCTCATTGTCTACTAAAACGTCACTGTTTCTCTATCTGATTGTCTACTGTATGTCTCTCTCTGAGAAAACAGTGACGTATTAGTCTACAATGAGATAGAGAGCAGTGACGTATTAGTCGACATTGAGATAGAGAACAGTGACGTATTAGTCGGCAATGAGATAGAAAACAGTGACGTATTAGGCGACAACGAGTTAGAAACCAATGACATATTAGTCCACAACGAGATAGAAAACTCATTGTCTTGTTAAACGTCAATATTTTCTATCTCATTGTCAACTAAATCGTCACTGTTTCTCTATCTCATTGTCTACTAATACGTCACTTTTTCTCTATCAGATAGAGAAGCAATGACGTATTAGTAGACAATGAGATAGAAAACAGTGACGTATTAGTCGACAATGAATATGAGATGAAAGCAGTGACGTATTACTCGAGTCTATCTCATTGTCTTCTAATACGTCTCTGTTTTCAATCTCATTGACTTCTAATACGTAACTGTTTTCTATCTCATTGTCTACTAATGCGTCGCTGCTATCTCATTGTCGACTAATTCACCTTTTTTTCTCTATCCCATTGTCTAGTAATATGTCATTGTTTTCTATCTCATTGTCTACTATTACGTCACTGTTTATCTATCTCATTGTCTACGAA
This sequence comes from Aporrectodea caliginosa, assembly GCA_020284085.1. Classification (NCBI taxonomy): domain Eukaryota; kingdom Metazoa; phylum Annelida; class Clitellata; order Crassiclitellata; family Lumbricidae; genus Aporrectodea; species Aporrectodea caliginosa. Next base: position 364,291 of record JACEVL010000840.1, read on the forward strand.
TACGTCGCTGCTCTCTAATACGTCGCTGTTTTCTCTCTCATTGTCGACTAATACGTCACTGCTCTCTTTCTCATTGTCGACTAATGCGTCACTGTTTTCTATCTCATTGTGTACTAATACGTCCTTGTTTGCTATCTCATTGTCTACTAATGCTTCAATGTCTACTAATACGTCACTGTTTCTCTATCAGATAGAGATGCAATGACGTATTAGTAGACAAGGAGATAGAGTCTATATCATTGACGTATAACAAGGCATTGAGAGTCTATCTCATTGTCTTCTAAAACGTCACTGTTACTCCATCTCATTGTCCAATATTACGTCACTGTTTTCTAACTCATTGTCGACTACACGACACTGTTTCTCTATCTCATTGTTGACTAGTACGTCACTGTTTTCTTTCTCATTGTTGACTAATACGTTATTGCTCTCTGTCTCATTGTCGACTAATACGTCACTGTTTCTCTATCTCATTGTCGACTATTACGTCACTGTTTTCTATCTCATTGTCGACTTATTCGTCTCTCTTTCTCTATCTCATTGTCTACTAATACGTCACTGCACTCCTTCTCATTGTCGACTAATACGTCACTCTTTCCCTATCTCATTGTCTACTAATACGTCACTGCACTCCTTCTCATTGTGGACTAATACGTCACTGTTTCTCTATCTCATTGTCGTCTGATACGTCACTTTTTTCTATCTCATTGTCTACTAATACGTCACTGCTCTCTTTCTCATTGTCGACTAATTCGTCACTGTTTTGTATCTCATTGTCTACTAATACGTCACTGGTCTCCATCTCATTGTGGACTAATACGCCACTGTTTTCTTTCGTATTGTTTACTAATACGTCACTGTTTTCTATCTCATGGTCTACTAATACGTCACTGCTCTCTTTCTCATTGTCGACTAATTCGTCACTGTTTTGTATCTCATTGTCTACTAATACGTCACTGGTCTCCATCTCATTGTTTACTAATACGCCACTGTTTTCTATCTCATTGTTGACTAATACGTCACTGTTTCTCTATCTCATTGTCGTCTGATACGTCACTGTTTTCTATCTCATTGTCGAGTAATATGTCACTCTTTCCCTATTACATTGTCTACGAATACGTCACTGCTCTCTATCTCATTGACGACTAATACGTCACTTTTTCTATCTCACTGCTCTATATCTCATTGTGGACTAATTCATCGCTGTTTTCTATCTCATTGTCGTCTGAAACGTCACTGTTTTTCATCTCATTGTATACTAACTCGTCACTGCTCTCCTTCTCATTGTCGACTAATTCGTTACTTTTTTCTATCTCATTGTCTAGTAATACGCCTCTCTTTCTATCTCATTGTCCACTATTACGTCACTGTTTTCAATCTCATTGTCGACTACACGACACTCTTTCTCTATCTCATCTCTATCTCTTTCTCTACTAATACGTCACTGTTTTCCATCTCATTGTCTATTAATACGTCACTGTTTTTCTAGCTGATTGTCTACTAATACGTCACTGCTCTATTTCTTATTGTCGACTAATACGTCACTGTTTCCCTATCTCATTGTCGTCTAATGCAATACTGTTTTCCATCTCATATTTATTGTCGACTAATTCGTCACTGATTTCTATCTCATTGTCTACTAATACGTCACTGTTTCTCTATCAGATAGAGAAGCAATGACGTATTAGTAGACCAGGAGATAGAGTCTATCTCATTGTCTTCTAATACGTTGCTGTTTCTCTATGTCATTGTCGTCTGATACGCCACTGTTTTCTATCTCATTGTTTATTAATACGTCACTGCTCTCTTTCTCACTGTCGCCTAATACGTCACTGTTCTCTATCTCATTGTCTACTAATACGTCACTGCTTCTCTATCTCATTGTCTACTTAAACGTCACGGTTTTCTATCTCACTGTCTACTAATACGTCACTGTTTTCTATCTCATTGTCGAATCGGAAGGTGGCGCTCCGGCGTGTGAACACCGACTCAACACGGCTTCCCGTTTTTCTCTATTTTCATGCTAAAAACGTATTTCGTGGCGCTCGCTTCGTTCTATTTTGGATTTACAACCTCACCGTTGCAAGTTACTGCTGGTTTACCGTCGTATTCTTCGTTTTGGCGAACTTACGGTATCGAGTTTACCTGTTGAATTTGGTATAGTCATGTCTACGCCAACTCATAAATATTCATGTGACCTACTTCACTCGCTCAACACTATAATTACCTGCCGAATTCGACGTTCGGTGCGGAAAGTACTTTTTCACTTTGGATTATGGCGCCCCGCGTTTCTACGTCAACACGTGTCGCCGGTTCCTGCTCCTACCTTCCCTGCCGCTCAGACCCCTGAGGCGGCCGGCCGGTCTGCCCCTGCTTCCTCTTCACCTCCGAACCGTCCTGCGGCCACGGCCTCCGGTGGCATACGTTTTGCCACTTGGAATATACGCTCGCTACGTAACAAGTATGTTGCGGTAGCTGACACTATACTTTTAAACGACCTGGATCTCCTTGTGATCACCGAATCCTGGCACCACGCATCGACTGACGTAGCTGTGTGTCGTTCAGCGCCGCCCGGCTACTCCTTCGTCGACTGCCCGAGGATGAATGATCGGGAGATGGACTGCCGAGGAGGAGGAATCGTCATCTACCACCGAGTTGACCTGCCAACACGGAGGATCGCTATACCAAATCCTCCCACCACCTTCGAGGTCCTAGCTACATCTGTCAGGTCGCCTCGTGGCCCCTCAACCATCCTGGCCGTCTATCGCCCGGGCTCGGCGCCTCTAACACCAGCGTTCTTCGACGAATTCACCATGCTGCTAGAACAATTCGCACTATACAACACCCAGGTGATCGTAGCCGGTGATCTCAACCTCCATCTTGAAGATCCTGCTCTGCCTACAACTATCGCGTTCTGCGCCATCGCAGAGCAATTCGGCTTGACGCAGCACGTCGCTGGACCAACCCATCGGTGTGGAGGCTGGCTTGATGTCATCCTCACCCGTGATGACTGCTTGCTGACGGACCTTAACATCTATCCTCCGACAATCTCCGACCACGGCCTCGTCATCGCCACCATCCCCCTCCTACACGAAGCGCCAACATACATCGCCAGGCAGGTCCGGGGATGGCGTAAATTGGATCGTGAGGTCTTCCGGGAGGCGCTGCTTGCCATCCCCGCCGTCGCCGACCCGTCCACTCTGGCCGACTCGTCGGTCTCCGACATCTTTGACATCTACGAGGCAACCATGGTGAGCCTTGTCGACCGTCTTCTTCCATCACACCCGGCTAGAGTGCGTCGCGCCACTTCGACGCCTTGGTTCGATGCTGAGTGTCGATCTCTTCGGCGCCATGCACGTCGCCTCGAAAGATGCTATAGGCGAACCAAGTTGCCAGACGACCGCGCCTGCTGGGTCAAGTACGTTCGCGGGATGCAACGACGCTACCGGGAGATAGAGCAGACATACTGGGAGTCCAAGATCAATCTCCATGCCGGTGATCCAAAAAGACTGTGGGCGACCTTCAACGACCTTCTCGGACGTGGTCGGGCTGGCCGCAAACCCGACACTCCTTCCTTCACGGCTGACGGTTTCCTCGAAGCCTTCACCTCGAAGATACTCGCAATCCGCGAGGCTACTGCGGGCTCTCCACCGCCGTCTTTTCCTTCCACGGACTTTAGTCTGTCCGATCTGAGTCCGGTTTCCAGTCAGGAGCTGCGGCGTATCATCCTCGCTTCTGCCCCGAAAACCTGCGAGCTGGACCCGCTACCTACATTCCTCCTTCAAAAATATGTGGACGTTCTTCTCCCTCTCCTCACTGTTCTCTGCAACCGTTCTCTTCAGGAAGGCATCCTCCCGCCATCGCAGAAGAAGTCCATCCTCGTCCCTGTTCTTAAACGAGATGGACTGGACGCGTCTGAACCAGCAAACTTCAGACCAATTGCAAACGTTTCTTTTATGTCTAAAATTATCGAAAAGATTGTTGCTTTTCAACTAACTGCTTTATCAATCCGGCTTTCGCAAGGGCCACTCTACTGAGACGCTTCTGCTTCGCCTCCTATCAGATATATATGGGGCTATCGATAGGTCGCAGGTTTCTCTTCTGGCACTGCTTGACGTCAGTGCTGCCTTCGATAGTGTAGACCATGACATTCTCCTTAGGCGCCTTTCTGTCTCATTTGGCCTATCTGGTAACTTCCTTGATTGGCTTGGCTCATTCTTACATGATCGTTCCTTCTCAGTTGTCTATGGGCCTACTAGGTCCCTATGGGTCCCTGCCCCTTTTGGTCTGCCCCAGGGATCTGTCTTGGGTTCCCTTCTCTACATCCTCTATACGGCCGACCTAGGCCCCCTTCTTGCAGCAAACGCTGTCCTAAGCCAGTCTTATGCTGACGATGTCCAAGCATACCTGCACTGCTTGGCTTCTGATGCGGCTCCCACAGTCCGGGCCATGAGCCGGGCGCTGGATGTCCTTGGGGACTGGATGTCGTCGAACCGCTTGCGGCTCAACCCATCCAAGACTCAGTTCATCTGGCTGGGCACGCGCCAACAGCTTGCTAAGATCGATCTAGCAGCACTTGCTACTGAGTTCCCGCAGTTCGCTTTCTCTACCACTGTTCGCGATCTTGGCGTCACATTAGATCAAGAGCTTACCTTCGCACGGCACATACACCAGCTCTGTCGCGACTGCTATTACCAGTTGCGCCAGCTCAGAGTCGTCTCGCGCTCTCTCACCACTAATGCTGCCTCTACTCTTATCCATTCGTTTGTCGTCACGCGTCTTGATCTTTGCTGTGCACTCTACGCTGGCCTCCCGGCTGTACGGTTGGGGTGTTTGGAGCGGGTCTTGCGCACGGCTGCGCGCCTCATCGGCCATATCCCAAAGTTCGGCCATGTCACCGCTTTTATGAGGGATGTCCTGCACTGGCTTCCTATCCCGCAGCGGATAGTGTACCGGCTCTCTGCTTTGGTGTGGCGGTGCCTCTTAGGTTCCGCTCCTATGTACTTACAAGAGCTCTGTCGCTCTACTTTGGATGTGCAGGGACGTAGAGCTCTCCGCTCCTCCACACATGGTGAACTTCTTGTTCCCCGTGCGCGAACTGCTCTTAGACAGCATCGCGCCTTCTCTGTTGCTGGCCCCATGGTTTGGAATGGGCTTCCATTAACATTACGCCTTATTCCTAGAGTTCATTTAGATGCGTTTTACTCTAGCCTTAAAACCATCCTTTTCAGCCGTGGTTGGGTCGGGAGCGCTCCTGAGTAGTAACCTTGAAGGGGCGCTATATAAATCTTTGGAATGAATGAATGAATGAATGACTAATACGTCACTGCTTCTCTATCTCATTGTCGACTACTACGTCGCTGCTCTCTATCTCATTGTCGACTAATACGTCACTGTTTTCAATCTCATTGTCTTCTAATACGTCACTGTTTCTCTGTCTCATTGTCGAATAATTCGTCACGGTTTCTTTTTCTCATTGTCGTCTGATACGTCACTGCTTTTCTATCTCATTGTCGACTAATACGTCACTGTTTTCTGTCTCTTTGTCGCCTAATACGTCACTGCTCTCTATCTCATTAAAGACTAATACGTCACTGTTTTATATCTCATTGTAGACTAATACGTCACTGCTCTTTTTCTCATTGTCGACTAATGCGTCACTGTTTCTCTATCTCATTGTCGTCTGATACGTCTCTATTTTCTATATCATTGTTTACTAATACGTCACTGGTCTCCTTCTCATTGTTTACTAATACGTCACTTTTTTCTATCTGATTGTCAACTAATACGTCACTGCTCTATTTCCTTTTGTCTACTAATACGTCACTGTTTCTCTACCTCACTGTCTACTAATACGTCGCTGCTCTCTATCTCATCGTCCAATACGTCACTGTTACTCTATCTCATTATCGACTACAACACACGCTTTCCCTATCTCATCTCTATCTCTTTCTCTACTAATACGTCACTTTTTTCCATCTCATTATACACTAATACGTCACTGTTTTTCTATCTGATTGTCTACTAATACGTCACTGCTCCATTTCTTATTGTCGACTAATACGTCACTGTTTCCCTATCCCATTGTCGACTAATGCATCCCTGTTTTCCATCTCATATTCATTGTCGACTAATACGTCACTGTTTCTCTTTCTCATTGTCTACTAATACGTCACTGTTTCTCTATCAGATAGAGAAGCAATGACGTATTAGTACAATGAGATAGAGAAACAGTGACGTATAAGAAGACAATGACGAATACGTCAGTAGTTAAGGATATACAGGGATAAGCATAATTCCGTATATGCGCTAGAAGCATAATTCCGTATTTGCGCTAGAAGCATAATTCCTTAGTGGCGCTTGAATAGTTGCTATTAAATAGTTTCCCACAGCTACTTCTTACTGTTCTATTCAAATAGTCATCCTGACTATGAATCCTAACACCGACAGCAAGTTTCAAAACGGTTAACCTGTTCGTGACGTCGCCGTAATATAAAGCTTCAAATTGTCCAAAACGCAATTGCCCAACAACAACACCATATCATTTCTGTTCTTGAAATCCTTATTTTAGCGACTCAGATTTCCTGCGAATTAAACTTTAGATAGTACGGTAACCGTTAAAACATTGCAGTTCTCCAAATCCATCCACCTAGGCTACTGAAACGCTTTAAATTTACTCCAACAAACCCGCCCCACCTAGTCTACCTCTCATCTCACTTTCATCTGGCTCTCAGTCGATAAATAGCGTCAAATGGGGTAGGACTAGGGTTGCCACCCGTCCCGACTTTGTCGGGACAGTCCCGATTTCGAGGTAAATGTCCCGAGTCCCGACTTGACCTAGTCGGGACAGCCAAATGTCCCGACTTTTAGGGGGGGCGGAAAATGAAGGTTTTTGACACTTTTTTCAACTTTTTTCATAAGAAAAATAGACAAATTGTATGTGTTTTTTACAGAAAAATAGAGAAATTTAGAGAAACAGACATACGGGGGCGCGCAAAATTGGGGTTTCTGACAATAAGGAGAGGAATTTTGACCACTAAAATAAATGAAAAAGCAAAAAAAAAAAAGGTCATCAGAAAATTTTTCTCCGAGTTGGAAAAATTCTACCAGCTTTAGCCCCCCAAAGCTTGCGTCCCGACTTCCTAGTTCCAAAAGGTGGCAACCCTAGGTAGGACTAAATTATGAAAGTTTATGATGTCAGATCAAAAGGGTGCATCATAATCGTAAACGTGAACTCCAAATTTATAAAGCGCCACTCGAAAGCTAAGCCTAGGGCACAAGCATATTCACGGGCGCTAGGTCAAGTCAGAGGGGTTTTTCCAAAGGAGTCAGAGTCCGATTTCTAGAGGGTCCAGATCAAGAGAGGAGGCAGAGCAGCTGCTAAGTCGGGTATCGGTTAGGTCGAGAAGAATTAGAAGGCGGAAGATCAGACGGGTAGGAAGATGGCGGCGGCGCCGGGAACTAAAGCGGATGATGGAGGGCGAGTGGCAATGATGATGGAGGAATCGAGAATCTGCGGAATTCCGGAGAGAGGTCGTTCCAGAATCGTGGTGCAGTGTTGGATAAGCTCAGTTGGAGAACTTGAGATGAGTTGTAACCGGGGTTCGAGAAAGACAGATAGGAGGAGGATCGGGTGGATCAGATTAGCTGGATGGTGAAGAGTTAGCATAGAGGAGAGGTGGATATCACAGATTATGAACAGATCAGAACTAGCTGAAATAATTTTAGACAGAGGCTAGAGGCATGTGTGAACTGTAGACTCAAACCGAGAAAGTGAATCAGAGAATGACAAGCGAGACGAAAACAGTATTAAATTGTAGAAGAATTACAGATTTTTTTCAGTAAGTCTATTGCTGGAAATGCAGCATAAGGCGAAACACAACGTAGAAAGCAATGGTAGGACGGCTACCGCTGTTTCAGTGTGATTCTTGTTAGGGGTCGTCCATTAATTATGTCAACAAATTTTAGGCCATTTTGACCCCCCCTTGTCAACAACTGTCAAACATTGACAGACCCCTAAAAATTATGTCAACAATCCCAGACCCCCTACAAAAAAGAATCACAATGGCTAAATACATGTAGAATCATTTTTCAAATTGTTTTACACTAAGAAATGCAATCTCGAATTTCAAAATATATGAGTTTAGTTTATTACCAGCTTTTTAGTAGTATTAAACATTAAGCATTTTATACATTTTTAGCATTACTTAATGTTTTCGCTACCATTTTGAAAGGTCTGTGTTGATTCATTGGGGAAAAATTTGTTGACGTCAACTTTTACCGAACCCCCTCCCCCTTGTCAACAACTGTCAAACTTTTCCAAACCCCCTCCCCTATTTGTTGACATAATTAATGGACGACCCTTAACGATAACGATAACGAAAATGTTCGTTAACGAAAATAAAATGATTTCGTTAACGATAACTATAACTATAACTAAAAATATCATTAACGAAAATTCATCTTGATTTTCGTTAATACAAAAAATAAATACAGGAAGTGCAATATGGACGATTCGACATAAATGAGAACGAAAAAATGCGATATTTTTACTATGCAATTTGTCAGTTACTTTGGAAACTCATGTATTCATGAAGCTGAATGCACCCATGCTTCAAAGGCTTTCAAGGCTCAGAGCAAATTGTGAAACATCGTGTTAATACGCACAATTTTGCTTATAGCCTTAATTGTTGTAGGCCTAACTAAGAAGTAACTAAAACTAACTAAAATAAAAATCCATTAACTATAACTATAACTAAAACTTAAAAAAACCTTAACTATAACTGTAACTATACCGGGTAACTAAAATTAAATCTGTAAGGAGAATCACACTGCGCTGTTCAGACATCGCCGAACAACAGAATTTAGTTTAGAGATGGTGAAAATATACTTAGGCCTACTTACTTACTAGTAATCCGGAGAGGATGTTTATCCCAGACGATAGCGGAGGAAAGTATCCAAGAAGAGAATTTTTCAGCAATATAGCAAATAATATGCGGAGACGAGTATGAACAGTCTATGGGAAACGGTCAGGCAGATCACCGCATAATCAATCTGCCTGGTTGAAGATAAGATTAAGACAAATATGAGATTTAGATCATAGAATAATAGAACTCGTCTAAAGCGCGCAGATGTTCGATAGAATGACAGTAGTTGTTACGCTGTTATAGACTCCTGTTGGTTGTAATAATGTAGGGCACAACAATCTTACTTATAAGTATACCCAGCCAGTTATGTGCAAAACCATTCGACACTCGAATGAGGACTTCAGGCCATTAGTAATACTGTGATAGGCATTGAGTTGGTTGGAAATATGTGTGTGACATTAAACTTTTGTAAAGCTCAAAACTGTTTCCAACAAGTAGATACATTATGTGTAACAGTCGGTAGCAGGTTGACAAATCAGCTGTCAGCTACAACTTACAGTTCCCTCCACTTCCCCCACCCCCGCTACAAATGAGGGAGTTTGCTGAAATCTGGGTCTCACAGCTAATAGGTCTGCAAACGTGATTTTTAATCGAATTCTGACAGGCGGTTGTCACGTTAGCTGCACGGTTTGTCATTAGGCCTAGAATTATCTTGTCAACTCCGATCAATTCCATTGCATATATTGCCGACTATATAGGCTATATCTCACTGAACTTAGCAATGAGCTATGTCACATATGATACATATAGGTCCTATATATACATATACATACATGCATAGTTGCATACATATATATATACATATAGATACATATATGTATACGCATATACATATATAATTATGCATGTATATACATATAGAAATACACATACAGATTTGCTGACTTTCAGTCCGTACATAAAGACCGTTGGACTATATTTGCCCCACATTTTTTATTTTTCTATCTGTATTATTATTTTTGTGAATCCCTTTTTGAGTGCAATAAACAGTTTATTCAGTCTAAGCCTAGACATCTTTCAACTTTGGGAGTAGAAATGAGGAATCAGAGCTCTCCTCCTCCTCCTCCTCCTCCTCCTCCTCCTCCTCCTCTGCTTCCTTCTCCTCCTCTTCCTCCTCATTCTCCTGCTCCTTTTCCTCCTATACTAACAACCATAGGTATGGGTAATGGGTCACTGCTTAGTTTTTTTAGTGTCTAATACTCTAATCGAAAGTTTATCCAATAACTACAGAATAAAAACTTAACTGATTGTGTAGCTTGAAGGAACGACCAATAGCATGCACGAACGATGCAGGGCAAATTTGGATTTCCAGCATTTTAGCGAATAAATTTACATAATGAGTGTGTGGTGTGCATAGAAGCAGTGGGAAAGACATAGGCCTACACGAGTGAGTCGATAGAGTAGAAGTCAAACCGCCAGAGTAGGAGTCTGAACGATGGAGTAGGAGTCACTCAACATGCGTAGGGAAGTCCAATTTCTTCTTAACTCATCCACGTCGAATATGATTTCCGCTCTTCCTCTAGTAATAAGGGCAGCTAGACTTTACAAGTATTCGAAGTCTAATATTCCTATTGTCTATTGACGCACGCGAATCTGTGATGTCACACACTCACTCAATCACTCAAATTGATAGAGTAAGAGTCAAACCGATGCAGTATTAGTCAAACCGAAAGAGATGGAGCCGATAGTTTAGGAGTCAAATCGATAGAGTTGGAGTTAAACCGATAGAGTAAAAGTCAAACCGACACAGTAAGAATCAGAATCAGGAAAAACTTTATTGCTTCAAATAATGTGACCCGTAATACAAACAGAGAATCAAGTATATTTAAGAAGAGTATCACGCTACAGGAGGCAAAAGGAGACCCCAAAGGGAGGATTATTCCCGCTAGTTGGGGCAACCTACAAGTTCCTTTACAACCAATAATAAGACGGTCAAGAGACGATACAGAGATTACGACAATTCGTGTGCAGCCTTTAAGGAGGAAATCTTTTGGTGAACAAAGAACAACGGGAGTAGGCATACCTTAACTATTAAAATATACACTATTAACAGCGGGCAATAACACAAAAAAACATAGTAACTGGGCAAAAATCCCAAAATAACCTTAACTAAAATCCTTAACTAAGATCCTTAACCCTCGGGCTACCAAGGGGGGGGTGGTTGCCACCCCCCCTAGGTTTTATTCATTTCAAACTTTTTCCGTATGGAATAAAAATTTGACCTTTTAGGTAGCTGTAGGGGGTTCATTTACACACGTTTTGAGGTAAAATGTGAGATGATATCTCACACCGTTCAAAAGTTATAGCCAATATACCCGAGGCACCAGGGGGGGTGGATACCACCCCCTAGATTTTCGACTATATCTTATCCGTCATTTAATATTAAGAGACACAAATTATACCATTCTATAGAGGGAATGTGGGGCTACATTTCTATGGTCACTGAGTTGACCTGTGACAACCGGAAGTGCTCAAAATAAATAATAATACGCGTAATATGCGTGAAAAATGGCTGAATGGAAGGACTCCCCCTTAGTTTTTGTCTGTAGCATATTCATTTGTCTTCCTGGAAGAGAAACAAAGATACCATTCTTTAGAGGGAATGTAGGGCTTCATTTGCATACCTACATCTTTGTCTTTTGAATACCGGAAGTGATCAAAATAAATAATAATACGCGTAATCTGTGTGAAAATCGCTGAATACAGCATTACAACGTAAACCGATATATATGTATGGATATATATGTATGGATGTACATTTATACTATATAAACATGTGTAGGGATGATTTTGTGTATCTTTTATACATGGATTAGTTTCAAAACACACATAATCTTATATTTGTTTATCCAAAAAGTAGAAAATGTACGCAATAATATACAATATTGCTAATTAATGGGTTCCGTTGTTAAAAGTGATGTAATTTCGAGGTGCATTCACATAATGTACAACTAAATATACCATTCTGTGCAGAAATGAATGCTGAATCCATTGCTATATTACAAGTTATGATATGTGAAACCAAACACGAAATCCAGGGGGGTGGTAACCACCCCCCTTGGTAGTCCGTGTTACAAAAAAAGCTTGGTAGCCCTAGGGTTAATACTAAATAAGTAAACTGAGGAGGTTGAGGAGACGCGAAATGAAGAGAAGAAGAATTGAAAGAGAATGGAACGAGATAGAGGGGAGATCAGGAAAGGAAAGTAAGAGAGAAAGAAAGACGAAGAAGAGAAGAGACGAGAAGAGGAAAGGAAAGGAAAAGGAAAAGGCTGGCCATTCTCGGGGATCCTCCACCACCGGGGGTCAGTCAGATGACGTTATGAGATATGCTTTAAATCTAATCTTAAATAAGTAAATATTTGGTGCAAGGCGGATGTCTAACGGAATGGTATTCCAGAGATTTGGGCCATAGAACTTGATACTAAATACTCGTGAATTGGTACGGGCATTGGTTGATCTGAGAGTAGTGGCGTTCCTATAGTGTTGTGGGAGTGGATTTGAGAACCAGCTATAAAATAGCTCTGGAATAAGCTCGGGAGAATATTATTTTGAAATCTGTAGACGAATTCTCCGATTTGAACTGCTCTTACTTGCTTCAAGTTTAACAGATTTAATTTCTTATAAATGTGATCAGTGTGAGAACCCTTTGGGACACCTGCGATTACTCGGATAGCTTTTTTGTAAGATAATTAATTTACTAATTCTTGAGTCATAGTTGGAGGCCCAGATCATATTACAGTATGTTAGATATGGTAGGATTAGAGAATGATATAAATTTAACCTGGCGGCTTCAGGAAGAAGGTGGGAGACCCTATATAGAATACCAATGTTTTTGGCGAGTTTTTTAGCAATGAAATTAATATGTTCTCTCCAAGACAGGTGGCTATCGACCGTCACTCCTAGGAATCTGGACGACTCGACTCGTAATAATGGGGCTCCTGCCATTTCCAGGGCAAAATCCCTTGGTGCTGTTTTTCGATGGGATCTGAATAATATTATATTTGTTTTGTCAATGTTGAGGGTAAGGCGATTAGCTAAGAACCATTTATTTACTAGAATTAATTCATTATTAACTATTTGTTGTAGGGTTTCCCAAGAGTGATGCGCGAAAAAGATGTTAGTATCATCGGCGAATAGGATAAAATAGCCTACAGGTTTTTTGAAATCTTTGCAAGGTCATTAATGAATAGGAGAAACAGAAGAGGACCGAGATTGGAGCCTTGGGGACTCCATATATGGTATTTTACGACCCTCTGAAAGTACATCATTGCATAATACCTTTTGAGTGCGATCCTGGAAATAGCTATAGAACCATTTTAAGGTAGAACCCCTAATTCCCAAATTTTCAAGCTTTTTTAGTAGTATGGTATGGTCAACCGTATCGAACGCCTTCGCAAGGTCGATAAAGATACCTACGGCATATTCATTGGCATCAATTGCTTTAGTAATTCTGTCCTCCATGTCTAATAAAGCCATATAGGTGGAGTGACCCTGTTGGAAGCCATGTTGGGTTTGGTGTATTAGGTTGTAAGTGTTAATATAATTACTGAGTTAAACCGATACAGCAGGAGTCAGACCGATAGAGCAGGAATCAAATCGATAGAATAGGAGTTAAACCGATAGAGTTAGAGTCAAACCAATAGAGTAGGCGAAAACCGATAGAGTAGGAGTCGGTTGAGTAAGAGTTAAACCGACAAAGCTGGAGCCAAACCGATAGAGAAGGATACACACCGATAGAGTAGGGGTCAAACCGAAAGAGTAGGAGTCAAATCGATGGGGTTGGAGTCAAACCGATAGTGAAGGAGTCAAGCCGATTGAGTAGGAGTCAAACCGATTGGATACGAGTCAATCACCCAAACCGATAGAATATGACTTAAACCGATACAGGAGGAGTCAAACCGATAATGTTATGTAATGTAATTAGTAATTTATATAGCGCCGCTCACAGCCGAGGCCATTCAGTAGCGCTCCCAGTGCGAGAACCCCGAGAGAAGAAATAGTTTTAAGGGGAGAGAGATGAAGACAATGATCCAGGAAGGAAAGACTCAAGCAAAGTGAAGGGAAGGGCATTCCATAAAGAGGGCCCAATGATAGAAAAGGATCGAGTTTGAGTAGTCGTGGTCCTAGATCGTTGGACAAAGAAGTCAGACCAGTCCAGAGATCGGAGAGGCCGATGAGAAGATGCAGAAACAGGAGGACGAATGAGATCCCTGAGGTATTTTGGAGCAAGACCCAGTTTGGTTTTGAGGACTAAGGCAAGGACTTTAAACTGAAAGCGGTCAGAGAGAGGAAGCCAATGCAGTTGATTGACCATGAACGATTATATATGGGAGTATTTAGGAAGGTGAGCAATCAATCGAGCAGCAGCATTGAGAACAGATTGAATAGGGGATAGACGGACCTTGTGAAGATCAACAAGTAGGGAATTGCAATTATCAATTCTGGAACAGACAAATGCGTGGACAATGGATGCCATGGTAGATAGGGGAACAGATCTGCGAATAGCCCTGAGATGCCGGAGGTGAAAGTAAGAGGATCGTGTAACGTTGGTTACACGAGCGTGCAGATAAGATAGAGAGCTGTCCAGACCGTCTGGACCGTCCTATTAAGTCACGCACACAAGTAGAGAAGGTAAATAGGTGACAATTTGCAGAGAGAAGCGAAGAGTCAATTTTCAGAAGTTGTTGGGGTGTGCCAAGCCAAATAAGTCTACTGTTGAGTTTTTGCAAGAGTTTAGCGAAAGGCAATTGGAAGACATCCACAAATGCAAGCCATGGAAAGGGCCTCAATACGGCGAGCTAAAGTGAGTTGAGTAGACGGCGGACCATGATAGATTAGGAGTCGATAGAGTCGCAGTTAAACCGACAGAACAGGAGTCAAGCCGATGGAGCAGGAGTCAAGCCGATAGAGTAGCAGTAAACATAGCAAAGAAGATAGGTGTAACATCACGTGTTTCCCATCTCCTGCCATTTGATATTCGCCTAAAATTATATTATTCATTAATATACCCCTACCTTGGTTACTGTACGATGGTCTGAACCTCCACATACAACTCACGATTAAGCAAATTGATCACACTCCAGAAACGAGCACTTCGGGTTATAGCCAAAGGTTACGTATACCGATAGTCCGAATTAGGGATGAGCCGATTATCCGCTCGGAAATCGGGTCCGGCCGGAGCTCGGAAATCGGGTCCGGCCGGATTTTGCACTAATTGGCATTAATCGGAATCGGCGATCCCAGGACTACCGATCCAAATACGGTACCAAAAAAGGAATATTTTTACCAAGAGCAATTTCTTTTTAATTAATACAGAACTAATAACTTGTTTTGGCGAGCTCCTGCGGTAATCTTTAATCTTTAATTAAATAGTAGGTAGTCAAATAGTGGCTTGTTGAAACAGTAAGTTGTTGAAAGAGGAAGTTATTGACATAGTAAGCTATTGAAATAGCAGGATGTTGAAATAGTAAGTTATTGAAATTGTAGGTCGTTGAAATAGTAGGTTGCTGAAACAGTAGGTTATTGAAAGAGTAAGTTATTGAAATAGTAGGCTGTTGAATCAGTAGGTTTTGAAACAGTAGGTTGTCGAAAGAGTAAGTTATTGAAATAGAAGGTTGTTGAAATAGTAGGTTGTTGAAACAGTAAGTTGTTGAAAGAGTAAGTTGTTGAAATAATAGGTGGTAGAAATATTAGTTTGTTGAAACAGTAGGTTGTTGACACAGTAAGTTATTGAAATTGGAGTGTGTTGCAATAGTAGCTAGTTGAAACAGTAAGTTGTTGTGAGAGAAAGTTATTGAAATAGTAAGTTATTGAAATATTAGGTTGTTGAAATAGTAGCTTGTTGAAACAGTAGGTTTTTTGAAAGAGCAAGTTATTGAAAGCTTAAGTTATTGACATAGTAGGTTGTTGAAACAGTAAGATGTTCAAAGAGTAGATTATTGAAATAGTGGGTTGTTTAAATAGAACCGTAGCTTCTTAAAACAGTAGGTTGCTGAAACATGTTATTGCAATAGTACGTTGTTGAAATAGAAGGATGTGAAACGGTATGTTGTTGAAAGAGTAAGTTATTGAAAATAGGTTGTTGTAGGTTGTTGAAGCAGTAGGATGTTGAAAGAAAAAGTTATTGAAATAGTAGGTTGTTGATATAGTGGCCTGTTGAAACAGTAGGTTGTTGAAAGAGTAAGTTATTCAAATAGTTGGATGATGAAATTGTAGGCTGTTGAAACAGTAAGTTGTTGAAAGAGTAAAATACTAGGTTGCTGA
The DNA here is from genome assembly GCA_020284085.1 of Aporrectodea caliginosa. Taxonomy (NCBI): domain Eukaryota; kingdom Metazoa; phylum Annelida; class Clitellata; order Crassiclitellata; family Lumbricidae; genus Aporrectodea; species Aporrectodea caliginosa. Next base: position 380,481 of record JACEVL010000840.1, read on the forward strand.
AATAGTAGCTGGTTGAATCAATAGGTCGTTGAAACAAAAAGTGATTGAAATAGTGGGTTGTTATATAGTAGCTTGTTGAAACAGAAAGTTGTTGAAAGAAAAAGTTATTGAAATAGTAAGCTATTGAAATAGTAGGCTGTGAAATAGTGAGTTATCGAAATAGTGGGTTGTTGAAATAGTAGCTTGTTTAAACAGTAGGTTGTTGAAAGATAAGTTATTGAAATAGTAGGTTGTTGAAATAGTAAGATGTTGAAACAGTGATGTTGAAACAGTGACTTGTTGAAAGAGTAAGTTATTGAAACAGTAGGTTGTTGAAAGATAAGTTATTGAAATAGTAGGTTGCTGAAACAGTAGGTTGCTGAAACAGTAAGTTGTTGAAAGAGTAAGTTCTTGAAATAGTAGGTTGTTGAAATAGTAGGTTGTTGAAACAGTAGGTTGTTGAAAGAGTAAGTTATTGAAATACCAGGTTGTTGAAATAGTGGCCTGTTGAAACAATAGATTATTGAAAGAGTAAGTTATTGAAGTGGTAGGTTGTTGAAATAGTAGGCTGTTGAAACAGTAAGTTGTTGAAATAGTAGGTTGTTGAAACAGAAAGTTATTGAAATTGTAGTTTGTTGCAATAGAAGCTTGTTGAAACAGTAAGTTGCTGAGAGAGAAAGTTATTGAAATAGTAAGTCCTTGAAATAGTAGGCTTTTGAAATAGTAAGTTATTGAAATAGTAGGTTGTTGAAACAGTAAGTTGTTCAAAGAGTAGATTATAAAAATAGTGGGTAGTTTAAATAGTAGCTTCTTGAAACAGTAGGTTGTTGAAACATAAGTTATTGAAATAGTAGCTTGTTGAAATTGTAGGTTGTGAAACGGTATGTTGTTTAAAGAGTAAGTTATTGAAATAGCAGATTGTTGAAATAGTAGGTTGTTGAAACAGTAGCTTGTTGAAAGAGTAAGTATTTGAAATAGAAAGTTATTGAAATGGTAGGTTATTGAAATAGTAGGTTGTTGAAACACTTAGTTGTTGAAAGAGTAAGTAAGTGAAATAGTTGTTGGTCAGAAAATAGTAGTTTGTTGAAACAGAAGGTTGTCGACATTGTAAGTGATTGAAATAGTAAGTTGTTGAAATAGTAGCTTGTTGAAACAGTAAGTTGTTGAGAGAGTAAGTTATTTAAATAGTAAGTAATTGAAATCTTAGGCTGTTGAAATAGTAAGTTATTGAAATAGTAGGTTGTTGAAAAAGTAGCTTGTTGAAACAGTAGGCTACTGAAAGAGTAAGTTTTTGAGATTGTACGCTGTTGAAATAGTAGCTTGTTGAAACAGTAAGCTGTTGAGAAAGTAAGTTGTTAAAAAATTAAGTTGTAGAAATAGTAGGTTGTTGAAATAGAAGCTTATTGAAACAATAGTTTGTCGAAAGATAAGTTACTGAAACGGTAGGTTGTTGAAATAATAGGTTGTTGAAACGGTGAGTTGTTGAAAGAGTAAGTAGTAGGTTGTTGAAAGTGCAAGTTTTTGAAACAGTAGGTTGTTGAAAAATAAGTTATTGAAATAGTAGGTTGTTGAAATAGTACGTTGTTGAAACAGTAAGTTGTTGAAAGAGTAAGTTATTGAATTAGTATATTGCTGAAATAGTAGGTTGTTGAAACAGTAGGTTGTTGAAAGAATAAGTTATTGAAATAGTAGGTTGTTGAAATAGTACGTTGTTGAAACAGCAAGTTGTTGAAAGAGTAAGTTATTGAATTAGTATATTGCTGAAATAGTAGGTTGTTGAAACAGTAGGTTGTTGAAAGAATAAGTTTTTGAAATAGTAGGTTGTTGAAATAGTGGCCTGTTGAAACAGTGGGTTGTTGAAAGAATATGTTATTGAACTAGTAGGTTGTTGAAACAGAAGGTTTTTGAAAGAATAAGTTATTTAAAAAGTAAATGATTGAAATAGTAGGTTGGTGAAACAGTAAGTTGCTCAAATAGTAGATCATTGAAATAGTGGGTTGTTGAAAAGTAGCTTTTTGAAACAGTAGGTTGTTGAAACATAAGTTATTGAAATAGTAGGTTGTTGATATCGTAGGTTGTGAAACGGTATGTTGTTGAAGGAGTAAGTTATTGAAATAGTAGGTTTTTGAAACCGTAATTTATTGAAATAGTAACTTGCTAAAATAGTGGGCTGTTGAAATAGTATGTCATTGAAATAGTAGGCTGTGAAAAGAGTTATAGAAAACAGTCATTGAAAAGAGTTATTGTAAAGAGTTATTGAAAAGAGTTATTGAAAAGAGTTATTGAAATGAGTTATTGAAAAGAGTTATTGAAAAGAGTTATTGAAAAGAGTTATTGAAAAGAGTTATTGAAAAGAGTTATTGAAAAGATTTATTGAAAAGAGTTATTGAAAAGAGTTATTGAAAAGAGTTATTGAAAAGAGTTATTGAAAACAGTTGAAAAGAGTTATTGAAAAGAGTTATTGAAAAGAGTTATTGAAAAGAGTTATTGAAAAGAGTTATTGAAAAGAGTTATTGAAAAGAGTTATTGAAAAGAGTTATTGAAAAAGTTATTGAAAAGAGTCATTGAAAAGAGTTATTGAAAAGAGTTATTGAAAAGAGTTATTGAAAAGAGTTATTGAAAAGAGTTATTGAAAAGAGTTATTGAAAAGAGTTATTGAAAAGAGTTATTGAAAAGTTAGAAAAGAGTTATTGAAAAGAGTTATTGAAAAGAGTTATTGAAAAGAGTTATTGAAAAGAGTTATTGAAAAGAGTTATTGAAAAGAGTTATTGAAAAGAGTTATTGAAAAGAGTTATTGAAAAGAGTTATTGAAAAGAGTTATTGAAAAGAGTTATTGAAAAGAGTTATTGAAAAGAGTTATTGAAAAGAGTTATTGAAAAGAGTTATTGAAAAGAGTTATTGAAAGAGTTATTGAAAAGAGTTATTGAAAAGAGTTATTGAAAAGAGTTATTGAAAAGAGTTATTGAAAAGAGTTATTGAAAAGAGTTATTGAAAAGAGTTATTGAAAAGAGTTATTGAAAAGAGTTATTGAAAAGAGTTATTGAAAGAGTTATTGAAAAGAGTTATTGAAAAGAGTTATTGAAAAGAGTTATTGAAAAGAGTTATTGAAAAGAGTTATTGAAAAGAGTTATTGAAAAGAGTTATTGAAAAGAGTATTGAAAAGAGTTATTGAAAAGAGTTATTGAAAAGAGTTATTGAAAAGAGTTATTGAAAAGAGTTATTGAAAAGAGTTATTGAAAAGAGTTATTGAAAAGAGTTATTGAAAAGAGTTATTGAAAAGAGTTATTGAAAAGAGTTATTGAAAAGAGTTATTGAAAAGAGTTATTGAAAAGAGTTATTGAAAAGAGTTATTGAAAAGAGTTATTGAAAAGAGTTATTGAAAAGAGTTATTGAAAAGAGTTATTGAAAAGAGTTATTGAAAAGAGTTATTGAAAAGAGTTATTGAAAAGAGTTATTGAAAAGAGTTATTGAAAAGAGTTATTGAAAAGAGTTATTGAAAAGAGTTATTGAAAAGAGTTATTGAAAAGAGTTATTGAAAAGAGTTATTGAAAAGAGTTATTGAAAAGAGTTATTGAAAGAGTTATTGAAAAGAGTTATTGAAAAGAGTTATTGAAAAGAGTTATTGAAAAGAGTTATTGAAAAGAGTTATTGAAAAGAGTTATTGAAAAGAGTTATTGAAAAGAGTTATTGAAAAGAGTTATTGAAAAGAGTTATTGAAAAGAGTTGAAAAGAGTTATTGAAAAGAGTTATTGAAAAGAGTTATTGAAAGAGTTATTGAAAAGTTATTGAAAAGAGTTATTGAAAAGAGTTATTGAAAAGAGTTATTGAAAAGAGTTATTGAAAAGAGTTATTGAAAAGAGTTATTGAAAAGAGTTATTGAAAAGAGTTATTGAAAAGAGTTATTGAAAAGAGTTATTGAAAAGAGTTATTGAAAAGAGTTATTGAAAAGAGTTATTGAAAAGAGTTATTGAAAAGAGTTATTGAAAAGAGTTATTAGTTATTGAAAAGAGTTATTGAAAAGAGTTATTGAAAAGAGTTATTGAAAAGAGTGAAAAGATTGAAATGAGTTATTGAAATGAGTTATTGAAAAGAGTTATTGAAAAGAGTTATTGAAAAGAGTTATTGAAAAGAGTTATTGAAAAGAGTTATTGAAAAGAGTTATTGAAAAGAGTTATTGAAAAGAGTTATTGAAAAGAGTTATTGAAAAGAGTTATTGAAAAGAGTTATTGAAAAGAGTTATTGAAAAGAGTTATTGAAAAGAGTTATTGAAAAGAGTTATTGAAAAAAGAGTTATTGAAAAGAGTTATTGAAAAGAGTTATTGAAAAGAGTTATTGAAAAGAGTTATTGAAAAGAGTTATTGAAAAGAGTTATTGAAAAGAGTTATTGAAAAGAGTTATTGAAAAGAGTTATTGAAAAGAGTTATTGAAAAGAGTTATTGAAAAGAGTTATTGAAAAGAGTTATTGAAAAGAGTTATTGAAAAGAGTTATTGAAAAGAGTTATTGAAAAGAGTTATTGAAAAGAGTTGAAAATTGAAAAGAGTTATTGAAAAGAGTTATTGAAAAGAGTTATTGAAAAGTTATTGAAAAGAGTTATTGAAAAGAGTTATTGAAATGAGTTATTGAAAAGAGTTATTGAAAAGAGTTATTGAAAAGAGTTATTGAAAAGAGTTATTGAAAAAAAGTTATTGAAAAGAGTTATTGAAAAGAGTTATTGAAAAGAGTTATTGAAAAAGAGTTATTGAAAAGAGTTATTGAAAAGAGTTATTGAAAAAATTGAAAAGAGTTATTGAAAAGAGTTATTGAAAAGAGTTATTGAAAAGAGTTATTGAAAAGAGTTATTGAAAAGAGTTATTGAAAAGAGTTATTGAAAAGAGTTATTGAAAAGAGTTATTGAAAAGAGTTATTGAAAAGAGTTATTGAAAAGAGTTATTGAAAAGAGTTATTGAAAAGAGTTATTGAAAAGAGTTATTGAAAAGAGTTATTGAAAAGAGTTATTGAAAAGAGTTATTGAAAAGAGTTATTGAAAAGAGTTATTGAAAAGAGTTATTGAAAAGAGTTATTGAAAAGAGTTATTGAAAAGAGTTATTGAAAAGAGTTATTGAAAAGAGTTATTGAAAAGAGTTATTGAAAAGAGTTATTGAAAAGAGTTATTGAAAAGAGTTATTGAAAAGAGTTATTGAAAAGAGTTATTGAAAAGAGTTATTGAAAAGAGTTATTGAAAAGAGTTATTGAAAAGAGTTATTGAAAAATTGAGTTATTGAAAAGAGTTATTTGAAAGAGTTATTGAAAAGAGTTATTGAAAAGAGTTATTGAAAAGAGTTATTGAAAAGAGTTATTGAAAAGAGTTATTGAAAAGAGTTATTGAAAAGAGTTATTGAAAAGAGTTATTGAAAAGAGTTATTGAAAAGAGTTATTGAAAAGAGTTATTGAAAAGAGTTATTGAAAAGAGTTATTGAAAAGAGTTATTGAAAAGAGTTATTGAAAAGAGTTATTGAAAAGAGTTATTGAAAAGAGTTATTGAAAAGAGTTATTGAAAAGAGTTATTGAAAAGAGTTATTGAAAAGAGTTATTGAAAAGAGTTATTGAAAAGAGTTATTGTTATTGAAAGAGAAGAGTTATTGAAAAGAGTTATTGAAAAGAGTCATTGAAAAGAGTTATTGAAAAGAGTTATTGAAAAGAGTTATTGAAAAGAGTTATTGAAAAGAGTTATTGAAAGAGTTATTGAAAAGAGTTATTGAAAAGAGTTATTGAAAAGAGTTATTGAAAAGAGTTATTGAAAAGAGTCATTGAAATGAGTCATTGAAATGAGTTATTGAAATGAGTTATCGAATTGAGTTATTGAAATGAGTTATTGAAATGAGTTATTGAAAAGAGTTATTGAAAAGAGTAATTGAAAGGAGTTGAAAGAGTTTGAAATGAGTTATTGAAAAGAGTATTGAAAAGAGTTATTGAAAAGAGTTATTGAAAAGAGCTATTGAAAGAGTTATTAGTTATTGAAAAGAGTTATTGAAAAGAGTTATTGAAGTGAGTCATTGAAATGAGTTATTGAAAAGAGTTATTGAAAAGATTAATTGAAAAGAGTTATTGAAAAGAGCTAAGAGTTATTGAGTTATTGAAAAGAGTTATTGAAAAGAGTTATTGAAAAGAGTTATTGAAATGAGTTATTGAAAAGAGTTATTGAAAAGAGTTATTGAAAAGAGTTGTTGAGAAGAGTTATTGAAAAAGAGTCATTGAAAAGAGTTATTGAAAAGAGTTATTGAAAAAAGTTATTGAAAAGAGTTATTGAAAAGAGTTATTGAAAAGAGTTATTGAAAAGTGTTATTGAAAAAAGAGTTATTGAAAAGAGTGTTTGAAATGAGTCATTGAAATGAGTTGTTGAAATGGGTTGTTGAAAAGGGTTACTGAAAAGAGTTATTGAAAGAGAGTGGCTGTTGTGCACGCGATCTTGTAGTCAAGTAGGCTATTGGGCGCAGTGTTTAATCTAGTCCCCTTGCTGTCGGGGGAATCCAGGGTTCTGAAAGGGGGGATCCAGCTGATTCTAAAAGTTGACGACCGGGGGGGGTAGTAACGAGTGTTTCCAAGAACAAGACTTCAAACATTTCCAGGAATTTTGGAGGGGGGTAGTAACAACAATTTTCCAACAATATTCGAGTAACAAGAATTTTTCCAAGAAGAATTTTGGGGGGTAGTATCGAGAGTTTTCCAAGACAATATTCTAATATTCTACAAAATTACATGTCTTTAATTTTTCTTGGGACTTGATACGTCACTTTTTTCTATCTCATTGTCTACTAATACGTCACTGCTCTCTTTCTCATTGTCGACTAATTCGTCACTGTTTTGTATCTCATTGTCTACTAATACGTCACTGCTCTCTTTCTCATTGTCGACTAATTCGTCACTCTTTCCCTATCACATTGTCTACGAAAACGTCATTGTTTCTCTATCTCATTGTCTACTAATAAGTTACTGTTTCTCTATCTCATTGTCTACTTATACGTCACTCTTTCCCTATCACATTGTCTACGAATACGTCATTGTTTCTCTATCTGATTGTCTACTAATAAGTTACTGTTTCTCTATCTCATTGTCGACTAATACGTCACTGTTTTCTATCTCATTGTCTACTAATACGTCACTGTTTCCTGTCTCATTGTCGCCTAATACGTCACTGTTTTCTATCTCATTGTCGACTAATACGTCACTGCTCTCTATCTCATTGTCGACTAATACGTCACTGTTCTCTATCTCTTTGTCGAATAATACGTCACTGCTCTCTATCTCATTGTCGTTTAATACGTCACTATTTTCTATCTTATTGTGGACTAATACGTCACTGTTTTCGATCTCATTGTCGACTAATACGTCATTGGTTTCTATCTCATTGTCTACTAATACGTCACTGTTTCTCTATCTCATTGTCGCCTAATACGTCACTGTTCTCTATCTCATTGTCGACTAATACGTCACTGTTCTCTATCTCTTTGTCGCCTAATACGTCACTGTTTCTCTATCTCTTTGTCGCCTAATACGTCACTGCTCTCTATCTCATTGTCGACTAATACGTCACTGTTTTCTATCTCATTGTCGACTAATACGTCACTGTTTTCTATCTCTCATTGTCGACTAATACGTCACTGTTTTCTATCTCATTGTCGACTAATACGTCACTGCTCTCTATCTCATTGTCGAATCATACGTCACTGCTCTCTATCTCATTGTCGCCTAATACGTCACTATTTTCTATCTCATTGTCGCCTACGTCACTGTTCTCTATCTCTTTGTCGCCTAATACGTCACTATTCATTGTCGACTAATACGTCACTGTTTCTCTATCAGATTGAGAAGCATACGACACTGTATTAGTAGACATTGTCGATAAGACGAAACAGTGACGTATAAGAAGACAATGAGATAGAGTCTATCTCATTGTCTTCTAATACGTCACTGTTTTCAATCTCATTGTCTACTAAAACGTCACTGTTTCTCTATCTCATTGTCGACTAATACGTCACTGTTTCTCTATCTCATTGTCTACTAATACGTCACTGTTTTCGATCTCATTGTCGACTAATACGTCACTGCTATCTTTCTCATTGTCGACTACACGACACTGTTTCTCTATCTCATTGTCTACTAATACGTCACTGTTTTCTATCTCATTGTCGACTAATACGTCACTGTTTCTCTATCTCATTGTCGACTAATACGTCACTGTTTTCAATCTCATTGTCGACTAATACGTCACTGCTCTCTATCTTATTGTCGACTAATACGTCACTGTTTCTCTATCTCATTGTCGACTAATACGTCACTGTTTTCTATCTCATTGTCGACTAATACGTCACTGTTTTCTATCTCATTGTCTACTAATACGTCACTGTTTCTCTATCTCATTGTCTTCTAATACGTCACTGTTTTCAATCTCATTGTCTACTAAAACGTCACTGTTTCTCTATCTCATTGTCGACTAATGCGTCACTGTTTTTAGATCTCATTGTCGTCTAATACGTCACTGTTTCCTATCTCATTGTCGACTAATACGTCACTGTTTTCTATCTCATTGTGTACTAATACGTCATTGCTCTTTTTCTCATTGTCGACTAATACGTCACTGTTTCTCTATCTCATTGTCTACTAATACGTCACTGTTTTCTATCTCATTGTCGACTAATACGTCACTGCTCTGTTATCTCATTGTCGACTAATACGTCACTGTTTCATCTATCTCATTGTCGACTAATACGTCACTGTTTTCTATCTCATTGACGACTAATACGTCACTGTTTACTATCTCATTGTCGACTAATACGTCACTGTTTTTCTATCTCATTGTCTACTAATACGTCACTGCTCTATTTCTTATTGTCGACTAATACGTCACTGTTTCCCTATCTCATTGTCGACTAATACGTCACTGTTTTCCATCTCATGTTCATTGTCGACTAATACGTCACTGTTTCTCTATCAGATTGAGAACTAATGACGTCACTGTTACTCTATGAGATAGAGAAACAGTGACGTATAAGAAGACAATGAGATAGAGTCTATCTCATTGTCTTCTAATACGTCACTGTTTTCAATCTCATTGTCTACTAAAACGTCACTGTTTCTCTATCTCATTGTAGACTAATACGTCACTGCTCTCTTTCTTATTGTCGACTAATTCGTCACTGTTTCTCTATCTCATTGTCGTCTGATACGTCACTGTTTTCTATCTCATTGTTTATTAATACGTCACTGCTCTCCTTCTCATTGTCGACTGTTTCTCTATCTCATTGTCTACTAATGCGTCATTGTTTTCTATTTTAATTGTCTACTAATTCGTCACTTTTTTCTATCTCAGTGTCTACTAATACGCCTCTGTTTTTATCTCATTGTCTACTAATACGTCGCTGCTCTCTATCTCATTATCGTCTAATACGTCACTGTTACTCCATCTCATTGTCCACTATTACGTCACTATTTTCTATCTCATTGTCGACTACACGACACTGTTTCTCTATCTCATTGTCTACTAATACGTCACTGTTTTCTATCTCATTGTCGACTAGTACGTAACTCTTTCTCTATCTCATTGTCTACTAATACGTCACTGTTTCCTCTCTCATTGTCTACTAATACGTCATTGCTCTCTTTCTCATTGTCGACTAATACGTCACTGTTTTCTATCTCATTGTTTATTAATACGTCACTGCTCTCCTTCTCATTGTCGACTGTTTCTCTATCTAATTGTCTACTAATGCGTCATTGTTTTCTATTTTCACCTTGTCACCTTGTGCTGTCGATTCGCTGAATCCTAGCGACCGTCATAGTCAGTAGGGTGGAGTGAAAAAAGCGAAAATTAGAATTTCAAAAAGTAATAGCAACCAAAAGTTGCCTTATGGTATGGGGTCAAAAAATGTCGAAAAAGTTTTTTAAAATATTAATGTCTTCCGCCCCCACCAGAAGGCCAAAGTTACGAAAAAATAGCATTTTTTCAAGAAAATTGCAGGTTTTCTTGTGAAATATTTTAATTGAAAACTAATTAAATGTCATTCAATATACCTTTGGATAGAGCTCTTAATACTGAATAAAACGATGTATTAATTTTCATAATATGCCCATATTTGTAGAAGTTATTAACTTTTTACCAATTCCTCTGGTTCGCGACATGTCGCTAAGTCTGAAAACGGTTAAACACTAATAACTTTTTTATCCGTCGAGATATTTCAACCCATAGTATGTCATTCGATTCAGCTCTGAATCACCTTTCTAATGGTACATTGTGATGCGGGATTGTTTAACAGTACACATTTGTTTTTATTGTTTTAACAGTTTTTTTGCAATTTTTCATGGATTCTGTTGTCATTTCAGCTGAATGCACACTTTGTCCGATGAATTCAGCGCTAAGAACGTTTCATTTTGATCGTAAAAATTGCGAAATGTTGAAACATAAAAGCTACAATGGCTACTCGTTCTAAAACATTGTTTTCAAAGTTCGGACACATACAGGAACTACGGCAGACTGTCCTACCCCATATGAGATACGTGTCTCTGTTGAACTGGTCCACTACCATGATCTTCACTCTCTAATGCCTCCTCTTCAGTCTGGATTTAGGAAATTCCACTCGACAGAATCTCTTATGGTGAGTCTTCTAGCAGATATACTTCCTGATGTGGACCGTAGCCATAGCATTCTACTCTCCTTTTATGACATCAGTGCCGTTTTTGACACTGTTGATCACACCATAATCCTCTTAGACCTGGTGTCTAAGTCGTCTGGGACGGTTGACTCTGCTCTTCTTTGGTTCCATTCATTCCTCAAGGATCGCGCAATTTCTGGAGTTTTCGGTCCTACCCGCTCTCCCTGTGTCCACTTATCTTATGGCTTACCTCAGGACTCTGTCATTGTTCCCTTCTGTTTATCTTGTATACCTCGGATCTAGCCGGGATTCTTGGTCCACTCGATGCCTCTTCCACCAATATGCTAATGACCCGTTATCTTGGAGTAATTCTCGATCCTGTCCTCTCTCTGTAACTATCAAGGCCTATTGTACTTCAGTCAATCTTGGCAAGCATGGCACGGCTACCTAGCCAACTGTACTGGGTCTTGTCTTGGTTTAGACAAAGACCATTAGCAGATAACCATCGATCAAGTGCAGCTGAGGCCTCTAGAATACATTCAACCATAGCAGCGGCTGTGACGGCAGGGCCATGAAGGTAAGAAATAAATGGAACCAAAAAGAGCAGAGTCAACAATCCCAAACGACCTAGACACCAGGTCTAAGAGGATGATGGTGTGATCAGCATTGTGTCAAAAGCGGCACTGATGTCATAAAGGGAGAGTAGAATGCTATGTCTACGGTCCACATCAGGAAGTATATCTGCTAGAAGTCATAAGAGATACTGTCGAGTGGACTTTCCTTAATCCAGACTGAAGAGGAGGCATTAGAGAGTCACTGTTCAAGGTATCTCAGTGTCAACACACGACACATTTCTCTATCTCATGGTCTACTAGTACGTCACTGTTTTCTATTTCATTGTCGACCGAACGTCACTGTTTTCGAGTATCTCATTGTCTACTTATATGTCACTCAACATTCTATCCCATTGTCGATCAAAATCTCATGTGTTCTTAGCGCTGAATTCATCGGACAAAATTCGCATTTTTCAATGTCGTCATGAAACGTTACTTTTTCCTACCTCATTGTCTACTATTACGTCACTGTTACTCAATCTCATTGTCTACGATTACGTAGAAAGGTGATTCTATCTCAATCGAATAATACGTCACTGTTTCTGTATCTCGATTGTCGACTAATACGTCACTGTTTCTCAATCTCATTGTCATACTAATAAGTCAGTGTTTAAAATCTAATTGTCTACTAATAGAGAGCAGTGAATTATTATCGACATTGAGATAGAGCTCATCCAACGTATTACTGAATGAGATTTAATTAGTTTTGACGTTAAAATACGACACAAGTTTTCAATTATCTCATTGTCGCTACACGACACAGTTTCTCTATCTCATTGGAGACATTAATACGTCACTGTTTTTCTACCTCATTGTCCCCATAGTACGCAACTCTTGGTTGCTATTCTCATTGTCTACTAATTTTCGCTGTTTTCTCCATCTCATTGTCGACTTCGTAGCTGTTTTCTATTTTAATTGTCTACTAATTCGTCACTTTTTTCTATCTCATTGTCTACTAATACGCCTCTGTTTTTATCTCATTGTCTACTAATACGTCGCTGCTCTCTATCTCATTATCGTCTAATACGTCACTGTTACTCCATCTCATTGTCCACTATTACGTCACTATTTTCTATCTCATTATCGTCTAATACGTCACTGTTTCTCTATCTCATTGTCTACTAATACGTCACTGTTTTCTATCTCATTGTCGACTAGTACGTAACTCTTTCACTATCTCATTGTCTACTAATACGTCACTGTTTCCTCTCTCATTGTCTACTAATACGTCATTGCTCTCTTTCTCATTGTCGACTAATACGTCACTGTTTCTCTATCGCATTGTCGACTAATACGTCATTGTTTCTCTAGCTCATTGTCGTCTGATACGTCGCTGTTTTCATACTCATTGTCTACTAATACGTCACAGCCTTCTATCTCATTGTCGACTAATACGTCACTGTTTCTCTATCTCATTGTCGACTATTACGTCACTGTTTCTCTATCTGATTGTCTACTATTGCGTCACTGTTTCTCTATCAGATAGAAGAAGCAATGACGTAGCAATGACAAATTAGTAGACAATGAGATAGAGACTAACAGTGACGTATAAGAAGACAATGAGATAGTCAGTTTTCATCTCATTGCCGACTAATACGTCACTGTTTTCAATCTCATTGTCTACTAAAACGTCACTGCTCTCTTTCTCATTGTCGACTAATTCGTCACTGTTTTCTATCTCATTGTCTACCAATACGTCACTGCTCTCCTTCTCATTGTCGACTAATACGTCACTGCTCTCCTTCTCATTGTCGACTAATACGTCACTGTTTCTCTATCTCATTGTCGACTAATACGTCACTGTTTTCTATCTCATTGTTTACTAATACGTCACTGCTCTCTCTCTCTCATTGTCGACTAAACGTCACTGTTTTCGATCTCATTGTCTACTAATACGTCACTGCTCTCTATCTCATTGTCGACTAATACGTCACTGTTTCTCTATCTCATTGTCGACTAATACGTCACTATTTCTCTATCTCATTGTCGTATAATACGTCACTGTTCTCTATCTCATTGTAGACTAATAGATAAAAACAGTGACGTATAGAAGACAATGAGATAATACAATCAGTAATATTCATTGTCGACTAATACGTCACTGTGAATCAATCAGATAGAGAAACTTATGACGTATTAGTAGACAATGAGATAGAAAACAGTGACGTATAACACGTCACTGAGTTTTCTGATCTCATTGTCTACTAATACGTCACTGTTTTCAATCTCATTGTCGACTAATACGTCACTGTTTCTCTATCTCATTGTCGACTAATACGTCACTGTTTTCTATCTCATTGTCGACTGATACGTCATACGTCACTGTTTTCTTATCTCATTGTCGACTAATACGTCACTGTTTCTCTATCTCATTGTCGACTAATACGTCACTGTTTTCTATCTCATTGTCGACTAATTCGTCACTGTTTTCTATCTCATTGTCGACTAATACGTCACTGTTTTCTTGCTTATTGTCGACTAATACGTCACTGTTTCTCTATCTCATTGTCGATCTAATACGTCACTGTTTTCCATCTCATCTCATTGTCGACTAATACGTCACTGTTTTCTATCTCATTGTCGACTAATACGTCACTGTTTTTCATCTCATCTCATTGTCGACTAATACGTCACTGTTTTCTATCTCATTGTCGACTAATACGTCACTGTTTTCTATCTCATTGTCTACTAATACGTCACTGTTTCTCTATCTCATTGTCTACTAATACGTCACTGCTCTCTTTCTCATTGTCGACTAATACGTCACTGTTTCCCTATCTCATTGTCGACTAATGCGTCACTGTTTTCCTCTCTCATTGTCGACTAATACGTCACTGTTTCTCTATCAGATTGAGAAGCACGTGACTGATTATTCCATCTCATTGTCTACTAATACGTCACTGTTTAGAGTCTATCTCATTGTCTACTAATACGTCACTGTTTTTATCTCATTGTCTACTAATACGTCACTGTTTCTCTATCTCATTGTCGACTAATACGTCACTGTTTCTCTATCTCATTGTCGACTAATACGTCACTGTTTCTCTATCTCATTGTCTACTGATACGTCACTGTTTTCTATCTCATTGTCTATTAATACGTCACTGCTTTCCTATCTCATTGTCGTCTGATACGTCACTGTTTCTCTATCTCATTGTCTACTAATACGTCATTGTTTCTCTATTCTCATTGTCTACTAATTCGTCACTTTTCTCTATCTCATTGTCTACTAATACGTCACTGTTTTTATCTCATTGTCTACTAATACGTCACTGTTTCTCTATCTCATTGTCTACTAATACGTCACTGTTACTCTATCTCATTGTCCACTAATACGTCACTATTTTCTATCTCATTATCGTCTAATACGTCACTGTTTCTCTATCTCATTGTCTACTAATACGTCACTGTTTTCTATCTCATTGTCGACTAATACGTCACTGTTTCTCTATCTCATTGTCTACTAATACGTCACTGTTTCTCTCTCTCATTGTCTACTAATACGTCATTGCTCTCTATCTCATTGTCGACTAATACGTCACTGTTTCTCTATCTCATTGTCGACTAATACGTCACTGTTTCTCTAGCTCATTGTCTACTAATACGTCGCTGTTTTCATATCTCATTGTCTACTAATACGTCACTGTTTCTCTATCTCATTGTCTACTAATACGTCACTGTTTTCTATCTCATTGTCGACTAATACGTCACTCTTTCTCTATCTCATTGTCTACTAATACGTCACTGTTTCTCTATCTCATTGTCTACTAATACGTCACTGTTTCTCTATCTCATTGTCGACTAATACGTCACTGTTTCTCTATCTCATTGTCGACTAATACGTCACTGTTTCTCTATCTCATTGTCTACTAATACGTCACTGTTTCTCTATCTCATTGTCGACTAATACGTCACTGTTTCTCTATCTCATTGTCTACTAATACGTCACTGTTTCTCTATCTCATTGTCGACTAATACGTCACTGTTTCTCTATCTCATTGTCGACTAATACGTCACTGTTTTCTATCTCATTGTCGACTAATACGTCACTGTTTCTCTAAACATTGTCGACTAATACGTCACTGTTTTCTATCTCATTGTCGTACTAATACGTCACTGTTTCTCTATCTCATTGTCTACTAATACGTCACTGTTTCCTATCTCATTGTCGACTAATACGTCACTGTTTCTCTATCTCATTGTCGACTAATACGTCACTGTTTCTCTATCTCATTGTCGACTAATACGTCACTGTTTTCTATCGCATTGTTTACTAATACGTCACTGCTCTCTATCTCATTGTCGACTAATACGTCACTGTTTTCGATCTCATTGTCTACTAATACGTCACTGCTCTCCTTCTCATTGTCGACTAATACGTCACTGTTTCTCTATCTCATTGTCGACTATTACGTCACTGTTTCTCTATCTCATTGTGTACTAATACGTCACTTTCTCTCTATCTCATTGTCGACTAATACGTCACTGTTTCTCTATCTCATTGTCGACTAATACGTCACTGTTTCTCTATCTCATTGTCGACTATTACGTCACTGTTTTCTATCTCATTGTCGACTAATACGTCACTGTTCTCTTTTTCTCATTGTCGACTAATACGTCACTGTTTCTCTATCTCATTGTCGACTAATACGTCACTGTTTCTCTATCTCATTGTCGACTATTACGTCACTGTTTTCTATATCATTGTCGACTAATACGTCATTTCTCTTTTTCTCATTGTCGACTAATACGTCACTGTTTCTCTATCTCATTGTCCACTAATTCGTCGCTGTTTTCTATCTCATTGCCGATTAATACGTCACTCTTTCCCTATCTCTTTGTATACTAATAACATAACATAACATAACATAACAAGGGTTTTAAGTGGTTCAGAAGACGTTTAGTCTGTGTTAGAACCACTGCAATTAACCTGGAACATGATTAATAGCCCAATTTTCCTAGCTTCTTCTTAAAAGCTGTGATAGTGTCCACTGAGACAGTACTATCATCCAAACTATTCCACAAATCTACAACTCTTGCACTGAAGAATTTCTGCCCTAATGTCCCTTTTGGTTTCTTAAATAATTTATACCTATGTCCCCGAGTTGCCTTGTTTGGTGCTAATTCAAAAACTTCTCCTTCTGCACTGCCTCCTTTCCAGTAATAATCTTGTAGGCTTCAATTAGGTCTCCTCTGCTCCTCCTTCTCTCCAATGTTGTTAGTCCACACCTGTTCAACCTTTCTTCATATCCCAAATCCTTGTAGCCCCAAATCATTTTTGTTGCTCTTCTCTGCACCTTCTCCAGCTTTTCCATGTCCTGTTTCAGGTAGGGACTCCATACCTGGATGCAGTATTCCAACTGAGGCCTAACCAGTGATTTGTACAACCTCAATATTGTATCCTTGTCTCGGGTGACTATTGTCCTTCTTATCATGCCTAAAGTCGAGTTAGCCTTTTTTGATGCTTCAGCACATTGCCTTGAGGGCTTTGCACTCTTATGCATAATCACTCCCAAGTCCCTTTCTTCCTCACTCACTTTCAACACCATACCCCCATTTCATACGAAAACTCGCTGTTTCTCTTCCCCATATGCATCACTGAGCACTTTTCCACATACGTCACTGTTTTCGACCTCATTGTCTACTAATACGTCATTCTATCTCATTGTCGTCTGATACGTCACTGTTTTCTATCTCATTGTCTACTAATACGTCACTGTTTCTCCATCTCATTGTCGTCTGATACGTCACTGTTTTCTATCTCATTGTCTACTAATACGTCGATTTTTCTCAATCTCATTGTCGACTAATTCGTCTCTCTTTCTCTATCCCATTGTCTACTAATATGTCATTGTTTTCTATCTCATTGTCTTCTAATACGTCACTGTTTCTCTGTCTCATTGTCGACTAATTCGTCACTGTTTCTCTTTTTCATTGTCGTCTGATACGTCACTGTTTTCTATCATATTGTCTACTATTACGTCACTGTTTCTCTATCTCATTGTCGACTAATACGTCACTGTTTCTCTATCTCATTGTCGACTAATGCGTCACTGTTTCTCTATCTCATTGTCGTCTGATACGTCACTTTTTTCTATCTCATTGTCTACTAATACGTCACTGCTCTCCTTCTCATTGTCGACTAATTCGTCACTGTTTTGTATCTCATTGTCTACTAATACGTCACTGCTCTCTTTCTCATTGTCGACTAATTCGTCACTGTTTCTCTATCTCATTGTCGTCTGATACGTCACTGTTTTCTATATCACTGTTTACTAATACGTCACTGCTCTCCTTCTCATTGTCGACTAATACGTCACTGTTTCTCTATCTCATTGTCTACTTATACGTCACTCTTTCCCTATCACATTGTCTACGAATACGTCATTGTTTCTCTATCTGATTGTCTACTAATAAGTTACTGTTTCTCTATCTCATTGTCGACTAATACGTCACTGTTTTCTATCTCATTGTCTACTAATACGTCACTGTTTCTCTATCTCATTGTCTACTAATAGAGAGCAGTGACGTATTAGGCGACAGTGCGAACCTCTTTTGACAATGTATTGTAGTCGACAGTGACGTCGATAGTCGACAATGAGATAGAGAGCAGTGACGTATTAGGCGACAAAGAGATAGAAAACAGTGACGTATAAGTCGACAATGAGATAGAGAGCAGTGACGTACACGACAATGAGATAGAAAACAGTGACGTATTAGTCGATAATGAGATAGAGAACAGTTACGTATTAGTCGACAATGAGATGGAAAACAGTGACGTATTAGGCGACAATGAGATAGAAAACAATGACGTATCAGTCGACAATGAGATGGAAAACAGTGACGTATTAGTCGACAATGAGATAGAAAACAGTGACGTATTAGTCGACAATGAGATAGAGAGCAGTGACGTATTAGGCGACAATCAGATAGAAAACAGTGACAAGGCGACAATGAGATAGAAAACAGTGACGTATTAATACAATGAGATAGAAAATAGTGACGTATTAATCGACAATGAGATAGACAACAGTGACGTATGATTCGACAATGAGATAGAAAGCAGTGACGTGCTAGTCGATAATGAGATAGGGGGAACTCGATCCTGGGGGAACTTTACCCCCCCCCCAGAGACGTCTAGATTAAACACTGATTGGGCGTAATCACTAATCGACAAAGGTCACGGACTCAAGGATGTGCATCATGTGCATATAGCAGGTGCGAGATAGCTGGGTGATGTGATCGGAAAAGGTGAGGTTCTCATCGAAGATGATTCCAAGATTGCGAACAGGAGAAGAGTAAGGTGCGGGAGACGTGAGATCTGTTGGACAAAGGTCGGGAGGATGATAGGCTATATAGTTTGTTTTAATTGCTCGCCGACGCCAATAATAAGGAGTTCTGTTTTTGAAGGGTTAAGGCACAGCAGGTTAGCACTCATCCAGGCTGAAATCTGGGTGATGGTGTGTGTTATAACGTTTATTTAACGACGCCGTCATAACGACGATGATTGGCGTCATTTCTCAAGACATTTATACAGTGTACATTGGGTGTTACATTAGGCCTAATTAAGTGATTTGGTGCATCTGGAAGGGAGTGAGGGGAGAAAGGTATGAAGAGTTGTGTGTGTCGTCGGCCCAGAGGTGACGATCAAGAGAGGATGAAGAAATGAGTTTGCTGAGTTGTGAGGTGTAAAGAATGAACAGCAGAGGACCGAGAACAGAACCTTGAAGAACACTGTAAGTGAGAAGTGAGGGTGGGCGGATTAGATGAGAGACCGGCGGCATTGACAGTGAAAGAGTGTGAGGAAAGGTGTGAGATGTAGACCCTAGAATCCTAGATGGTGTTCGACTGTTAGTTTACTTAGTAAGTAAGTAAGTAGTTTATTCACCACAAAATAAAGCAAAATGACAATACACAAATTTTACAAACCGAGTGGTGGGCTACCGGTGAAGTCACATAGGACTCATCTCGCCGGTCACCCTAATATTAAAACTAGTAGCCTACCTAAGTCATTATAATTGTTTAACTTAATAATATTTCACTTTTTTCATTTGTAATTTTTCATTTCTTAGCCTTTTAGCGCTGAACGCACTAGCGTAAGTGCGTAGGCCTACGCCAGCGGCGCCTCTGAGTCCGAGGCTACCCATTACTGTTTCGCGCATTCAGGGCCGGATTAAGACTTTCGGGGGCCCTAAGCCAAGAGCCGGGTTAAGACATCCGGGGGCCCAAACCCCAGTCATGCATAAATGTCTGTGAGCACAAAGTTCGATCTGTACATAAGCAATTTTTCTAATGAAAATTTGGCTAAATAATAACACATGCATTTACCATTGTCATTTTGTCAATTAGGACCTTGGTACAATCTGATTTTATATTTCCTGATAGTTGGGGGCCCTCAAAACGTTGTGGGGCCCTAAGCCATGGCTTATTTGGCTTAGGCCTATGCGTTAATCCGGCCCTGCGCGCATTGAGTCATTAACTCGTTTTCAATTTTAGAGCTGGCAGTTGGGACTTACGAAAGCAAGAGTGCCTAGGGCCTACGACGACCATAAAACGGCCATGAGTTCAGAAGGGCCCCAAAAATGTTTGCGCCTAGGGCCCGTTTTCTGTAAACGCGCCTATGGTCCAGCCTGTTTACTATTAGGTTATCGCGCACCCCGCACAATGCATTGTCGCCCTTTTGCGGTAGGCCTAGTTGGGTCATCTACCTGGAAGGACTCCCCTTGAATATGCACGTTGTATTTGCTAGGGCTTTTGAATGCACTTTTTTCGGCAAAACTCGAAAACTTCCACCGGGTTTGGGCTGGAAACGCCTCCAGGGAGCTATCTTTGAGAGGGGGGACAAACTCAAATTCAATACATAATGCATAATTTTATGACCCACAGAATCCGATGACCACGCCACCCTCTGATAAAGCCTGCTGCTTCACAGTTTGTATCAATATTATTAAGCCAAAAATTACTGGGCACAAGCACTCCATTGGGCTAGAATTTGCAAATTCAAATATTGATTTTTGTGCGCGTTTTTACTCTGGATTTGTGTGAACCACACGAGGCTCCTTTTTATCGCTCGAAAGAAAATTCAGCGAAGATTCGAGTAGTTCTTATTATTTACATTATTTACATTTCTCAAGTTGTCAGTTTAAGTTTGTAAGTTTATTCTCTTGCAGAGTTGTTTATTGAAAAATGGAAGACGCTGAGGAAGCTTAAAGTTTTGTGGAAAAGTTGGCGAATGATTTGTTACGACTAGGTAGAGACTAGGTTTTGAAGGGCGCGGGCATAAACAGCCGCTGTCGGCGGATTTAGCCTTAGGTCTCTCAGCCAGAGTCTATAGGCGTGGAGGGGCGGCTTGCCTGTCCACCCGCCCTTCTTGGATTATGCTGGCGGCCCTCAGATCACACGCGAGCCGTGAGAACTGTTCAAAATAATTTCTGCCGACGTCAACAGCCTTGTAAGATGTTGTTAAACTAGGGATCCACCACACACGTGCATGGTGCGGGCCGAATCCCCGAAACCCGAATCCCCGAAAGTCATTTCCGCCGGATCCCCGAAATTGATTTTCTAAGTCCGACCCGAAAGAATATAATTAATAAATAAACATTTAAATAGGCAGCATATCAATATACATCAAGGCCATGTCATGTTTACAATTTAACTCTGAATAGCTCGGCCGCTTTCTAGAAAACTGTTTTCGGGAAATCGGGCTTTTGTCTGATTTCAGCGTTTTCGGGGATTCGGGCTGACCCCCACGTGCATGGTGGACTGTTACAACGTGGCGCTTCTCGGCTAAAAATTTTAATCGATTAATTTCAGTTTGTTCGATTAATATTTTAAAATTATTTCATGATATCGAGTGGCCCATTTCCAGAGTGAACAATATAACGAACAATGATAATGTGAAACATTTGCGTTGAAAATTAAGAAATCATTTGCATTTAAGGTAAGGAAAAGTCAAAGATGGTCATAATTAACTGTCTTCATTGCAATAAGCAGTTCGCTTTCTGTTGTTCAAAAACATCGCATGAAATAATTCAAAAGCGGATCATAAGTGCATTTAGATGCACCTTCGATGCGCCGCGTCGAGTTTGAAGTTTTTTCATCATATTTCACTATAGAAAACAAGTAAATTGTTGCCAAATACTAATTTATACCAAATCAGAAATCAAATTCAACGTGTATTCCTCAGTTCTCAACAGTTTTTTCTAAACGTCTGCGTCACTGGTCAATGCTTCTGTTTATAAACCGCTGAGAGAATTTTGCAACTCTTCAACGTCCTGTTGCAATGTCCAGCTTTGACGATTACATCTCGCTCGACTATCCGGAAGCAATCCTTGTATTAAGACGTGATCACGATAATACTCACTGTTAACTTTCGCTCCAGGTTCAACAAACACCACACTGGTTTTTCCCATCCGAGGCACACCGACCAAAACCATTATGCCATGACTGAAATGTTCACACTCGCATACGAGTCTCGTTGCTGGAACTTGTTTTTTCTTTCTTGCATCAGAATAAACAAGATCATTTTGAGAATTAACCGGTGTGGCGAGAGTAGATGTCTTTCATCTATAAACCAAATGCTTCGTACACTTCTCTCTTTGGAAAATCTGCCAAGTTAGGCTACTGTTGACTTCGCTGCAGGCATTTTAATATGCAGTTTTCGTTCATAACCTGCCTTATTACTCGTTTGTACGGTTGAAGTTGCAAATCTTGCTTTATAATGCGTTGCAATGTTCTTTGTGATATGCGAGTTTCTCTTTCAATTTTCCGTGGACTCTTGTGGCTGTGAGGATCAGCATCCTGGCTGCAAATCAGCTAACTCACACGCCAAATATTCCGTGCTGTTCTAACGAACTTTAGGTGGCATCTTCCTGATTTATGTGCTGTCGTACCATCGGCATCAATTTTTTACAAAGTCGATTAAGACTTGTTTTATTCCAGGCTTTATTTGGAAATTCAGTAATCATTCCCCTAGCTCCCCATAATTTTACAGTTTAAAAAACCGCCCAAAACATAATTTTGCACAAGATTTCACGAGGCGTCCCACTTTCTTTGCGCCACCCTGTATATATATATATATTCGTTCAATAAGAAAACAGGTTGTCAAACTGTAACCAGGTACACTGGTACAGGTTATGAAGAAAAAAGGAACAATAGACTAATAATAGACTAACTGACCTAAACAAATCAGGTAGATAGAAAATATGTTGAGCAGAGTTGCATAAAACAGTAGATATATGCAGTGAAAGAATGTTCCAGGGATGTTCGAATCCCCACGTGCAACGAAGTGCAACGATCAAAACTCGCTGCCAGGCAGTGGCATAACGAAGGGGTGGCAGAGGGGGCAACCACCCCCCCGGCGCAGCACAAGGGGTGCAAAATTAGCTTTCAGTGGTACATGGTACTACTTGACAAGAACAATTTAAGTCCACAAGAAAATTAAAAGGGTAGCTCTTCAACACTGAAACCCTTCGTTATGCCACTGATGCCAGAGTGGTATTGACAAGTGAGGTCCACTGCAGCAGGAAGACATTGAATGCTATTTGTTCTGCATCAAAACTTAAAATTGATTTTAGTATGAAATTTTGCAAATATTTTGATACATGGGAGTATATTGCCATGATAGTGATAGCTTTTGCAGTGCAGTCTTGTATAATTAGTTGCTTATTTTAATATACGAGCCTGTTGAAATTTGTGTCACTGCTTCTAGGCTTGCTAAAAGTCTTGCAAGTAACAGTTGCAACATGCAAACTGCTCTGTCAAGTGGCCAGAAAAGTGATTCTCAGCCACTGCCTTACAACCTGTATGCATCCAATAAAGTTAAGAAAAGGACAGTTCAAGAACATTACAGCAACCCATGCAGCATATGTAAGTTTTTACAGGTTTTTGATAAGCAAAACAAACTAGTAATGAGCAAATATTGACATCAAAGCAAACAAATTAGTAATGAGCTATTATTTAGCATCAAAATAAACAACTTGTAAGGCAAGGCAAAGTAATTGTCTTTTGTAATACTACAGCATACTGTTGAGTGTAGTTCACAGGGGTGCAGTAGTTGTCAAGGCAGAGATGCTGAAAGATTGATAATTATATTTTTAAGAGTATAATATTTCACCAGTTACAATTGCAACTTGCACTCTCATGCTAAGGTTTTTGCTTCTTAACATTTTGATGATGATCTGCGTTGGTTTCCCTATAACTTGTACTACACTCTCATTGTTAAATTGTTAAACTACTTGTTGTTTTTGTTTGTCCCATCATTATTTTGCACTGAAAGTAGTAGAAACACCGTTAGAAATTAAACATTTTCAATTGCTTAGCCATAAAGAGTAAAAATTGAATTCTTTTGTATCATGCTTGAAATTTTGTTTAGATGTGCATTATTAATATCAGACTTATTTTCATAAAATAAATTCTAGGTCCTATTTCTGATTATAAGGGTTGTGAATCTGTTGCTGTTAGAACATAGAAATGACTTTGGGGCTGGCACCAAAGGCTTCTAGACTTTGGGGCTGACCAATAGGCTATTTTGCTTTTTTGGACTAGACACTTTATATGCTAATATTTTGCTAGTCCAATTGGCCGCTGAGCTTTTGGTTATTTAACCCTTAAACCGCCACATACTTTGTGGGGTTCATGCACCCCGGACGCCAAATACTTTTTTGTTGCAATATACTTCGAAACGTCACAACTCACTGAGAAACCATATATATATTTACATATGTATATATATAGATACATACATATATATACATATATATGTATATATGCATATGCACACACACATATATATATACATATGTATATACTTAGATCCAAATATGTATATATATGTATATATATATAAATACATATATATATAAACATATTTACATATGCAAATATATATATATATCCATATATATATATACATATGTATATATATATATCCATATATACACATATGTAAATTAGGGAACAACCGGGTAGACATTTTCTACCGGGTAGCAAATCCGAGTATTTGGATGTACTATTTGCCGGATCCGGGTACGAACCGAGTACCGTTTTTTACATGTAATATAGTACGAAGGGCTAGAACAATGACAACCAATCTCAGCGCTAAATAGCGATTTTCGGTTAAATACTTAAATTGTTGCAGAAATTTAGTTCAGTTGTATAATTTATTTGTAAATTGTAACTATAATCTTGAGATTGATCGAATTCCAAAAATTGTAGGTATTTGCGTGGGTATTATTTGCCGAGGCGAATAGTTCCGAAAAACCCGATATCCGGCCGGGGCAAATGGCCGAAGCGATTTCCGGTTGTTCCCTAATGTAAATATGTATATACTATATATATATGCATATATATGTATACTTACACATACATATACAAAAATATATACACATATACATATACATGTATATATACATATATACACACATATACTTGTGTGTATATATATGTATATATGTACTTACAATCTTTTGGAATGAATGAATGAATATATATACATATATGAATATATATATATATATATAAGTATATATATATATATTCATATATACATATATGTACATATACCTGTACATATACACATTCATCTATATACATACACAGTATATACATACATATACATATAGATACATACACATATATACATATATATATATATATAAGTATATAATTATGCATATGCACACACATATATACATATATATAACTAACACACAACTGAGCTTCAAACTTCTACATTGCTAATTCACGCCCACTTACAATAAACAACTGCGACAACAAGGCGAGAAAAAGGACAGTTCACCCTAACCCTACCTAAAAATAGATTTCTGTGACGTCACCCTGTGACGTCAGCTGTATTATCTATGGGTCGTTAGGTGCAGCACATATACATCAGTCATCACAGACAGTCACAGAAGTATGTTACCGACTATATGCGGTACCGGCGTTCAACAAATAATTTTATTATGTGTGACCGCCTATAGTCGGTTCCGGCGTTCTGCCGAATTTTCTTGGGAACCGAACGGGTTCGGTTCCGGCGGTCTAAGGGTTAAAAGAAATGCTGATTTCTATATGTTTAGTAATAAAGAGATGATTAGAATAGATTAGTTTAGACTTGAACCAGTGACTGGCTTAAAAATATTGTTAAAAATTTAAAAATGAAATTTGTTTGTTTTCTTTGGATTAAGATTCTGCATATCTTAGTGAAAGAATGGTGCACCTTGAGGATTCAAAAGCAGTACTTAAACTTTTGAAGCGTTGCCTGGTGAGTACTATTGGTTACAAAGTTTATTGTCAGCTATGTAAATAGCAGATATGTACGAAAGTCACATTCTTAGACACTTTCTACCAGAGTCCCTGAGTCACAGCTATAATCTACGAACTCGGGTCCACGGATACAAACTGCCTCCAAAGGATGATAGGAATTTTGTCCTCCGAATGCTGTATAAGAACATACACTGACAGCATTGAGAAGCCCACGGACAAGTCTGACAACTAGGCCATGCTGGCTAGCCCCCTCAGAATTTGCCGCATAATGCGCATTGCTTGTTTAAGTTGCGGCTGTGTCAACTTGATTTTTCTTTTAATAAACGAATGTGTGATGATGATATTTACTTGTGTACATGTATTACAGTAATTGCATGAGATTTATTATTGTACAGATCAACGCCCAATAGACAAGACAATGTAGAACGGTTTACGGTGTGCTCCTAGCTGCCTCATCCTAGTTGAATGTCTTTTATATACACTGTAGTATACATTAAATTATTCATTTTCTGAATTAATAGCTTAAAAGCTGAAGGCAATGGAAGATCGAAATTTATAATGATGAACAGTATGACAGTTATGTGAGAAAATAAATTAGATATAAAATATGACTCTGAAGATGTCATTCAGAACAGAAATGGTTGGAAGTTAACAAAACCAGGTTGAACAAGTTTAAATACAGATTAGAGGTAACAATTGTGTACAGTCCTGATTGAGTAGGAATTCCTTAGATGCACGATATAATGGTTGCAAGATCTTTGGCTCAAGCGCAAACATAGCAGCAGCTATCTAACTGCAGGATACTTTTCAACCTGAAAAATTGCATTGGTACTCATTTACCCACCCTAAAAGGCAGGCCTGCTGAAAGGGAATCCAGGCTGTGAAATTGCATACCTGAAACTGGGGCCAAAAAAGCATAACATTTTATTATTTTAAACAGGTTGTTCTATTTGTCATGGGCTCATGGCTTAATTGTGTATAGTTGTCTTTCACTGGTGAAACTAGTGGTTGGGAAGTTGAAATGAGTTATTGAAAAGAGTTATTGAAAAGAGTCATTGAAGAGAGTTATTGAAAAGACTTATTGTATTAGGTTGCCACTGACAGTTACAAATTGGCAAAGCATATTGAATAGCAAAAATTCTTTTAGATTCTATGAGTCAATTGAAATTAGTGTTTGTCATATGCATTGGTTGGTTTGAAGATATCATGGGCTGAGTGGCTGCTTAACTTACTTTGAGTATAATGGCCAAATTACATGATCACTCCGTTCTAATGACAACTTGTTTGCTCAAATTAACAGAAGTTAGTGAGTCAAACTTGTGCAACTGGTGGCTTTAACCCATAAGAAAGAATTTGGTTTGGAGGGGGTTATAAGAACTTATCGAATGTCATCAAAACATTTGTGTTTTATAACGTACATTTTCAAAAACAGCTGGGTGCAGTTACTGGAAGGAGTTGGAGTGGAAAAGAAAAAGGAATTTGAATGTAGTCAGCAAGCAGTGCAGTTTCAGTGAAATTGTATTTACAGTAGGCTGAATGGAAAAGTTGTCACATGGTGTGAGAACAAACTGCCACTCAAGGACCTTGGAAATTAAGTTTAGAGTAGAAATGGGATAGTAATTCGATAAATCTTCTAGAGAAAGGTTTGGCTTCTTGATAAATGGGTAGACCAGAGCATGGGTATAACAGGAAGGAAACCAACCTTCAACAAGGGAGAGACTTTACAACGGAACGAATGATTGGCTCCCAAAACATTCCTTGAGTTTAAATTAAGCCCCGAGCATAGTGCTTGATTAGAAAAAAAATTAAGATTTAAATTCAAGACAGAGTTGCTGGTTTGAAGAAGCTGATGACAGATGGAGACGAATTTGGCATTGAAAGTCATCAGAATGCCTTAGAGTTTTAAGCAGATCTGATTGACATGTTTTGATTGAAGTTAAGAAATTTGTCATCAAGGGATGATTTTGGGAGTCGCTTGCTAACGAATTACATATCTGTCAAGACTGTCATGGTGTAGTATCTCTTTATAGTGTGCCACAATGAAGTAGCAGTAGAATTTTCAGAGACCAGATTGCAGAGGTAGAGGGATTTGGCACAGGTCATCAGTTTATGCACCTTCTGACACGGTCAGAGGCTCTACAAAGAAATACCTAACAGTAAACAAAATATAAGTGCTATCACTAAATGGTCAAACCTCCACCATGTAAGAGTTAAACTTGTTTGTGGAACTAAGCTGATTTGTTTGTTTTGATTTCTGTTGTTAGAATTCATCAGTTAGTTCAGTGCAGGGTTCCTGGCTTCAAGAAATGCGAAGATTGTGTGCTGTTGCCAGCACTCGAATGGAACCAAGAGTTCTGCAGTTAGTCATGGAGATTTTCAACACGTTAGTGCTTGTCTATGTATTATTGCTATGGGTTTTATAATGTAGCCTAGTATACAGCATTTGTGGAGTTACATCTCTCCTTTGTCTTTATCTCTGTTTGTTCGTACATTGGTTATTGAAGTCTTGGGTGGCAACGGTGAAATCACCAACTCTGCAGGATTTCAGGTGCCGACAGCAAACTAAAGCCTAAGACTAAAACGCTTAACAATCGATACACATTATATATATAATATCAACCTAAAGAACACCTGTGCTCATTATATAAGTATGCAAAACACTTGTTCACACATACATACATACATACCTACATACATACATACATACATACATATTACATACATACATGGCATACATATAAACATACCAACACATCGGTCAGCTGTAGTCCAAGAGCTTCTCGTTGTCTTTCAACATGAAGCCTCACAACTTTCCAGTTAGTTACTTGAAAACGCCTAGCATGGACGAGACCATGGTGGCGTTCCAAACCTCGACAACAAGTTCCTGAAAAACGCCAAAAAAACTCCGAAATAGCGGAGCAAAGAAAACTCTTAGAACGTATAACAGGTCGAATTCGAAATCTGAACGAGTCAAATTATCTCACAAAATATGCAGGGGACAGACCAAATGATAAAAAAATGGCTCGCTAGAGAAACACGCGGCCATCTTGGACATACACCGGTAATAGTTTTCAGGCCCAAAGGATCAGGTTTCCATGCAGTATGCTTCGGGCGTTGATCCCGGGTATAAGAGCCGGGGTCCACGCTTCAGGCCTACCATGGCTACTGCGCATATGGCATTATTTCAAATAATACTATCATTTAAAGTTACTTACCATTTAAGCCCTTGAACCCTTGCCCCCACACAAGCAATCCTGGATCCGCCACTGCTCTCAACCTCCCTGCTTCTGTTTTGACAAATCTGACTCTGCATATATACAATAAAAAAACCTCTGAACTGTGTTGGAAAGTAAAATGGAAATTTTTATTGTTCATGGGCAGAATAAAGCTCTTCACTCGAAGGATCAGAATTCCGGACAGGAGCGACTACGACGATCCAGTTGACTGACTCTCGTGGAAGCAGCTGGGTTAGTTTAAGTGTTTATGAAAGTTTGTGACGAATGCGATAGATTGGTTGCTGATAAAATGTTCGGGTCATTTTGAGGATGCTAAGTAGCGAAATGTATATCAACATATAGATGAGAAGTGGGACGATTTGTGTATTAGGTCTTTCTGCGTCTCAATTTTCTCGCCTTCTCTTATCCTATAATATCTGCCTCCGTATTTTCTGTTTTTCAATTGTTAAGCGCCTGTCTCGATATATATCTTCTCTGTTTCTCTTGTCTATTGTATGTTTGGCTATCTGTTTTGTCTGTTTCTGATGTCTTCGGTCAGTCTGACTCTATGTTTTCACTGTTTCTCTTGTCTTAGATCTGTCTGTTTTATTTCTTCAGTTTTAGATCTAACTCTTGTCACCTCGTTTTCCTCTCTTATAGGGCCTACTCTTGAGTAATTCCGTGTCAAATCAACCAAATTTACAACCGTAATTGACATGACCGACTCAGATTTACATGAAACTTTGCACACCTGTTTGGACACATAAGACGTGTTTAAACCCGCCAAAAAATGTTTGGGGTGAATTACACTCCGAGATACGGGTCGGCAAACTTTGACCCGTCCCATTCGACCTCGTATACCTTTGAACACCTATATCTCAGCTTATATGAGAGCTAGAAATGTGTTCTTAGTGTCATTATTCAGCTCTTTTGATGAGCTATTTAGGTAGATTATTCACGTCTGTTTAAAAGTTTAACATCAAAGTAACTTTCGACAATTGAGCACTTCGTCCTTGACCTTGACCCTTTCGCGGTTTTTTACATCTGAAAAATTCACACTTCTAGACTGAAGTGTCTTGAACATCCACCGGAAAGATCAGAATGGGATCTGTAATGGTTTTTTGTTACAATTATTTTGTCTATAATTATGTACAAAGTACTACAAACTTCGAGTTGAACGTATGGGCGATTCCAATTTCAGAAGTCATTGACATTGAAGTTTGCATTGAAGTTTGAGTGTTTATGAAAGTTTGCGACGTTTGCGATAGATTGGTTGCTGATACAAATCTTCGGGCCATTTTGACGAACTTCGAACAAACTTTGAGTTAAACATATGGGCGATTCCAATATCAGAGACATTGACATTGAAGTTTGAACATAATTAGCCTATAGACGTGGATACAGAAAGTTGTACATAATTATAGACATAATTACTGTAGCAAAAAACCATCACAGATCTCATTCTGATTTCTTCTGAGGATGCTGAAGAAAATGCAGTCTAGAAGTGTGAATTTTTCAGATATAACAAAAAACGGCTAAAGGGTCAAGGTCAAAGTCAAAGTGCTCAATTGTCGAATATTGCCTTGATGTTAAACTTTAAACAGACATAGCTCGTCAAAAGAGCTGACTAATGACACTAGGAACATCTACCTAGCTCTCATACAAGCTGAGATACAGACGTCCAAAGGTACGAGGTCGAGCAGGTCGGGTCAAATTTCGATGACCCGTATCTTGGAAAGATATTGACCAAAACAATTTTTTCCGGGTTTGTACATATCTCAGGTGGCCCAACAAGTCGGCCAAATTTCATGCAAATGCGAGTCGGTCATATCAATCATGTTGGTTGAATTGACGTGGAATCACTCTTGTCTTTCCTTCCTTAGTTACTTACTTCTAGGTGTGTGTGTGTGTGTGTGTGTGTGTGTGTGTGTGTGTGTGTGTGTGTGTGTGTGTGTGTGTGTGTGTGTGTGTGTGTGTGTGTGTGTGTGTGTGTGTGTGTGTGTGTGTGTGTGTGTGTGTGTGTGTGTGTGTGTGTGTGTGTGTGTGTGTGTGTGTGTGTGTGTGTGTGTGTGTGTGTGTGTGTGTGTGTGTGTGTGTGTGTGTGTGTGTGTGTGTGTGTCTGCCTTGCCTTATCTTCCTGTCTCAGATCTGTCTGCCTCCCTGTTTTGTCTCTTTCTCTTGTTTTAAGTTTGTCTGCGTTCCTGTTTTTCTCACTCTCCTTTTGACTTAGGTCTGTCCTCCTCCCTGCATTGATACGCAAATTGGTAGAAATTGGTACTATATAGAAACTCACTTCTAGTCATGATTTTTATGAGATGTCGTGGATTTTGCTTTGTTTCATTTGATATCATTCATCTACAGTATAATTAGTTTCGTTAGATGTAGCCTACTAAGCTTTAGAAGTTTTTTTAAAAGTTATTATTGGGTTTCACTGAGTGGCTCTCGATTTCAGTGTGGAAAATGATTGCCAGTGCAAGGCACTAGGATATTCTGGCAATAATATTACGGGTATTGTAGATTGAAGCGAAAATGATATTCAACATAATTATTTCTGTTACGGCGCCATATTGACTTAATCATAGTTGTTAAAAACAGTAATTCTCAAAATAAAAAACGGAAAACGTCGTTTTATTCAAAAAAATAAAG
The DNA here is from genome assembly GCA_020284085.1 of Aporrectodea caliginosa. Lineage (NCBI taxonomy): Eukaryota > Metazoa > Annelida > Clitellata > Crassiclitellata > Lumbricidae > Aporrectodea > Aporrectodea caliginosa. The sequence continues at coordinate 411,823 of JACEVL010000840.1, forward strand.
GAAACGGAAAAGAAAATATTTCGCATTTTTGATAACTTAGAAATTCAAACAACATTTATAAATTTTATTTCCTGTACTGAGCTGTTTATTTCTCAACTGATGATACTAAATAGTTACTTAAATTAGATGAATCCTTGAAAAGACTGAGACAATGTGAGGGATATCAGACAAAAATATAATTGAACAAATAATAACAAACAGTAAATAAATAAATAAATAAAGTTACATAAAAAATTAAAAACGAAAAAAGTGACGAAAAATAAAAAACGAAAAAACGACGTTTTTTGAGAAAAAACCCCGAAAAAAACGTTTTTACAACTATGTTGACAATTACTTAATTACGCTGTTCAATGTGATAATTCTTTCGATAAAAAAACGTGTCCATTTTAATCGCGCTACGGAGGTTAGATTAGAAACCTCGGCACTTTTACTGGATCCTTCATAACTGGGGCCTCAATGTTTGCTAGCCTGTGTTACTGTGTAGCCGCTCCCCTCTTTTGAAGATGTGATGCCAGAAACTTTAATTGAATTCTATGTTCCCACAACAATGGAGGTGTATTATTTTGTATTCTAGATATAAACTAAGGATATCCATGCAAACACTCTAGCAATGCACGAAATTTTGACTTCAGAGATCAAGCATGCAAAAACAAGTCTGCTATTTCTGACGTACACAACAGATATTCCTTACAATGTTTTATCGACCTAAAGCTACTCAATTAAGGCGCTATGTAAAATTAATATAGTCTGTACATACAACATCAGCATGTTGATAAATTACACAGGCCAGAAAACTCCGTCCGTCCTGGCAGCCTGTCAGCTCTGTCAGCTGTGGCACCGTCAATCCCTGACACGTGTGCCACTATTGGCACCGTCAGTATAAATTTCATAGGCCGGCAGTTTTGGAGCCTTCCGTCCCGGCAGCCTGATAGCTCTGGGACAGTCGGCTCCTTGTACCGTCGGCCTTGGCACCGCCGTCACTGACACCGCTACTCTGGCATCTGACATGGCGCGCTAGTTGATGGCCTCGAGTTGTTCCTGGCAGCAATATTTCCATCGAGACCTCTGATGCCGACAACCAATGGCAGGATGAAGCTCTTTACTCGGAGGATCAGAATTCCGGACATAGCGACTAAGACGATCCAGTTGACTGACTCAACAGCTGGAAACAGCTAGGTAAGTTTGAATTTTTATGAAGGTTTGCGAGGAAACGATAGTTTGGATGCTGATGAAAATCTTCCGGTCATTTGGAAGTTGCTAAGTAGCTAAGATATAGATGAGACGCAGGATATTCATGTCTTAGGTCTTTCTGTCGCTGTATGTTTCTCTCCTTCTCTTATCTTAGGTCACTCTGCCTCCCAAGTTTCTTTTCATGTTGTCCAGCGCCTGTCTCGCAATATGTTATCTCTGTCTTTCTTGTCTTATGTACAGTATATCTCCCCCTCTGTTATCTCTATCTCTTTGCCCTCCTCTATACTTTCTCTCTTTCTGTCTCTCCTTAGGTCTCTCTGTCATTCTATTTTCTCTTTCTATTGACTAGCGTCTGTTTCTCTTTTCTGTTGACTATGTTTTCTCTCTTTCTCGTTGTTTCTTCTTTTGTTTCTCTTGTCTGGCTGCTCTCTGTTTCTTAGGTCACGTGTCTTGACCCTCTGGTTGTCTCTCTTGTCTCTTGTCTTAGGTCTGTCTGCCTTTGTCTGTCATGAAAATATTCTCTGTCAACCAATTTTCTTAGGTCACGTGTCTTCCGACCCTCTGGTTGTCTGTCTCTCCATTTTCTCTCCTTCTATCTTAGGTGTCTCTGCCGCCATAGTTTATCTTCTTTGTTCTCGATCTCTCTCTCCTCTTGTCTTAGGTCAGTCTGTCTCTCTTGTCTCTTGTCTTAGGTCTGTCTGCCTCTTAAACAGCCATTGACAGAAAAATCTCTTTCTAGTTTTGTCCTTGTCAATATTTTATTTTTCAATTAGGTGCTATGTACTAACAAGCATGTTGAGCCAGAAAACTCTGTCCTATGCAGCTGTGGCACGGTCAATCCCTGACACGTGTGCCACTATTGGCACCGTCAGTATAAATTTCATAGGCCGGCAGTTTTGGAACCTTCCGTCCCGGCAGCCTGATAGCTCTGGGACAGTCGGCTCCTTGTACCGTCGGCCTTGGCACCGTCGTCACTGACACCGCTACTCTGGCATCTGACATGGCGCGCTAGTTGATGGCTCGAGTTGTTCCTGGCAGCAATATTTCCATCGAGACCTCTGAGGCCGACAACCAATGGCAGGATGAAGCTCTTTACTTGGAGGATCAGAATTCCGGACAGGAGCGACTAAGACGATCCAGTTGACTGACTCAGCAGCTGGAAACAGCTAGGTAAGTTTGAATTTTTATGGCGTCTGGCTTGCTGTTTCTCTGTTTCTCTTTTCTTATGTCTTGCCTCATCATCTTGTCTCAGGTCTGTCTGCGTCCCTGTTTGTCTCTTTCTCTTGTTTTAAGTTTGTCTGCGTCTCTGTGTTTCGCACTCTCCTTTTGACTTTGGTCTGTGCTCCTCCCTGCATTGATACGCAAATTGGTTGGCCTACAAATTGGAAGGGCCTACTAAAAAGTCATTAAAACTCACTTCTAGTCATGATTTTTATGAGATGTCGTGGATTTTGCTTTGTTTCATAAGACATCATTCATCTGCAATTCTGCATATGATTGGTTTCGTTAGATGACATAGCCTATTATGCTCTAGAAGTTTTTTGTAAAGTTATTATTGGGTTTCACTGAGTGGCTCTCGATTTCAGTGTGGAAAATGATTGCCAGTGCAAGGCACTAGGCTATTCGGGCAATTATAGTATTGTAGATTGAAGCGAAAATGAAATTCAACATAATTATTTCTGTTACGGCGCCATATGACTTAATTACGCGGTTCAATGTGATAATTCTTTCGATCAGAAACGTGTCCATTTTAATCGCGCTACGGTGGTTAGATTAGAAACCCTGGCAATTTTACAGTTCCTGCATAACTGGATCCTTCAATGTGGGTCTATTTTGAAAGCCTGTGTAGCCGGTTACGTCTTTTGAAGAGGTGATGCCAGAAACTCGCAACGTTGAATTCTATGTTCCAACGACAATGCCTCGGGGTTGTATTATTTTGTATTCAAGCCATTACCTAAGGATGTCCATGCATAAACCTTAGCAATGCATGCAATTTGGGCTTCAGAGATCAAGTATGCAAAAATAAGTCTCCTATTTCTGACCTACACGTTAAATTTCTTACAGTCTTTAATCGACCTAAAGCTACTCAATTATGGCGCTATGTAAAATTAATGTATACATACAACATCAGCATCTTGGTAAATTACACAGGCCAGAAAACTCCGTCTGTCCTGGCAGCCTGTGAGCTCTGTCAGCTGTGGCACGGTCAATCCCTGACACGTGTGCCACTATTGGCACCGTCAGTATAAATTTCATAGGCCGGCAGTTTTGGAACCTTCCGTCCCGGCAGCCTGATAGCTCTGGGACAGTCGGCTCCTTGTACCGTCGGCCTTGGCACCGCCGTCACTGACACCGCTACTCTGGCATCTGACATGGCGCGCTAGTTGATGGCGTCGAGTTGTTCCTGGCAGCAATATTTCCATCGATACCTCTGAGGCCGACAACCAATGGCAGGATGAAGCTCTTTACTCGGAGGATCAGAATTCCGGATATAGGCGACTAAGACGATCCAGTTGACTGACTCAACAGCTGGAAACAGCTAGGTAAGTTTGAATTTTTATGAAGGTTTGCGATGAAATTATAGTTTGGATGCTGGTGAAAATGTTCAGGTCATTTGGAAGTTGCTAAGTAGCTAAGATATAGATGAGACGCAGGATATTCATGTCTTAGGTCTTTCTGTCGCTGAATGTTTCTCAGCTTCTCTTATCTTAGGTCACTCTGCCTCCCAAGTTTCTTTTCATGTAGTGCAGCGCCTGGCCCTGTCTCGCAATATGTTATCTCTGTCTCTCTTGTCTTATGTGCAGTATATCTTCCCCTCTGTTATCTCTATCTCTCTGCCCTCCTCTATACTTTCTCTCTTTCTGTCTCTCCTTAGGTTTCTCTGTCATTCTATTTTCTCTTTCTATTGACTAGCGTCTGTTTCTCTTTTCTTATGTCTGTTTTCTACTATGTTTTCTCTTTCTCTTGTCTTAGGTCTGCCTGCCTGTCTTCTTTCACTGTTTCTCTTGTCTGGCTGCTCTCTGTTTTCTTAGGTCACGTGTCTTCCGACCCTCTGGTTGTCTGTTTTCTCTCCCTGTCTTGTCTTGTCTTAGGTCTGTCTGCCTTTGTTAATCTCTTTCTATTGTCTTTTTCTATTGTACGAAAATATGAGCCAACTCTTATGCCGTCGTCAACCAATGGCAGAATGAAGTTCTTTACTCGAAGGATCAGAATTCCGGACAGGAGCGACTAAGACGATCCACTTCACCGACTCTCGTGGATGGAAGCAGCTAGGTAAGTTTGAGTTTTTGTGAAGGTTTTTGACGAATCCGATAGATTGCTGGCTGCAGCTGTCTTCATGCAATTTGAAGATGCTAAGTAGATAAGATGAGACGCAGGTCGATTCATGTCTTAGGTATTTTTGTCTCTCCATTTTCTCTCCTTCTATCTTGGGTGTCTCTGCCGCCATAGTTTATCTTCTTCTGTTAGCTAGCGCCTGTCTTGTTATCTGCGATCTCTCTCTCTTTCTCTTGTCTTAGGTCAGTCTGTCTCTCTGTTTTCACTGTTTCTCTTGTCTTAGGTCTGTCTGCCTCTCTAAACAGCCATGGCATGACAGAAAATTATGGCTTCAACAGTGGTTTCAATTGTGGAAAAGAGTTTTGTCCTATGCTTCACATACTTTACAATATTTTATCGACCTAAAGTTACTCAATTAAGGTGCTATGTAAAATTAATATATACATACAACATCAGCATGTTGGTAAATTACACAGGCCAGAAAACTCCGTCTGTCCTGGCAGCCTGTGAGCTCTGTCAGCTGTGGCACGGTCAATCCCTGACACGTGTGCCACTATTGGCACCGTCAGTATAAATTTCATAGGCCGGCAGTTTTGGAACCTTCCGTCCCGGCAGCCTGATAGCTCTGGGACAGTCGGCTCCTTGTACCGTCGGCCTTGGCACCGTCGTCACTGACACCGCTACTCTGGCATCTGACATGGCGCGCTAGTTGATGGCGTCGAGTTGTTCCTGGCAGCAATATTTCCATCGAGACCTCTGAGGCCGACAACCAATGGCAGGATGAAGCTCTTTACTTGGAGGATCAGAATTCCGGACAGGAGCGACTAAGACGATCCAGTTGACTGACTCAGCAGCTGGAAACAGCTAGGTAAGTTTGAATTTTTATGGCGTCTGGCTTGCTGTTTCTCTGTTTCTCTTTTCTTATGTCTTGCCTCATCATCTTGTCTCAGGTCTGTCTGCGTCCCTGTTTGTCTCTTTCTCTTGTTTTAAGTTTGTCTGCGTCTCTGTGTTTCGCACTCTCCTTTTGACTTTGGTCTGTGCTCCTCCCTGCATTGATACGCAAATTGGTTGGCCTACAAATTGGTAGGGCCTACTAAAAAGTCATTAAAACTCACTTCTAGTCATGATTTTTATGAGATGTCGTGGATTTTGCTTTGTTTCATAAGACATCATTCATCTGCAATTCTGCATATGATTGGTTTCGTTAGATGACATAGCCTATTATGCTCTAGAAGTTTTTTGTAAAGTTATTATTGGGTTTCACTGAGTGGCTCTCGATTTCAGTGTGGAAAATGATTGCCAGTGCAAGGCACTAGGCTATTCGGGCAATTATAGTATTGTAGATTGAAGCGAAAATGAAATTCAACATAATTATTTCTGTTACGGCGCCATATGACTTAATTACGCGGTTCAATGTGATAATTCTTTCGATCAGAAACGTGTCCATTTTAATCGCGCTACGGTGGTTAGATTAGAAACCCTGGCAATTTTACAGTTCCTGCATAACTGGATCCTTCAATGTGGGTCTATTTTGAAAGCCTGTGTAGCCGGTTACGTCTTTTGAAGAGGTGATGCCAGAAACTCGCAACGTTGAATTCTATGTTCCAACGACAATGCCTCGGGGTTGTATTATTTTGTATTCAAGCCATTACCTAAGGATGTCCATGCATAAACCTTAGCAATGCATGCAATTTGGGCTTCAGAGATCAAGTATGCAAAAATAAGTCTCCTATTTCTGACCTACACGTTAAATTTCTTACAGTCTTTAATCGACCTAAAGCTACTCAATTATGGCGCTATGTAAAATTAATGTATACATACAACATCAGCATCTTGGTAAATTACACAGGCCAGAAAACTCCGTCTGTCCTGGCAGCCTGTGAGCTCTGTCAGCTGTGGCACGGTCAATCCCTGACACGTGTGCCACTATTGGCACCGTCAGTATAAATTTCATAGGCCGGCAGTTTTGGAACCTTCCGTCCCGGCAGCCTGATAGCTCTGGGACAGTCGGCTCCTTGTACCGTCGGCCTTGGCACCGCCGTCACTGACACCGCTACTCTGGCATCTGACATGGCGCGCTAGTTGATGGCGTCGAGTTGTTCCTGGCAGCAATATTTCCATCGATACCTCTGAGGCCGACAACCAATGGCAGGATGAAGCTCTTTACTCGGAGGATCAGAATTCCGGATATAGGCGACTAAGACGATCCAGTTGACTGACTCAACAGCTGGAAACAGCTAGGTAAGTTTGAATTTTTATGAAGGTTTGCGATGAAATTATAGTTTGGATGCTGGTGAAAATGTTCAGGTCATTTGGAAGTTGCTAAGTAGCTAAGATATAGATGAGACGCAGGATATTCATGTCTTAGGTCTTTCTGTCGCTGAATGTTTCTCAGCTTCTCTTATCTTAGGTCACTCTGCCTCCCAAGTTTCTTTTCATGTAGTGCAGCGCCTGGCCCTGTCTCGCAATATGTTATCTCTGTCTCTCTTGTCTTATGTGCAGTATATCTTCCCCTCTGTTATCTCTATCTCTCTGCCCTCCTCTATACTTTCTCTCTTTCTGTCTCTCCTTAGGTTTCTCTGTCATTCTATTTTCTCTTTCTATTGACTAGCGTCTGTTTCTCTTTTCTTATGTCTGTTTTCTACTATGTTTTCTCTTTCTCTTGTCTTAGGTCTGCCTGCCTGTCTTCTTTCACTGTTTCTCTTGTCTGGCTGCTCTCTGTTTTCTTAGGTCACGTGTCTTCCGACCCTCTGGTTGTCTGTTTTCTCTCCCTGTCTTGTCTTGTCTTAGGTCTGTCTGCCTTTGTTAATCTCTTTCTATTGTCTTTTTCTATTGTACGAAAATATGAGCCAACTCTTATGCCGTCGTCAACCAATGGCAGAATGAAGTTCTTTACTCGAAGGATCAGAATTCCGGACAGGAGCGACTAAGACGATCCACTTCACCGACTCTCGTGGATGGAAGCAGCTAGGTAAGTTTGAGTTTTTGTGAAGGTTTTTGACGAATCCGATAGATTGCTGGCTGCAGCTGTCTTCATGCAATTTGAAGATGCTAAGTAGATAAGATGAGACGCAGGTCGATTCATGTCTTAGGTATTTTTGTCTCTCCATTTTCTCTCCTTCTATCTTGGGTGTCTCTGCCGCCATAGTTTATCTTCTTCTGTTAGCTAGCGCCTGTCTTGTTATCTGCGATCTCTCTCTCTTTCTCTTGTCTTAGGTCAGTCTGTCTCTCTGTTTTCACTGTTTCTCTTGTCTTAGGTCTGTCTGCCTCTCTAAACAGCCATGGCATGACAGAAAATTATGGCTTCAACAGTGGTTTCAATTGTGGAAAAGAGTTTTGTCCTATGCTTCACATACTTTACAATATTTTATCGACCTAAAGTTACTCAATTAAGGTGCTATGTAAAATTAATATATACATACAACATCAGCATGTTGGTAAATTACACAGGCCAGAAAACTCCGTCTGTCCTGGCAGCCTGTGAGCTCTGTCAGCTGTGGCACGGTCAATCCCTGACACGTGTGCCACTATTGGCACCGTCAGTATAAATTTCATAGGCCGGCAGTTTTGGAACCTTCCGTCCCGGCAGCCTGATAGCTCTGGGACAGTCGGCTCCTTGTACCGTCGGCCTTGGCACCGTCGTCACTGACACCGCTACTCTGGCATCTGACATGGCGCGCTAGTTGATGGCGTCGAGTTGTTCCTGGCAGCAATATTTCCATCGAGACCTCTGAGGCCGACAACCAATGGCAGGATGAAGCTCTTTACTTGGAGGATCAGAATTCCGGACAGGAGCGACTAAGACGATCCAGTTGACTGACTCAGCAGCTGGAAACAGCTAGGTAAGTTTGAATTTTTATGGCGTCTGGCTTGCTGTTTCTCTGTTTCTCTTTTCTTATGTCTTGCCTCATCATCTTGTCTCAGGTCTGTCTGCGTCCCTGTTTGTCTCTTTCTCTTGTTTTAAGTTTGTCTGCGTCTCTGTGTTTCGCACTCTCCTTTTGACTTTGGTCTGTGCTCCTCCCTGCATTGATACGCAAATTGGTTGGCCTACAAATTGGTAGGGCCTACTAAAAAGTCATTAAAACTCACTTCTAGTCATGATTTTTATGAGATGTCGTGGATTTTGCTTTGTTTCATAAGACATCATTCATCTGCAATTCTGCATATGATTGGTTTCGTTAGATGACATAGCCTATTATGCTCTAGAAGTTTTTTGTAAAGTTATTATTGGGTTTCACTGAGTGGCTCTCGATTTCAGTGTGGAAAATGATTGCCAGTGCAAGGCACTAGGCTATTCGGGCAATTATAGTATTGTAGATTGAAGCGAAAATGAAATTCAACATAATTATTTCTGTTACGGCGCCATATGACTTAATTACGCGGTTCAATGTGATAATTCTTTCGATCAGAAACGTGTCCATTTTAATCGCGCTACGGTGGTTAGATTAGAAACCCTGGCAATTTTACAGTTCCTGCATAACTGGATCCTTCAATGTGGGTCTATTTTGAAAGCCTGTGTAGCCGGTTACGTCTTTTGAAGAGGTGATGCCAGAAACTCGCAACGTTGAATTCTATGTTCCAACGACAATGCCTCGGGGTTGTATTATTTTGTATTCAAGCCATTACCTAAGGATGTCCATGCATAAACCTTAGCAATGCATGCAATTTGGGCTTCAGAGATCAAGTATGCAAAAATAAGTCTCCTATTTCTGACCTACACGTTAAATTTCTTACAGTCTTTAATCGACCTAAAGCTACTCAATTATGGCGCTATGTAAAATTAATGTATACATACAACATCAGCATCTTGGTAAATTACACAGGCCAGAAAACTCCGTCTGTCCTGGCAGCCTGTGAGCTCTGTCAGCTGTGGCACGGTCAATCCCTGACACGTGTGCCACTATTGGCACCGTCAGTATAAATTTCATAGGCCGGCAGTTTTGGAACCTTCCGTCCCGGCAGCCTGATAGCTCTGGGACAGTCGGCTCCTTGTACCGTCGGCCTTGGCACCGCCGTCACTGACACCGCTACTCTGGCATCTGACATGGCGCGCTAGTTGATGGCGTCGAGTTGTTCCTGGCAGCAATATTTCCATCGATACCTCTGAGGCCGACAACCAATGGCAGGATGAAGCTCTTTACTCGGAGGATCAGAATTCCGGATATAGGCGACTAAGACGATCCAGTTGACTGACTCAACAGCTGGAAACAGCTAGGTAAGTTTGAATTTTTATGAAGGTTTGCGATGAAATTATAGTTTGGATGCTGGTGAAAATGTTCAGGTCATTTGGAAGTTGCTAAGTAGCTAAGATATAGATGAGACGCAGGATATTCATGTCTTAGGTCTTTCTGTCGCTGAATGTTTCTCAGCTTCTCTTATCTTAGGTCACTCTGCCTCCCAAGTTTCTTTTCATGTAGTGCAGCGCCTGGCCCTGTCTCGCAATATGTTATCTCTGTCTCTCTTGTCTTATGTGCAGTATATCTTCCCCTCTGTTATCTCTATCTCTCTGCCCTCCTCTATACTTTCTCTCTTTCTGTCTCTCCTTAGGTTTCTCTGTCATTCTATTTTCTCTTTCTATTGACTAGCGTCTGTTTCTCTTTTCTTATGTCTGTTTTCTACTATGTTTTCTCTCTTTCTCTTGTCTTAGGTCTGCCTGCCTGTCTTCTTTCACTGTTTCTCTTGTCTGGCTGCTCTCTGTTTTCTTAGGTCACGTGTCTTCCGACCCTCTGGTTGTCTGTTTTCTCTCCCTGTCTTGTCTTAGGTCTGTCTGCCTTTGTTAATCTCTTTCTATTGTCTTTTTCTATTGTACGAAAATATGAGCCAACTCTTATGCCGTCGTCAACCAATGGCAGAATGAAGTTCTTTACTCGAAGGATCAGAATTCCGGACAGGAGCGACTAAGACGATCCACTTCACCGACTCTCGTGGATGGAAGCAGCTAGGTAAGTTTGAGTTTTTGTGAAGGTTTTTGACGAATCCGATAGATTGCTGGCTGCAGCTGTCTTCATGCAATTTGAAGATGCTAAGTAGATAAGATGAGACGCAGGTCGATTCATGTCTTAGGTATTTTTGTCTCTCCATTTTCTCTCCTTCTATCTTGGGTGTCTCTGCCGCCATAGTTTATCTTCTTCTGTTAGCTAGCGCCTGTCTTGTTATCTGCGATCTCTCTCTCTTTCTCTTGTCTTAGGTCAGTCTGTCTCTCTGTTTTCACTGTTTCTCTTGTCTTAGGTCTGTCTGCCTCTCTAAACAGCCATGGCATGACAGAAAATTATGGCTTCAACAGTGGTTTCAATTGTGGAAAAGAGTTTTGTCCTATGCTTCACATACTTTACAATATTTTATCGACCTAAAGTTACTCAATTAAGGTGCTATGTAAAATTAATATATACATACAACATCAGCATGTTGGTAAATTACACAGGCCAGAAAACTCCGTCTGTCCTGGCAGCCTGTGAGCTCTGTCAGCTGTGGCACGGTCAATCCCTGACACGTGTGCCACTATTGGCACCGTCAGTATAAATTTCATAGGCCGGCAGTTTTGGAACCTTCCGTCCCGGCAGCCTGATAGCTCTGGGACAGTCGGCTCCTTGTACCGTCGGCCTTGGCACCGCCGTCACTGACACCGCTACTCTGGCATCTGACATGGCGCGCTAGTTGATGGCGTCGAGTTGTTCCTGGCAGCAATATTTCCATCGAGACCTCTGAGGCCGACAACCAATGGCAGGATGAAGCTCTTTACTTGGAGGATCAGAATTCCGGACAGGAGCGACTAAGACGATCCAGTTGACTGACTCAACAGCTGGAAACAGCTAGGTAAGTTTGAATTTTTATGAAGGTTTGCGAGGAACAGCGATATTTTTTGGATGCGATAGTTTGGATGCTGATGAAAATCTTCAGGTCATTTGGAAGTTGCTAAGTAGCTAAGATATAGATGAGACGCAGGATATTCATGTCTTAGGTCTTTCTGTCGCTGTATGTTTCTCTCCTTCTCTTATCTTAAGTCACTCTGCCTCCCAAGTTTCTTTTCATGTTGTCCAGCGCCTGTCTCGCAATATGTTATCTCTGTCTCTCTTGTCTTATGTACAGTATATCTTCCCCTCTGTTATCTCTATCTCTTTGCCCTCCTCTATACTTTCTCTCTTTCTGTCTCTCCTTAGGTCTCTCTGTCATTCTATTTTCTTTTTCTGTTGACTAGCGTCTGTTTCTCTTTTCTTATGTCTGTTTTTTACTCTGTTTTCTCTCTTTCTCTTGTCTTAGGTCTGCCTGCCTGTCTTCTTTCACTGTTTCTCTTGTCTTAGGTCTGTCTGCTTTCTGTTTTCTTAGGTCACGTGTCTTCCGACACTCTGGTTGTCTGTTTTCTCTCCCTGTCTTGTCTTAGGTCTGTCTGCCTTTGTTAATCTCTTTCTATTGTCTTTTTCTATTGTACGAAAATATGAGCCAACTCTTATGCCGTCGTCAACCAATGGCAGAATGAAGTTCTTTACTCGAAGGATCAGAATTCCGGACAGGAGCGACTAAGACGATCCAGTTCACCGACTCTCGTGGATGGAAGCAGCTATAGGTAAGTTTGAGTTTTTGTGAAGGTTTTTGACGAATCCGATAGATTGCTGGCTGCAGCTGTCTTCATGCAATTTGAAGGTGCTAAGTAGATAAGATATAGATGAGACGCAGGTCGATTCATGTCTTAGGTATTTTGTCTCTCCATTTTCTCTCCTTCTATCTTAGGTGTCTCTGCCGCCATAGTTTATCTTCTTCTGTTATCTAGCGCCTGTCTTGTTATCTGCGATCGATCTCTCCTTCTCTTGTCTTAGGTCAGTCTGTCTCTCTGTTTTCACTGTTTCTCTTGTCTTAGGTCTGTCTGCAGTTTTCATTATTTCACCTGTCTAAGGGCCTACTGGTTGTCTGTATTCTCTCCCTGTCTTGTCTTAGGTCTGTCTGCCTTTGTTAATCTCTTTCTATTGTCTTTTTCTATTCTACGAAAATATGAGCCAACTCTTATGCCGTCGTCAACCAATGGCAGAATGAAGTTCTTTACTCGAAGGATCAGAATTCCGGACAGAAGCGACTAAGACGATCCAGTTCACCGACTCTCGTGGATGGAAGCAGCTAGGTAAATTTGAGTTTTTCTGAAGGTTTTTGACGAATCCAATAGATTGCTGGCTGCAGCTGTCTTCATGCAATTTGAAAATGTTGAGTAGATAAGATATAGATGAGACGCAGGTCGATAACTGCCTGTCTTCACTGACACCGCTACTCTGGCATCTGATGCACTGACCTGGCGCGCTTGTTGATGGCCTCGAGTTGTTTCCGGCAGCAATATTACCATCGAGACCTCTGATGTCGACAACCAATGGCAGGATGACGCCATTATTGGCACCGTCAGTATAAATTTGATAGGCCGGCAGTTTTGGAACCTTCCGTCCCGGCAGCCTGATAGCTCTGGGACAGTCGGCTCCTTGTACCGTCGGCCTTGGCACCGCCGTCACTGACACCGCTACTCTGGCATCTGACATGGCGCGCTAGTTGATGGCGTCGAGTTGTTCCTGGCAGCAATATTTCCATCGAGACCTCTGATGCCGACAACCAATGGCAGGATGAAGCTCTTTACTCGGAGGATCAGAATTCCGGACAGGAGCGACTAAGACGATCCAGTTGACTGATTCAACAGCTGGAAACAGCTAGGTAAGTTTGAATTTTTATGAAGGTTTGCGAGGAAACGATAGTTTGGATGCTGATGAAAATCTTCAGGTCATTTGGAAGTTGCTAAGTAGCTAAGATATAGATGAGACGCAGGATATTCATGTCTTAGGTCTTTCTGTCGCTGTATGTTTCTCAGCTTCTCTTATCTTAAGTCACTCTGCCTCCCAAGTTTCTTTTCATGTTGTCCAGCGCCTGTCTCGCAATATGTTATCTCTGTCTCTCTTGTCTTATGTACAGTATATCTTCTCCTCTGTTATCTCTATCTCTTTGCCCTCCTCTATACGTTCTCTCTTTCTGTCTCTCCTTAGGTCTCTCTGTCATTCTATTTTCTTTTTCTGTTGACTAGCGTCTGTTTCTCTTTTCTTATGTCTGTTTTTTACTCTGTTTTCTCTCTTTCTCTTGTCTTAGGTCTGCCTGCCTGTCTTCTTTCACTGTTTCTCTTGTCTTAGGTCTGCTGCCTGTCTTCTTTCAATAATTTATGGGAAGGCACGCCATAAAATTCTCTTATTTTTGTGTAATAAGAACTTAGTTCTTTTTTCTACTTTAATTTCGTATTAACTTCTTGTATAGGCCCACCAGTGGAGGCATAGGCGCCGACTTTTAGTAAAAGGTACTGGGGCAAGAATTTCGTTCCCATGATCCCGTGATCGGACGATCCCTTCGCCTATCCTGCTCAAGGGCCGTTTTATCCTATAGGCACAGTAGGCACTGTGCCCAGGGCCTACGAACCATTCAGGGGCCTATGAAAGTCTGAAAATGAGATATTGAAAAATAAGCTTAATGATTGAATTTGACTCGAAAATGAAAAAAGAAGATTTCAATTTCTAAATTAATATTTTTGTAACTGTACTGAAACAGTTTAACTTTAAGATAGGCCTATTAACTTAAAGTTAAGTTGAGTTGTGCAGCAGCCTAGACTATGTGAACTTTACAGCTGCTTGCATTAGCAAAATCACTTATATTACAGGGGTGTTAAAGAGCCGGCCCAAGGACAATTTCTGGCCCACCGATGAGTTATTTTTGGCCCTCGGAAAATTGCCTAAAGACTATGCAATTTGAGAATAAAGATTAAATTTGTCATTTTTAGCGCATTCGTGAGTTTTATTTGATGTTTGTACTGATAATGAAGTTAAAAATTAAGATTTTTAAACCTAATTTGATTGTTTGTATGGTTAAAAAAACCCAACCGCACCGTTTAAGATTTAGCTTTGCAAAACTTTTCTATGGACGGCTCATCGAGCTCCCTCCCAGACCCTACCCCATTTCATTCAGGCGCCGTCGGCACCCTGTCTCGCCACTTGCTGAAGAAATATTGTCACTAGCTCGCCATTAAAAACCATCAATTTCAGAGCTGGCAGTTGAGTTGGGGCCTACGAAAGCAAGAGTGCCTAGGGTCTATGACGACCTTAAAACGACCCTGGACCTGCCCTGTCTTCCCTCTCCCCGAATCCCCCTTACAGTCTTACTTCAACTTCATGGCGAATGTATTTTGCCGAACAGTGCATTTACTTATGAATTCCTACAGAACTGTGTCAATGTCCACTTCTTCCAGGTGTGCTCGATGACAGTTCAAAAGTGCAATGTTGTTTAATCTTGTCTGCGTCATAGTGTTTCGCAAATACGTTTTCAGTCGCCTAAGACCAGAAAATGCCTTTCAGCAGTAGGCTACATGTAGTGACAGGTACAGTTAGCCACGGATACGTCGTGAGCCATTTATTATTGAATGGTCGCTTACCAGTAGGGCCTACTCGCACGGGCGGCACGTCCATCGCGTTCAGGCACTGTGTAAGCAGTATCACTAGTACCAGAGGCCGCTACAGCCGCTTCAGTGAGTTGTGACAGTTTCACCGGCGGCGGCGGCACAGTCTCCTGCTGTTGCGGTAATTCTAAGCGCGAACGTTTCACAGCAAACTTATCCATTGCAATTGCAATAGTAAGTCACTAGTTAGTAACCTTTATAAGACTGTGACCATCAATAGCTAATTCAATTCTGAAAGATTTGTTAACACTTATAAACACCAAGCTTTCAGACAGTGGCGTACCGATCCGTTTTTGCGCCACCCAATAATTTTCCGATAGGTCTACGTTCAACTGCGCTTCCCTAACTCTTGCTGTTCTGTCTATCTTAACGTATGTAAGCATGGAGGGACGAAGGGACGGAGGGGTTAGAGAGTCCGCTAGCATTGACATGCCATGCAAGATTGACCTTAAATTGACCCTCACTGCGATGGAGCAAAGTGTCTTACTCTCAGGATGTTAGCCTACTGGATGTAGGCCTATAGGCTAAACGTTCCCAAGTGCAACCGATCGAGTCATCCCCATACAAAACGCATGCACAGTGAATGATTCACCCTCGGTATGATACTCTACCCATAGTTTCAGCGCTCAGACAGATGAAACATGTCCATCAACGAATTATCACACATGCGGCCTGCCATTTTCTAAGAGTCTCTGTGGTATGTAGGCATATCAAATTTCTAATGCAGGCTGCCGTTAAACCCGAGTCACACAGAGTTTTATAAGCGGCTTTTGATATGGCATTTTTCTGAATATGGAGGCCGCAGAGGCGCTCCTTGTTCTTTAACTAAAAATGAATAAGTTTTATTAAGCATTTTGAATTTTCAATGGCCAAAAAGTACTGGGGCGAAACTATACTCTCGCCCCAGAACTTTGGCGAGTACTGGGGCGAAAGTCCCTGTTGCCTCTGTGGAGTCGGCGCCTATGAGTGGAGGCGCCAGGATTTCAGGTTTGGGGGCTAAAGCTCCAAACCTTTCCCTTTTGTTCCCTCCTCCCTGTGATTTGCAGTGATTTCCCACTTTTGGGGTGCTGAGCTGCAGTTAGGGTTGCTAAGCCCCCCCCTATTCCCCTCTGGCGCCGCCACTGAGGCCTACTTGCATCAAATTAAGTATTCATTTAATAATTTTATGCTTAACCAAACTTCCTTACCGATCATTTAAATCGTTGATGTGACTGACGATGATAAAGTTTCTGTCATACGTTACGAATAATTTCTTGTTCACTTCGATGATCGACTGATGATCGAGCGGCAGTCGATCATCGAAGTGAACAAGAAATTGTTCGGTAGCCTACAAGTAGTTGCTGTAGGCCTACGTCATTTTTTCACCATCTGCATCATCTTTTGTCGTCGTTTTAATCGTTTTCGTGGTCGTCTTCAACATATTATTTTTTCGTCATCTTCTCTGTCCACTTCATCTCCGCGTCACTTCGTGTGCAGCTTCCCACAGAAATGAATCGAATGTTCCGGAAACTGGCCAGTGAACAAATGAAAATTGAGTCATTTTGCGATGATGTCATAATTTGGTAATTATGCCTTCAAGCGACTTATATAAAAAGAGGAAATCGCAACGGGTGTAGTAATTTTTTATCACAAACTTCAATTTCAAGCAATCAACAGAAAAAATCTACAATTTGGAAACAGAATGTTTGTAAGTTGTTGGTCCATCAGAATGTTTGTAAGTTGTTGGTCCATCTGAATGGAACTCTTTACCAGAACCAATCCGAAGATCATACTTACTTACTTACTTACTTACTTACTTTACTTATCCTTAATTAATATTTTTAAATCTATGCTTAAAACTTGTCTCTTCTCTAAGTACTCAGTAACAGGGCCGTAAATCCTGGGGAGGGAAGGGAGGGAATTCCCTCCCCACTTTTAAGCTTGGGGAGGGAACGTGAAGGAATTCCCTCCCCACAAATTCTTATGGTGCCAGCCCCAATCGCCACAAACTGCGGCACCGAGGCATGGCACGCTCACATAACTTTTGGAAACATTAATGCTATTAAAATAGCATTGATGGAAACTAAATGCCTTAAGCCGACCAGAGCTGACACTGACCTTGGGGAAGGGTCATCAGGCTAGAAGACTGCCAACAGTGCCAAGTCTTGTAGGATGATATACTGCGCGAACCCTATACTCTCTGGGCCTGACTCCGCTGAAAACCACAACAGGTGTATTTCTCCAGAGCCGGAGTAGGGGTGGTTTGAGGAGGAATGTGACGCGCAATATATCATCCTATAAGACTGGGCAGAGTGGTCAGACATAAGAGACACGACACCTAATTATTGAGACAGCTGTGATATATATATATATATATATATATATATATCATATATAAATACATACAGATACGTAAAATGCGTAATATGCTCTGTGGGCTTTCAGAGTGGGAGGAGACAGAGAGACTAGAGTCACTAGACCAGTTCATCTCGAGAGCCTAGTGTATAGAGGATTATAAATGAATTTTAAATAAATAAAATTGATAGATGTCTAAAATTTAAAGAAAGTGCTGTGTTTAGCAGAACGCCTTCGAAATTATTTAAACAATATTATCCGTCGTTTTCCAAGTCGCCACTCGCCAGCTGGATTAAGGTGCGATGGTAAGACATTACAACTAAGTAAACAGTAAACGAATATACATACATATTATACATAAATATAGGTACCGTGCAAGTGCACACTAGTTTAATTGTTGAGACTACATTAATAAAAAGGTCGCCATAGCCTAATTCTGCCAATCAGAAAAATTGACAAACAGCATTATAAATGGCCAAATTCCTGTGAATTTTATATTTTTCCACGCAAAAAATTCGTTTTAGTCGCAGATTTTGCTTGCAATCGCAATTGTCATCTCGAGATTTCTTTAGCGCCTACAATGCCAAGTCGCGAGAACCAGCTTATTCACAGGCGCTCATTTAAAACAATGATGATAAACAATATAAAAACAACAGGCAGAGGTCAAGATCCACGCCTATCATCGTCGATATTAAGTATGTCAAGATCCAAAGGGTCCGGCAGGCTATTTAGTTGATGGTGTTTGGAATTGAAGCGGCGAAGGAGGCAAGTAGAAGATGACATAAGATCTGTCTGGACATAAGCGCTGTCTTGTCTTATACACGATTAGGGGTTGTCCATTAATTATGTCAACAAAATAGGGAGGGGTTTGGAAAAGTTTGACAGTTGTTGACAAGGGGAGGGGGTTCGGTAGTGTTTGACGTCAACACATTTTTTTCCAATGAATCAACACAGACCCTTCAAAATGGTAGCTTAAACAGTAAATAGGCTAATGCCAAAAATGTATAAAGTGCTTAATGTTGAATACTACTAAAAAGGTGGTAATAAACTAATCTCATATATTTTTAATTCGAGATTGCATTTTTAGTGTAAATTTTTTTACAAATTTATTCTACATGTATTGAGCCATTGTGTTTCTTTTTTGTAGGGGGAGGTTTCTGGGATTGTTGACATAATTTTTTAGGGGTCCGTCAATGTTTGACAGTTGTTGACAAGGGAGGAGGGGGTAAAAAACTGCCTAAAATTTGTGGACATAATTAATGGACGACCCCTTAGTATTGTTGCTCCCTACAGTCTGAACCTATACGCAGCAGTTCGAACAAATAAAAATTGTTAACATTAACCTAGCATGTGACTCAGTGTTTAATCTAGACGTCTCTGGGGGTAAAGTTCCCCCAGGATCGAGTTTTGCCCCCCAGAGAAATTAAAGAGATGAAATTTTAGCCCCAAGAAAAATTAAAGACATGTAATTTTGTAGAATATTGTGTTGGAAAACTCTCGATACTACCCCCCTTCGAAAATTCTTCTTGGAAGAAGTCTTGTTACTACCCCCCTCGAATATTGTTGGAAAAATTGGTGTTAAAACCCGCCTTGAAAGTCCTTGGAAAACTCTCGTTACCACCCCCTCGAAAATCCTTGGAAAACTGTCGTTACTACCCCTCGAAAATTTATGAACTCCATATTGGTAAACACTCGTCACTACCCCCCCCGGTCTTCAACTTTTATAATAAGCTGGATACCCCCAGAACCCTCGATTTCCCCCGACAGCAAGGGGACTAGATTAAACACTGCATGTGACTGAACCCAGTATACATGTATAAATGTATATAGAATGGACTTCTTAAGAAAAGTATACACACTCCCGAAGGGGAAGTTTTCCCTCCCCACATTCTGAAACAGATTTACGGCCCTGCTCAGTAAGCTACAGTCAGTACAGTGTAACGCGCACTTTGAGTAAGACTGTTTTATTAAGGCGCGTTATAAATAGGCTACAAGTTGTATTGTATTGTATTCTACTTATAGCCTATCTAAATTCAAAATTGCCATATTCCATGTTACAATGTAGGTCTCACATCAAATTAAATTGAAATATGGAGTGCATAGCCTAGTATTTAAATTATGAACACAATTTAGTCAACCTCACACTGAAAAATACGAAATGTAAGCTTTGGTTTATCTCGGTTTGTAATAAAATTTCGAACTGAGTTCCGTTTTGAGTTTCATGCTATTAAGAATAACTCTGAATTAGAAACAGCTGTGTGCTTTGACCGAAACAACCCAGGCTGATTGTATTGAATTGTATTCAATGTATTGTATCTGTGCATTTATAAAGCGTCTGCTGCGTCTCCCGCCGTATGAACTATTCAGAGGCGGCGCTGTCAGTGTAGAAGCCCGGGGGAAAGAGAAACGTCTTGAGGGAACGAGCAGATGAGGACGAGAACCCAGACATAACTATATTATAGTTATGCACGCAGAGGAGGGGAAGGTCATTCCAAGCAGAATTAAGGGCCCACAACAGCTGGTCCAACAGAGCGGTCCTGGTCCGAGGGACAAAAAGATCCAATCGGTCCGTAGACCGCAACAAACAAAGCGAGGTTGCAGATAAAGGTTTGCGCATAAATACAAAGATATTTAGAAGCAAGGCTTTAGGCCTAACTTGATATCTGCTCAGTGAAGTTGATGGAGTCGAGAGACGCCCAAGTCCCTGACATTGGAAGAATAGGTAGCCTAAAGCTAGGTGAACATCTCAGTCAATAATTAATAATCAAACTTTGCAAGCTATTGCTGATGTTCTTAGATGACATCGACTCAATCATTTCGTGGCTCTATAGAAGTTCTGAGGTTAGCTTTAACGGGCGAACATCAATCTCACAGGCCTAAGACTTTTATGCTTTAATATTTGAATTTTATAGCGCGGAAATCGATAATTGTGTCGCATATAGGCCTAGAGTCTAAACAAAATTGCATTCAAGTATCAGTCCAGTGGACAGAATCATAAAATAGCAATTAGCAACCTCTAGGTCTACAGCCGTTGCTTAGGCTACTGCACATGGCATGAACCAATGGCGCGCCAGAACCAATCCGTAGTCGTCAGCAACAGAAAATCAGTTGTGACAAAGATTGAGACAGCCTGTGGTGCTAAGCCACTTGAAAAAAGTAAGTTATAGGTTGAGATTGAACTGAATGAGACTTGAACAAAATGAGCAGATCCTTTACCTTCATAGGTCCCTCTCTATGGAATGGACTTCCGCCTTCTCTACGCTCTACTCTGGTGGCATATCAGCCTCTTCCGGTCACCTTAAAACCTTTTCTCTCAGAGTACCTCGCACTGGGAGCGCTTCTGAAAGGCTTATGCTATGAGAAGCGCTTTAGCCTATAAATGATCAAAGACAATACCTTACAAAAAGATGCGGAATATAGTGTTCCAAAATCAAGTCCTTTGCTGAATAAGCTCGTTCACCCAAGTTGCGAATCGGCTTAGACCAACTCGTCTTGTCAAGTCCGCATTGTAACGGATGTACAGATTTGGCCTACCTTACTCGAGATAATTAATGCAAAACCAGGGATGATTAATAAAATTTCATGCTTTGGCATTCAACTGGCTCTCCCACGTTGATCTCTCTGAGCAGCATCAACAGACTGCTGTGAACTGCTGCATCAATACATCCTACTTTCATGTAGCTCAACATAGTTTCACTTGCAAAAGTCAATTATTTGTACACTCCAAATCTGGAAACAGTTATTTGTGACTCAACCCCTCAACATTCTTATGATCAGTCATCAACAACACAAGAGTAAGCAATAAAAGAAAAGATCAACAATAAAGTTTTACTAGTCAAAGCACAGAGAAACACTGCAGAACAACAGTTTGCGTGTTATTTGTTTTCAATTGTTCAACGACAATTGATTCAATGACATCACTATTGTTTGACCATGTACAGTTTCTAATAATCAGCTCCAGTGCTGCAATTCAATTCTGAGTGAGTTACCGACTCATCTACGCACGATCTGAGGAGCGCGATCTTGAGCTGTTACTACGGGATCGGCTCATCTTCTTGATTTCTCGTTTTGGGCTTCCAACACGATCTTTGCTTTCACTGCGTCGATCTTTACTGTGACTTCTGTCCTTGCTGAGACTGCGCTCTTTGCTGACACGATCCTTGCTAACACTTCGGTTCCTGCTGCGACTGCGATCATGGTCCATGCTGTGGCTACGGTCTTTGCTTCGGCTTCTGTCCTTGCTCTGGTTACGGTCCTTGCTGCGACTGCGGTCCTTGCTGCGACTGCGGTCTTTACTACGGCTGCGGTCCTTGCCTCTGCTGTGACTGCGATCTCTGCTACGGCTCCGTGACTCACCTCGACTTCGTGACCTTGATCGATCACGAGAGTTGGAACGCGAATAACTGAAACAAGAACAATGAAATCAGTAGCATACAACAGAAGGAACTCTATTTCACAATACAGCCACAATTACCAAATTTGGACTTTAATATGGAGTTTGGAAAAACTCAACTATAAAGTGTACAAATAATTATAGTAAGTCATCATCCTAATCAACAGTTAACTTATTTACATTAGACAAATGTATCAATGGTCCAGTGGTGGTGTTACCTGGTGAATTATACTGCTCAGGGGACCAAGACATGTCAAGAAGGTATGGTATAAACTATAATAGAAGAGACATTTGCCAAACTAGAATGTAGACACTTAGTACACGAGGAACTGGTTTCATATTTTTGAAGGTTTTCCCTAACAGTAGACCAACGGTTACCAGATTCTTGATCCTTCCTTAAAGTAATTCGTACTCCATTGAAAGCTTAACGACAAGAGTGTATTAAAGGCACTGGGAATATCAGTTCCCCAACCTCGAACCAATTTAGTAAGCACTTATAATGTCGCTAGTTTGAACAATTTCACATATGTGCAAGGCGACGAAACTGGTCGTCATCATGGTCACTGTAACCAACTAAGTCCCAATCTTAGGTTGTTGACATGTTTAGACATATAGAATTTAAGTTCATGTACATTAGTGGCCTTTCACAGTTTTATGCTATAGGCAAGGACAAAAATGCCACCCCTTTTTTATATTTAATAGTTAAGTTTGAGAAAAATATGCTTTTATTGCTTCATTTTGCCGGAATGTGCCGTCCCTTTAAAAATTCCGCTCTAGGCAGTCACTTATACCAAAAGCCAGCACTGCTTGCATAGAATTATTTTTCAAAGTTTATCCATTACAATTTTAGAGACTTCAGAAACTAAACTCAATTCAGCATTCTGTGGATCTATGATTTAATAGGAATGACATACTCTCAGCACAAATTTAAGAAGACAGAGCAGGTTGTGCACCACAACCAAGGTACACAGGCTCATGATACAGTGTTGATTAACATAATGAGAATAAGCGTTATTACCTCCTACGCCTGCTGCTACCTCTGTCCTCACGCAGTCTGATTTTTCTTCCACTTAGTTCTGTGTTGTCCAGTTTTGTAAGAGCATTCTTCATGTCTTCAAAGGAGGCAAATTCCACAACTCTGAATGAACACAAGGTAAACTTAGATGTCAGCATCCACAGTATCAAAGACGGACACAAATGCCACAAAATAGTAAAGAAAGGATGAATGGCAAGCACACTGTTAGTCATCCAATCCCTTTAATACCTAACAATTTTATGGAGACCTCAACCAGTTTAGTCAAGAAGTCAAACTTCAGTTTTAACGTTAACATCATTCTCTAAAGTTGTTAATAAATACTATGCCATAGATAAGATTTCTATAAGAAAACAGAAGAGACGAACCCTTCATTCTGCCGTATCTTGTGAGCATCCGCATATGTCACTTCACCAGCCTTTCTCATGTAGTCCTTCAAATCCTGATAAAATAAGCCAATTCCTCATTTCAAATAACTAAAACATTCTAGAAACATTATAATATTATAAAGAAATAAGAAAAAGAATTGGTCTAGTTATTCAGAAAGCAATAGTCAATGAAAAAAGACCAAAACTTATCACCAGCAGGGCAACACTGAACACATGATTCTAAATCACTAAAAGAAACATTTGGAACTGCATTACGTGTGGAGGAAGAAGATGGACAGCCATTTACAGAGGAAAGAAACAAGTGAAAGTCTGTCAACAGCTTCATATGCAATTCTTATTCAGAAAGCACCAGAGACCAGCAGAGGTAAGTTAATCAGGTCAACCATCACATATTACATACGAACAAAACAAAAAACAATGCCAAAACAGGGGTTACATTCAAAAGTTTATACTTAAAGCATCATACTGTCAATAATTTGTAAAGCTGCTTTTACAACATTTAATACTTGAAACAATATTCAATACAACTAGTTACGACATAAACAATTGCAGAACATGTCAACTAGTTTACGAAAAATGTCAATACTTAAGTAAATCTGCCTCACATAGAAAATCCATCAAAATGTGAGCATACGTAAATCATACAATGGGAAAAGAAACTTAACAAATAGGGGATGACATTTTGATAAGCAGTTAAATGTCAATAATTGAATGAAACCATACTTACACATTTAACAAATTAGCTTATATTTAAGCTTCTGATAAAACATAAAAGCATAACAAGCAGTCATATCTAAAATTAATCTAAAATTAAAGTTTACCGTTTGCTTGCAATATCGTGCAAATAAAATCCAATTCCCTGCCTACTTACAGTAAATTACATTTCTGTAAATGCACTTCGACTTTCCTGCTGCAAATAAATTTGGATCCTAAACTTCCCCACATACTTGCAACTGTTGTGTGCATTGTATATGAGCCATATTTTATTGAACAAGTAATTTGTACCTCATCATCACATGAAGTGCATTTACAAATGCAAAAACCTAAGTTCATAGGCTGGAATGAATCATGTGAAACATGAAAAATGCAAACAGAAACAAATCTAGTAGATCAATGGAAGTTACCTCTAATACCCAGAAATTGGAACAACCTAAACGCCTCTCGTCTCGACCTCGAAGGCCAGAGCCCAGGCGACCAAGCCCTTGTTAGCGAACCTCACAACGGATCGTTCTTTGAACGCCACATCGTGTGCGGACCATGTGCCAGAACGGTTCGTTCTCTGAACGCCACAAAGCGAGCCTCGGGTATTCGATCGACCTCAATCCATCGGCAGCGTTAATAAGGACCCAAGCGTCATCCTCCGTGGAGAATGGTTACATCCTCTCGGCACTTCCTCACTCGACAATTAACGGGCGGGGCACTCGCAATCCTCGAATTTTAACGACAGACGACCCAATCAAGTGCAATATAAACACGGCCCAATGCACACGGCTAGTGGGGTTCCTTCCATCTGACGAACAAGCTTACAAAATAACAACCAATCGATCAGATAATTTGCAAATTTAATTTGAAAGAAGGTTTAAATGCCAGAGACAAAAAGAGTTTCAGGTTTAAGGATTAAGTTACAATTCTGAAGATGTGGAACTGGATAGTAAAACCTGAATCATGGATTACATCATCCTAAATGGAAGGCTACATTTGCAGCATGTCATCCTATGATTCAGAAAGGGCTGAAGTTCAGGCTTGATTTAGGAGCTGTCACTAGCGACACAGAAGTTTGCAGCCTAGTTCCCAGCATGGGAACTCTACAAACAATTCTTATAAATGTTACAATAGAAATTTTACATAAAGCCCCATATACAGGGCCAAGCAGACTAATCATCTCTACCTGCCAGCTGACACGTGAAGACAGGTTCTCAACTGTGACACGATAATCTGTTCTCACAGGTGGTGGATTGCGAGGTCTGTACAAAGAAACAAAGACCACATCGGTTACAGATATCCTGTCAACACATACTCCATATCTTATTACTTTAATCTCAACTGCAGTTGTAAGAACCTGATTAATAATGCATCAGTAACACACAACTGATTATTTCTCAGAGATCAGTTCCCAGTAGTTAAAGATAATTTTTCCGAAACATTAACCAATTCATGCACAACATATACCACATAAAAGATTAAGGCATTTCTGTTTTAACAAATTCCATTCATGTTATGTATGGCAGATAGCCTACTAATTATACATACTTTTGGTGATGACTCTTTATAAAAAAGAGCAGTTAAATTATAAAACACGGTAACTGCATTCCTTTATTAGATTTTTTAACCTATAATGGGGTAACAACTGAAAAACATGAAATCATATTTACCTGTCAGATTGTCCACCTCGATATCCTCCACCACCACCACCACCACCACCACCACCTCCACCATATCTTCCACTGTCTCTTCCACCACCATATCCTCCACCACCACCACCATAGCTTCTCCCGCCATAACCACTGCTACCTCTACCACCAGTGCTGCCGCCACCACCACCACCACCTCTTCCACCACGCCTTGATCCCGGTGCTTTGGCAAATTCAACAATCACCCTACAATTTCATCAGTCAGGTTTATAGTAATGTAGGCACAATTTACAGTAACACAGTGCAAGGCTTGATGCTTTACCCCTTCCCCAAAATTGCAGACACCATCTTATTTTTTAAACCGTTAGGGTCACCAGTTATTTCTAAAAAGGCTTGCAGCAAAGTTTTCAGTCATTATTGTTTCAGATTACAGTAGCAAAACTGTCAGCACAGAAAAAGCACAATATTGTTACATCTATTAAAGAAGAAAGTTTAACATATGCACAACTTCTATTTGTCCTGAATCTAGCTTCCAGCAGTAAGTATCTGAAGAATGCAAGTCTAAAAGGATGAAGTGGAGTTAGCAATGAGTTAAATAAGATATGATGGTAGGCTGGTATTCTGGACCTTAAAGGCCAAATACGTAATTTTGAACCTGATGTCAACAATATGCATATTCTTCTTGTGGCTGGTCTCCTATTAGTCAAACCACAAGTTGCATTTAAAGCTTGGATATATAATACATATGCTTATCAATGACACCATTTGCTTTAAGTGGCAAATTTAAATAGTTTTCCAATAAAAAAAATATTCTTATGCCTGCAACAAGCCAAAGTCAGCCAACATGAAAAAAGTCAGTGTTGTTTACAATCAGTGTTGGTTTCTTGGGTTACATTGGCAAAGTCACTATTTTGCATCAGCATTGATTCAGCAATGTTAGCAAGTTAACAAAAATGTGTAATAATTTACAAAATTTACATCTGAGCTAATAAAATAGAGTATCAGACTCATCACCAATGAACAATTGTCCATTCTTACCTGTCTCCTAGCAAATCTTTCCCATTCAGATCATACACAGCATCCTCAGCATCTCGAGACTCATCAAATTCCTGACAAAGCATAACACAAAATTCTTTTTGGATTTTTATAACACATATAACATAACAATATTTAGTATTCAAAAGCCATTTCCATTACACTTAAAAGCAGACAGTCACACATCAGTTAGTAAAACAGTCAACATGTTATACCAACTACCTACGTGCCCAGTCATCACATGGCATAACAATTGACTTTTCAGATTTCCATATTTTTAAAAATTACCAGTGTATTTATCATTTTACCCCAACAAGGTTCAGGTCTGTCTGTCTGAATATTACTAAATAAATATTAATACTAAGCACCATCAATTTGTTTAGAAAAAGCATTTGTCTTAGTGATGAACCACACTGGAGAAGACCCCTTCAAGAGGAGAAAAACCTTGTCCTACATCTCTCTCACTGGTGGCAAGCATAGGCAAGTCCACACTGTTGTATGTCCTGCTGTATTGTCTGTTTAATTCTAGCCCTATAAGCACATAAACAATGCTTTGAAACTCACCACAAAACCATACCCTTCTTTCAACACAATTTCTCTGACTTTTCCATAGCCTTTGAAGAATCGTTCAACATCTTTTTCCCTTGCACTGTTCGACAGACGACCAACATAAACTCTGGTACTCATGCTAAAGACAACAGAAATATCATCAACATTTATTCAGTGCGGATAAATGTCTAAGCTACGTCTAGAAACTTTTACACAACGCTTCAGGTAATTTTAGACACTGTTTCTTCTGTATTAACTACTTGACCAAGGTGGTCGCTGTATCCGATATCTTAAATCTATACTTTCTGTTTTAAACTACTTTCAGCCAATGACACTTGCAGAATTTCGGGCACTCATCTTTTCCCACTGAACAGAAGCTCTCCTTGACACTATTCCTACATCTTTTCTGAAAGAGCTCTTTCTTTGATGTTGTAGGACCAATAACAGTTTCAATTATTAATTTGCTGTTGGATATAGGATCCTTTCCATCCACCCTTGCTCAAGTCATAGTTCCTGCACTAAGAAACCTTCTCTCAAACCTGGTGCCATCTCAAATTACAGGTCGATCTCAACCGAATTTTGAACCAAATATTCCTGAACTCCTGATTTTGATTCATATGCAAAAGATTTTTCCTGCACAGAACTATGCATCATGTCCCATGTCTGCTAGGACATCTCTGGAAAGAAAGCATTGGGGCGAGGTGATGGTTGAATGGTAATACAAATGCATGATGAACAGAAGGATACAGCTTTGATACCCACTGGCCTTATAAGGTTGACTCAGCCTTCCACTCCCTAGGAGCAATGGCAAAACGAGCAGCAGTAGGACAGATCGGCGCCTAACAGCCTGCCATGCAGTTATAAAATCGACTCTTGTTTAACTTGTTATCATTTGGGCAAGCATTTAGTATCGTGGTGCATGTATTTTCTCCCGTAGTTTAGGCGCCGTAGATCGGTTAGGGTCAGGTTAGGCGTGAGGGTCGGTTACAGGGTTAGGGTTTGTGTCATCTTTAGAAAACATCGTACCTTCCGCGCATCATGCATAAAAAATACCGTCCCACGCCCGTAACCTCACGCACCACGATACTAAATGTTTGCCATAATCGATTATTATTATAATCCAGGCACCTACATTGTTAGTTAATTGCAAATTAGTATCACGCGATTTTCGTTGTGGCATGTTGCAGTGCTCTGCTGTACCAGAGTTTGGAACGCCATATTTTATACTATCAAAGGCCGCAGGCTAAAAAAAAATTAAATTTTACCAACGATTTTACACTTATCCAAGCGATATTTAAACCTGAACTTGTAATATCCTTTACATTAGCGTTTACACGATTGGGATCAAGCATTTGATGAGATAATATGAAATCGGGCGACTTCCATAATTCTGGTCACGGGACCACGCTGACTGAACGACACAAAGAAATTAACGGCCAGGTTTAAATTAACCACAGAAATCGTAACTGTATGAATTACGCCGGTAAAACTATATAAATCCATAAAACAATGCAATAATCCCAACAAAATTTGAAACAAATAACGTAAAACTTACGTTTTTTAGTCTAAAAATGTTCACTTTTCCACTTCGTCTTCTTCTTTCTGTAGAAATGCTTTCGGGGTTTACAATTTCCGTCACACGGAGCACGAGCATAGAAACAACCACGCAAACATACATCATAACTCTATGGTTGATAGCTAAAAATTAACTGCTAAAATTAACGGCGCTGGAGCACCTTATTTTTCGTTTGTTGAACTGAAACAAGTAACATTCAGATACCTCCTAGAGACCTAAAGTACTATTAATTAAAGTACATTAAGAACAAAGCGAACATAAATAAGTAATTAGGCCTAAATTAGCAGCGTGCACGATTTTTTGAATAGTGGTCCAGATAACAATTTCTTTAATCATGCAAACTTGGAATTTATATTCGATTCGTGTAATCTACAAACTTTGTAATCTAAAAACTTCTACAACGCAATAGTATTAATGCTCAAGGCATCAGTCGATGGTCGTTTACTCAGTATACAAAATTGTGGTGCAAGCCAATTTACATGTGCGTTTGATCACAGAATAGATGGTTTGATTGAGTCCGATGGAAATCCAAGAAGGGTAGGAGTAAAGAGGGCGTTAAGCGTAGCGCCTTCGAAATTTGGAATTTATGAATACGTTTCTTCAAGAATTATTTTTATTATAGTCTTACAATACAATTTTCGTTTCATTCAGAATTTTCAAGTTGACACAGCC
This sequence comes from Aporrectodea caliginosa, assembly GCA_020284085.1. NCBI lineage: Eukaryota > Metazoa > Annelida > Clitellata > Crassiclitellata > Lumbricidae > Aporrectodea > Aporrectodea caliginosa. Next base: position 441,081 of record JACEVL010000840.1, read on the forward strand.
GCAACTTAAATTACAATTTTATTGTTAGGCTACTTTCAATTTTGCAGAATAGACTATAATAATATGAATAACGCTATCACCTTGAATATGAAATTTAAAACAATAATCAGCCTTTCCATGTAATAATAATAATAATCAGCTTAATAATTCATCATCATGCTACTGCATCCTTGTCTATTGTAGCTTTCAGTCGTTGATGTTGATTGATCCCACAGAGAATAAATATTGTTATACATAAAAAAAAAATAATAATAATAATAATAATAATAATAACTAATAATAATAATAATACTAAATGAACCATATTAAAGACAACTATACAGACTTTTAACAGAGTAATTATTTATTGAGAAAGATTCGTACAGATAAGGAGAAAATATGTAAAATCGCATATTGAGGAATTCAGAAGCTATAATATTTGATGCGTGACTTGCAGTGCAAGGAACCAGCCTCAGAGTGTTTGGCAACAAGAAGCGGTTTAAACTTCACGATAAATTTATTTTTGTGTTTATAATGGAATGATATTATTATTTTTTGAAAGGAATGTCCGACTTTGATGAAAGGAGTGGCATCGTGGCCTGTGAGACAGAGTGGGGCAGATGGTGGCAAACGATGGATGATGTGACCGTGGAGATCCATGTGGTCCACGGAACGAAGGCTAAAGATATCAAATGCACAATTCGACCCACTTGGATCTCCGTCTCCGTTAGCGGCAGTCTTATCTTCGAGGTAATTCCATGTGGACTACGGAAGAATTAAATGGTATTATCCTGTAACTTCTACAGGGTATTTCTTTGTATATAATTATGGTAAAAGTGCATTTTAGCGTATTTTATTGATAGTGGAGGTAGGCTTGTATTTTATTATTGATTTTCATGATAACTGTAATGAATCCAGCTTCTATTTAAGCAATCAATTCATCAATCCCACTACTACTTAAGCTAACATTATTTTCATCAATCCTACTTCTATGTGCAAGAATTCTTTTCGTCAGTCGAACCTGGGATTATTATTACTGAAGGGATTCGAAACGGACGAAAATTGGGTCATTGCTCTAGATTATGTCTGTGACTCTGATTTTACATCCGGGACCTTTGCAGGTCAGATCAGTTTTAGTCCCGTTTCTTTTCTGGACGATTGTCGTTACGAAACGAAAGCGACTTAATTATAAAAATAATTTGCAACGTATATATATGGTAAATTACTGAAACAACGTCGAGAATGATTTATTTGGCTTTGTTTGCGTTTGCTCCGTCGAGAGTATTTACCTGCTGAGTGCCCGGATGACAGTGTAATCTAAAAATAGATGGTCACATACATCGCCCGCGATGTTTCAGAAAAGACGATCTCTGATTGGCTGACATATTGCCGCTGCGTATCCCGTCAGTAATAATAGTCCCAGGTCGAACATGTTTTCGACCAACGCTGACTCGCCATGAATAGCGAGTCATTTCCGACGCTAGACTACACGTTTTTCATCAATCCAGCTTCTATTTTATCAAATAAATAGTTTCATCAATCCAACTTCCATTTAGGCAAACAATTATTTTTGTATCAATCCAGCTTCCATTTACGCAGACACATAAGAGAAATAATAAAATACGCTAAAATACTCGGCCGGCAGCATCATGAATTAAATACGCTAAAATGCACTTTTACCATAATTATTGTGTACGAGTTAGATAGGAGCAAATTGCATTGCAAACTCTGAATTTCTTATTATGCAACATGGTCACAGATTGCATCGTAACGTCTGATTTTCTTAAACATCCAAGCAGCAAAGTCACGATAGTCTGTCTATTAAAACACGTGTATTTTATTTACCAATTGTGATTAGGTAAAGTTGTTATCATTTTACTGTTGTTGGAGGATTGGGTAATCCTCAAGAAATGGCCTCTTCTGGCAACATGTTAGTCAAAAATATGGCCACTCCAGATTGCAGGAGAAAGTAGTAGAGTGTTGCAAATGTGAGAAGGACTATCAAGAATATAAACGAGTAAGTGGTATTATCCTGTCCGGTGCCATTAAAGATTCAATGCAGGACGTTACAGTTGAAGAGGCATATACTACAGCAACTGTGCTTTGTTCGTTTTCTGCAGAGACAATATTATGAGTCTATTTTTTGGGCACTTACAACCACATTTTACCTGATATTACCTAGAAGCACAAGTATTGAATAGCCACACTTGTGTGTGCTTATTCCAATATTCCAGAAATAACTTCAATAGGAAACTCACTCACTCTTGCCATGTCTCCCTTGCCATGTTTACACACAACTAGCTGGCATGAACTTCAGTATGTTCAACGCTTGAAATTGTTTTCTTTTTCAGGGTGATTTGGCAAAATCCATTCAACCAGATGATTCTGTTTGGACCTTGGGTAAGACTTGAGCAAAGAAAGAGAAGAAAAATTATGGTTCTTGCAAGACCTTTTTACCGTACGTTTACAATGCCCACACAATATACTGACCAACAGCCTTTTCAGAATTGTAGCCCTTCATATTGAAAGATCACCTATTGAGTCACTGTTTGCGAGACCTTCATAACAAAAGGCCACGTAGGAAGAAGGTCAATCAACTGAAAAGACTCTAGTTAGAACCCTGAGAGCCTTGGAAAACCCAACATTCGAACAGCTGTGTCGAATGGCAGATTGGGAGCCTCTACTTCTGTCAGGGGGAATCCACACCATGTGTTGTACCCGCTCCTCCCACCTGTAAGGACACTCCCTGCACCTGCATGACCAAATTGTTCCCCTGCGGACAACTTAATGCGAAGAACGTTCTTAATAAATCTTGTCTAATGTTATGTACACCAAAGTGCGGAAATGCAGTTGGATTAATAAAGAATATACTTGCTTACAAATTGGTATGTTGAAATGAATGTTTAAGAAAAGAGGTGATGAAATTACTTGCACAGAAATCTTGGATCAAAATGGATTAGAATTTTAATTGCATTTTCTTAGTTGTTTTGGGCAACCACTCAGATTTGAAATTGGAAAATAAATTTTGCTGCAAGGAAATAAATTTTGCTGCATAGAAATTTAGTTCAACCTGAGAATCCATGTTGTATGTCATTGTTTGAATGAGAATATGAACTTCAGCAGTTGATTTATTTGAAAAATCTGTTTATTTCCTGCAGAAGATAAAAGACTCCTGCGAATCTTTCTTGTGAAAGTGGATAAAACGGCTTCAAGCTGTTGGCCAAGTTTACTTACGAATCGTTTTGAAGCCAATCTCTACATCAAGGATGAAATGGAGAAGAAACTCACACTTCAAAGATATCAGTTGGAAGTATATACCTGAAATATTTGTGAATTTGTAAGAGAAAACGTAGCCCAACACAGAAAAATCAATACACAGGAAAGGTGTTTGGTAGGGGATGAGGTATGAAATAGGTCTGAAATAGTTCTATGCATAATTTTCACAAAATGCGAAATATATCTCACAGGATCTTATTCTAAACTTCATGCTATATAACTGAGTTTACCTATAAGAAGCTATTTAACTTACACCCGCAAGCTAGATGATAGCCTAACATTGTAAAATTTGTAAGTGCTGGTATTCATGTGCACGTTCACACATCAAGATCACGTATAACTTTTTTAGCATTTATAAGGGGCCGTCCATAAATGACATCACGCAATTTTGGCCGATTTTGACCCCCTCCCCTCGTCACACTTCGTCACAAAAGTAACACCCCCTCTGAAAATGATGTCACAAAGCTCTGACCCCCCCCCCAAAACCAAATTTCCATGGCAAAGCAAAATGCTCTTTCATGGAAGAAATAGGGAAAGCATGAATATTTTAAAATCTAACGGTGACCAAATATTGAAATAATTAGAAAATTATTAATAATGGTGCCCGTATACATTAAAATAATTTAAAAAATAATGAAAATTTAATCCTCAAAATTAGTGCTGTTATTAATAAAATTAAATTGTTGCTAAATTTAATAACATAGACCTGGTGTGACGTCACACTTCTCAGACCCCCCCACCCCCATGTCACACATCGTCACAAATTTCCGACCCCCCTCCCCCTAGGTGCGTGACGTCATTTATGGACGGCCCCTAATAAAAACAACCGTTTTTATTAAATTATTCTGTATTTCTATCCAAATCAGTGCAATATCAAACCCAGTTTAGAATTTCCTGCTGTAACTGTGATCTGACATTATAAAGCACCACATTATAAAAAACCTCATCAGTGGACCTCCTGACCCAAACTGGTGAAATAACTGTCAAATAACAGACTTTAGGTGCTTGCAAAACTGGAAGGGACAAACTGAGGAGTTTGAGCCACAGCTCTCAAGAAAAGGCGATTCCAGCTGGTGGACCCAACATAGGGAAAGCTCTGGACTAAGCTGCGTACGAGGGACAGTCAGGAGTCGATGGGCAGCCGGCCGAAGGATGCCATGACTGAGGAGACTGAAATGCAGAAGTCCGTAAGGTATGATGGAGCAGAGCGAACAAGACAATTGCGCTGTATTGCTCATGCATAGTCACATTTAGAAATTGTCAAAATAGCACATAAAATTGTACCATAAATTCAATTACAGTTATATGGTTGAGCAGTAGCCTTGTAATGTGCAGTGTACAGCTCTCACCCTGTCAACCAAACTTGAAAAATTAAATACTGTCAAATAAATTAAAGATATCATTATCAGCACATATGGATTTTATCATCACAAAAGAAATATTCTGCTTTTCTGGAACAGTTCTCATTTATGTAATAGCTAAAAGTGACATACAACAGATATGAAAGCGGTAGTTTTTCTTTTCGACTAGCTCGTTGCACTCTGATTTATTAGTGTGCAGGTTCATGTCGCCAGAGGTCAGGTAAAAGCACTATCACCTCTTATGTGCCGTCGTTGGGGAACAGCACATCAATATCTTAAAATGTCCACATTTGATAGCCAGAGAGATGCAATGTACAAGATATATGAAAGTGGTAGATTCTTTAGCACTAGCATAATTAAATTCTAGTGTTTTCATGGTGTATGTTCATGATAGCCTATACAGTGAAACACCGTTAACGTGCTAACCATTAGCAAGTCCTGTTTACATTCGGTGCCACAATACCTCTCGACACCAGTAGATTAACGAGTGGGCTTAATTAATTTGTGGTAGTTGAATGAATAATATAGTGACCAATGATGATTTTGAGAATCTTTTTGAAAATTGCCCCTGAATATTCACATACGGATGCTCACAATGCAGCACAGACAGGGATGGGCAGTAATTTAATTGATGTAATTGAAATTACGTAATTTGAATTACAATTGTAATTGGTAATTTGTAATTTGTTGCTCTGGATCAATGTAATTTGTAATTTGTAATTGAATTACATTTTTCCATGTAATTTGTAATTTCAAATTACATCTGTAAAATCAAATTACTTTTGAAAAGAAAACTAGAGACTACAACAAGAGCAGTTTTGAAAGCATCTTTTCCTTATCTTGATCACTATCACTATAGTATCTCTGATATGAACGATAGCAACACTGAATTCTTTTAATGCTTTCACAAAATTGGAGCCAATGTCAGAAATGGTATACAATTTTGTCATTGTATCAGACCGAGCTCATAACGTGTTACATAGATGAGTTGTGCTACTCCATCACACGCTGAGTTGTCTTCGCATCCAACAAAACGTCTGCACTCTGCAGGCTAAGACAACTGAGCGTCGATCAAATGTACATGCATCGATCCAGTGAAAGGTTACTCCCATGTAGGCCTAACTAATGAATCTTCAAAACTGTTAAGATGTTATTTATACAATTTAATTCTGCACTTCCTTCATCTGCTCTGATACACAAACCCATTAGGCCTATATAGTTTTGCAAGCCTGATTGTAAGGTCAAACATATGCCGATTATTGGACAAGTTCTTCGAACAGTTGCTACTTCTTAGAGAAAATTAAATAAACTGTTTCAAACAGTGTAATACAAATAACAGTGGAAATAAAGCATAGGCCCTATGTGTTTCCTGACTGAATTTCCTGATCCAACTATGCATGTAATTTGTAATTTGATGTAATTGAAATTACATAATTTGTAATTTGTAATTTCAAACAAATTTCTAAAGTAATTTGTAATTTGTAATTCAATTACATTTTCCAAAGTAATTTGTAATTTGTAATTCAATTACATTTTACTGTGTAATTTGCCCATCCCTGAGCACAGACACTGACTCAGTATCTCAAGGAACAAGATGTCGAGTACATCAAGATTATCCAACTATGGCTGTTGCATTGCCCCCATGCATGAGAACGATGCATCATCGTGGACCCGGGGAAAGGAGGAAACCATCCTTTGTTAACCCCCTATGCATCAGCACACAGGGATTTCTCAGTGATCTACAACGTATGTGGACTTCTTTTTCGGCAACTAATTTAACACAGCTGTCGCTCTTTCTTTCAATGCCCAAGCCCAACAAATTCTTTGATGCACCACTTCAAGAGACGCGTCCGCTCCCTTCTCTCTCTTGTTGTCCATGGCAACCATTATTCGCAACTTCATGGAATTAAATATTGTAGCTGTCTTTACTTTTGAGGCCATAGAAGCCTTAGGTGCAACACCTCAGTAGCAGAGGCGCGTTTACCAGTAGGCGAATTAGGCGCGCACCTAGGGCCCCCAAATCTTGAAGGGGCCCCAAACGAATGAAAATATTTTGTTTTCAATAATATAAAAATAACATTTTAAAATTTAGATTATTTTAAATATATTTGTTTATATTTTGTACAGCTTGGCATTCAGATAATTTCATAAAAGTAATTATTATTGTAATTGCAAAAGTATATTTTGTCTAATTTAGTCATTTATAATTGCTTTGTTCATATGGGCAGCATTATTGGGCTAATAGTTCATTTTTGTGTAAAATAACATCAAACTTATTACCAACAAGCAGAAACCAGCGTCTGCTGCAGTTTAGGCGTGTGGAAACCTTTAGTCTGATAATTCCGTCATTTTATGGTGTTTAAAACTTTTATTAGTTTTGATAACCAGTAAGTAATAGTAATTGAAATTTTATTAATATTTATTAAAATCTGACGCAATGAAACGTTGCTAATTTTCTGGAGCTGCAAAACGAAATAAGATAGCTCTAATGACAATATCTTGGAATTAGTTGCAATCAATCAATCAATCAATTTTCGTTTATCAAAATAAGTTGACAACAACGCAACTTATACAAATAATAAATGCTGCGAAGAATAACTGCCACCAGCAAATTTCTGCACGATCAAAGGCCATGTTTGTCGAATTTCAATTATTTAATTATTTAACAATTTTGCTCAAAACGTCAGAGAAAATTTCCCCAAAATAGAGACGGAGGCAAAACTGAAACATGGTATTGAAAGCGATTATGACATTGCAAAAGAAAACGTACTTTGTTTTTTCACAAAACTGCCTATAGAATGACTTCATAATGAGAGGCCAGAAAAATTCATTGTTTGCACCTTAAAAGGCGTGTGTGACAAAAACGGCTTCAAGTTCAACTTAGTAGGCTTTTGCACATGATAGGCTAAACACCACCAGAGTTTCAGACTTAATCGAAGTTCAGAAGGGCCCCAAAAATGTTTGCGCCTAGGGCCCCGTTTTCTGTAAACGCGCCTCTGCTCAGTAGATGTGTCTGCTCCCTTTATTCTCTCATCGTCGTGGCAACCTTTATTCATAACTGGACGCCCATTGAAGCCTTTGATACACCGCCTTTTGTAAAATAATTATTGTTTTTAAATATTCAGTAAGGATACAGTCAGGATATAAACTGTTCTATAGGATTCGGGGGTGCAAAAAGTACACGTGCGTGTCAATTTTTTCACGATTTCTGCGTACATACCAAATGGATGGCCCCTAAAGGGGACAACAGCCCAAAAACCTCGACAGTCTCTTACACAATTATATACTGTACTCAGCAGGACATATCCTGTTTCACATGACACATCAGACATGTTTAAGAAACGAAGTCCTGACAATCAACATCATCAACACCAATCGTTCAAACATCAATTGTTTTGTCATTGTTGACAAAACGCCAATTGATGGAACAATTGGTGAATGATTATACACTTCAACCAATGTGAATTGTAATTCCTTTGTTTACAGAATCCTGGAATGGATTTCAGTGGAGCATCAATATCAGGAAACTATCAGGGAGGAGGACCACAGCTACCATAGCAACAGTTGTTAAGCAACCCAAGCTAGTGTTAAACAAGTTTTTCTGGATAGTTGTGACATATTTGCTCACAATGGTGACACCGACCAATTAATGTTTGTCATTCATGAACAGAACCAGAAAAGATTGACAATATCTTGTGGCTTGTGATACTTGTTATTGTACATATTGAGCAAATGCCAAGAACAACATTAAAATTAGTACGTCACAATCATCCATTTGTTGTTTAAATGTTGATACTATTGGCTAAAGATTTAAACTGAACAGTTCACATAAGCAGAGCTACATAACAAATGGCAAGTTAGAATTTTTTTCAAAGAAACATAAGTGACATCTTCAGTCTTTTGACAAAAAACATTAAAACAATGTCGGGTGTTGAAATTTGGATAGCCATAATAAAAATTAAGTCTAATAAAACACGAGTCCATTGAATTCTTTGGTTTGTATGTATTGCACCTGTTTTACATTGCACTAGTAGTTTGTGCTGTCAGACATACGGTAGATGTACCGGTAACATTAAAACAATGTCAAGTCAAGTGCACTAAGTGTACCTGACAGTAAATTTAAGAAATTTTCAGATGTTACAACGGTGTACAAATGTGTTCAACATTTCAGCATAGATCCAACTGTCGGCCAGATTACTCCAGCTGAAATTTGTCACATCTTGTTCTTTTGCTATCAATAACGGCTCCAACAAAACAATAAAGAAGAATTAAGTTTGATAGGACATGTAGTTTAACATGCAGCATAAACAGTCTTACTTTGCATTATGGGCTCATGTGCATTCCACGCCTCTGCTCCCAAGGAATGGAATCGACTGCCACTCTCTCTTTGTAGCTCAAATTCACTTTCTTCCTTCAAAAAGCGACTCAAATTCACTGTATCTCCTTGGCCTTCAAGCACTTGGATATCTAACTGCATCTTGTCCTGGCGACTGACTATCAGATTCACATTTTGGTGTGACCAAGTGCACATTACAAATTTAACTAATAGTAATAATAGCATATCCACTGGCACATGCCACATCTGTCAAACCCATTTCTGCAAAATTCAGCTCAAACACTAGGTCCTATTATAACATTAAGACAATCCCCTGTTTGCCAAGGATCATTTTAATGCTTACCCCAATAGGTTAATATGTGAATATATTGTTTCTTGAAAATACACAAACAGTTGTTAATTTAAAACATATAAATCATTTTAAGGCACTCAAACTTTAAAAGGCAACTTGGCTCATAAGGCACTTGAAACTCGTAATAACTGTATATTGTTATTTTAAGCCTAATACTGTCACAAAACTTCATTACACACACAATGATACAAAAGCTTGAAAATGTTTACAAAGATACAAGTGAAATGTTAACCGAATATTTTAAAAGCACCTTTTGACTGCTGCACCATTGTAAGGTAACGATAGCCAGTAGTACACGTAACACGGTCTGCATCAATAATCACCCTAAACATAATAACTATGTTATGGCCATCAAAGGCTTTTTGAACAATGGCTTTACCGGAGTCAAACAGCAATGTTAGACGATTCTAGGATTAATGAAGAATGAAAACATTCAAAACGAACAGAGTTTACCGGTTAATGATTAATCAATTTCTATTTCAATCAATCTTTAATCCTTAATAAAAATATCTGTTGGTTAAAAAGCCACAAGTTACATTCATACCAGGGCTGTTAACAATACTAACAGCCCTGATAGATACACCAAATTCAAAGAACACAATGAACTACAGTTATGATATTTCTAAACAGATAAATGAAATAATAAATCAGTATATATAATTATCAATAGGAAGTCATGGTATGACACATGCAGCATAACTTAACATTAAACTGAAAATGTCTTGGACAACCGAAATAAGCTGAATAAAATACAAAACATGCGACAAATTATCTTCTATACTCTAATGTCCTATGTTTTCAGTATGTAACATTTAAGCATTCCTTCTTGTTAACAATACCTTCAGTAATTTAATTGTTATGGCGTTTCTGTACCCCCAGATCCTGGTCTGTTGTGTCACCTTGTAAGTTGCCATATCTCAATCTATGTAATTTATATTTTTCTTAATAACCCTCAGAAATGCTTAGGCACAGCAGCAGTTTCATGATTTGCATAACTTGTCTCAAGACAAGTTCTGCCCTACCTAAAAATATTCATAACAGATATACCTTTATTTTCAAGTTTCAAACCTATTCCTAAGTTTAAGCATTTATCAGACAGACTGCTGAGATAATTGTATGTCACAGTCTGAAACACAAAGCAGTGCTGAAATGCTTCAACAACTCTAATAAATAAAAAGTTTTAAACTGGTAACATCTATTCAAACAACAATATGCTTGTAATAGTACACACTGCTTCCAATAGACTTGTTAAGCCACTAAGTACATGTAAATGTCCATTTACATTACATGCAATGGTATAGAGATCTGCTTTAAATTTAGAAATTAAGGTTAAAATATCTGCTTTCAAAGTGAAAGTCATTAATAAATATCAAGCTAACAAAGACACGTTCAGACTGACAGAATAAATTTGCAGTAAAACTAAAGCACCATTTGTCGAATAATAGAAGATGCTTTTTCATGAACAACAGTACCAAGAGATTTTATTAGAATATTGCTTACACATAAAGTTAATAAAATACATCTGATAACAAAAATAACTATGTCATAGACATTTGTGTTTATGCTTCTTATACACATAGATAGTTTTATGAAATTTGCTTGCAATAAAATATATGAAAACATAGTAATAGCTTGGTAAACATATCCAAAAGCCTTGGTTGGAATGTCAAGAAATTTGTCTATAAATGGGAAATATTCAGATAGAAAATTAAATAACATATGTTATAACAAAGTCATGGGCAACAGACATAAATGATTTCGCATTATCAAGAAATTTAGCAAAATTCAAGTTGTGGAATGATTCAAACTGGCTTAGGATCGTGACTTTGAAGTAATATTTGGAAAAATCCTCGCTTTTCCAAGATAATCACAAATACAAAAATAACTCCACAAATATTACAAACAAATGTTAGATTACAAATTACTAAGGTGACAATTGCACTGGATCAACACTGGTCTTCGATTTCTGGCTGTTAATCAGGCACGAGCATGATCCTTGCAGTATGGACGCCCGCCTCGATTCACAAATCCTTGACTTTCCAGATTAACATGGCAAGTCTAAAAAACATATTTTTATATATGTATATTTCATCGGAGGTGGTATAGTGGCTGAATGTTAGCCTTTCACCAATGCATTCGTGGTTCATATCCACATCTTAATGTGAAACTTCAGAAGTGCACCTCCAAACAACAATTCTTAATTTACCTTATTTTAAAATCCTTCTACCAAATACATTTTACAATCTTAGCGCATAATCCAAGCAGTAATAATTGATTACCATATTTTCTGGGATAAAGTCATGATTATTTACACAAACTTCTATGGATGAATCTTATTGAAAGGGCAACTTATGCATGAACTTTTAAAACATTTCTGACTACCTTGCGCATCTTAAGCTACTTGCATCTCAAAGGAAAAGCCACACACAACATCTTCATTCAGGAAAATCCAAAGCCATCAGGAATAAATTAGACTTAAATAAGTAAGTATAGACATTAAATACTCTCAGTAGCTAGTTGCGTACAACAGGCCAAATTTTAGCTAAGTTAAGTAATCCATTTTTGGCTTATAGTGATCCGTAACTTCTTACTGTGCAGTTGAAGCACTCGGCATGCCAGTTTTGGCCAAGAGCCTCTATCCAAGTGTCGCCCATCTCAATAGGAAAATTACATCCAAAGCACTTGGACTGGAACATTGCTGCCCAATCTGTAACAATGAGCATGCAGGTCATTAGAAACACAATGCAAGTCATTCATTCATTCATTTACTCTGAAAATTTATATAGCGCCCCTTCAAGTAACCTACTCAGAGGCGCTCCCAGCCTAGCCATGGCTAAAAAGTAAAGATTTAAGCAGCTTATAGAATGTAGGTGCATCGTTCCGAGGTAACAAGTGCAACTCAAGTGGGAGCCCATTCCATTCTTCAAAACATTCAGAATATATCAGTGGGTCATAAAAATCTGAAATTCAACCGTGCTACATCGGGATAAAGTACAGTACATCACGGGACTTGCCATTTACTTCTTAGCTTACACTGGTATAAAATTCCACTGCAGCAGTCAAAATCAAAGGATTTACAGACACCCAGCAAGCAAACTGAATAGACCTGAATAGATAAGGGTTATACAGCAAAATCTATCACTTGAAGACACTGCACTGGCTTCATGCCAAGGAACTCCTGTGGCCCACACTCTTGTATAGTAATTAAGACACATTGTTTTGCTCTCTATGTACTGGTATTCATTTCATAACTTTGTGCTTCATCAAAATATCAGCCCAGATCCTACTAACCCTTTAACGACCAGCTGCATTGGTTTCCCATACATTTTAGTACACTCTCATCATCAAAAGGATTAAAGAGGCATTTCTTAAGCACTAAACCACCTTCCTGGCGAACCTTACGCTGACGATCTTAACCATTTCACTATAAACAGCTCCATCACCATTCTCGGCTGTTTTCAGTTGCACTTTTACAGATTTCAGGGCAAAATGTTGGAATCCAAGCATATGCATTGGTCAACCAGCGGTAGCTACAGAGAAAGGAGACTTGCCTTTTTCACAGTATGGCTCTCCTTGTTCGAGATGGAAGAGGCCACCCATGATCGGTTGTTTGCACTGGCGACATGAAAAGCAGCTGGGATGATACGTCTTCTGAAGAGCTTTCACTGTATCCTAAAATAAGTTCATCAATGAAATTCTAACCACTCCAATCAATCAAGTCCTCCAATCAATCAAGTTGTCAGTCAGCAAGTCAATCAAATTCTGAACAAGACAGTAAACTTTTAAATATGTGCTACTTCTGAAAGTCTACTCTCTCGTAAACGTTGCATTTCCTTCCTGTCTTGATAGCAACCATCATATAATCAGTATTATTAATCACGCTTGCATTTCAAAGTCACAGAGCTCCAAATCGAGAACAACTCTTTTAATTAATTAGCATATATAAAAATTATTCCTGTTTCGGGATGTTCACCTTGAGAAGATATTTTAACAGGCCAACTTCACAGTCATTTATTAACCCATGGCCCACCTGTGAGTTTCATTTTGAGTATCGTTCAAAGATCCATGATAACCAAATTAATGCATCACAACGTAATGTGACTGAAGTATTTAATTATTATATATTGGGACACTGGATAATGTAATTGAACATTTATATAGCGCCCCTTCAAGATATCTACTCAGAGGTGCTCTCTGCATTAGCCTATATTAGGGAATGCAAACCCGAGGTCTTTTTTCGAAACCCGGGTTTCGGGTTTGACCGCCGTGAAAACCCGGGTAACCCGGGTTTGGACGGGTTAACAAATTTTACATGATAAATATATTATTACTGCACTATTTCTTGCGTAAGAACAACGTCGTCGTATGCAGCTACAAGTCCAACGTTCTCCAACAGTCAAGAATTTTGCATAAAAAGAAAACTTTAGGATAATCGCGATTTTTTATATAAGCAGTGTTTTTCAATAAAAAATGGGCCGGAACTGAACAATTCCAGAACAGTTATGGAAAACATTGCAAGGGTTCCGAAGGCCTAAACCTGAGCCTCTAATTTTATAGCATCTTGAATACCAATAAACACTAAAAACGCTGAAATTAAATTAAATTAACTAAATAATTTTTTATTAAAAATGTAAGTAAATAAAATAATTTTTAGCAGCTTGAAAAAATTCACGGAATGCCGTTCCGGAGCGTTCTGTCTGAAAGAAACATTGCATAGGCCTATAAAAATAATTGTCAAATGACAGCTTAATCGTCTACATCTCAGCTTTAGGCCATTCCAGTGCCTGCCCATTTGCTTTCAGAAGATAATTTAGTCATCGTTACTCTGCAACCCAATTTGGCAGAGCCAGAACTTACTAAAGTAGATGCTGCTTTGGAGACATATCGCTGCTTGTGATTGTGTTTCGACTAAGAGGCCTACCGTCAGTGGCTTCGTCAGAACGACAAGGGTCACCAACGTCCTTGTGTTTCAGCAGGTTTATCTTATGCTTGAACTCGAGATGAATAGCCTATGCATATTTCTTGTTGCACCGCTGGCAATTTTAGCTGCGAGTTACATAACTGACATTGAGCCGTCTGGCCCTCAGAATCGTGAATGAAATGATCCCAAACACCACCCTTTACATTTGCTGATTTAGACATTATTTGGATTTGTGTCTGAAATCACTGAATTCAAATAAAAACAGTTTACTGCTATTATTTACGAATTCGAAGCTACGACGCCGACGTGTCAAAACACTCAACATTAGTCACTGGTCGTGTGAAATGGGAAGCCACACTCATACGAAGTCACACTCATACGAAGTCACCAATAAAGATATGGAATGAGCCGATAAATAAGTAGTTAGAAGTTGTATTACGTAAACCCGTTATCAACCACTATTATCGTTATATTTCCATTATTCAGCATTTGTGAGTTTCACACAGTGAAGGAGGTGAAAGTTACGATTTTCAAACCCGTCGAACCCGGGTTTCAATCGCGTTCAAACCCGGGTTTCGGGTTTGGAAAAAAGCCGGGTAACCCGGGTTTGCATTCCCTAGCCTATATGTTAAAATGTCATTACGAACGAATATATACATCAGCAAAATAATGCACTGTAAGCAGCTGAGAGTCACCAGTTGCAGGCCCAAGCACACACGCTGAACCAATCAATGGATTCCGGTCAACAGATGGCATGGATGTTCAGAGTCTCTGAATAAGATTAGTTGGACAGGATTAAATGCGGAGAGCATCCATTGAAGCACTTACGCCAACAATCGGCTGATCGCACTTGGCACACCTTGGTGCAAAGTATTGTTCGTAGTCTCGTTTACAGAACAGCTGGCCATCTTCCTCGACAAACCCAGTGTCAGCCAGCGACTGGTTACAGCTGGGGTTTGAACAGACAAAGTGCTCCTGACACCAGATTTTGTTGACAGCTGTCACATATGGGCCTCTGAATAGGACAAAGACATGTCAGTCATTCACAAATCAATAACACATACCTCTAAATCAATGAAACTATCAGACTGTTACTTGATCATTGATCTCTCAACTGTTCAATATATCTATTTTACAAGTGGCTCAATCCAGGACTATGTAAAGCTGGTAATATGCCCATGCCAGATGGGAAATGTAGGCCCTATTAATTTCAATCTGCTCATTAACTATTTTGGTATTTAATCAGTGCTAACTACATATGTGACGCCAGGGGTCAAAAACCGTCACATGTCGGTTTCTGACCTTTTTATTCAGTCAGATTCTACTTCAAAATACTTTTTACAGAATAAAAATATCTTTCTTCTAACTGAAGTTATGTGCGTTTGATTCTTTCATTGGTATAGAGTGAAAAAATCGAATAAAAAGTTTCGGAATATTCATGTCATTAAAGTCCTCAGCAACCATTACTTGATTATTCTGCAATTTTGCAGTGCAATGAAGGACGCTATTCTGTGTCGAATAAAACAAACGGCATCAAACTCGGATTACTACTTTGCAAGTTGTGGCAAATTCACAGGCAACTGCTGAATTGAAGAATATTCTACATTGTTGACCCCTCTCGCCTATTTCGGCTTCTAGCTCAGTATCTAGGAAGCGACAAGCGACGGGTTTTGACCCCTGGTGTCACATATGACAATATGATTTTTCTATATAATATACAAGTAATCATCAAAGATTTTAAGAGGATAACAAGATGGGTCACTGGTATAAAACTGCCTTGCACAGTCGTCCGTAACTAGGTCCTGTACAAATAATACAAATAAATCCCCTTTCCCCTTTGACTCTCCACCAGGGAGAGCAAGCCCCCTCAAAATCATAGACCTATGCCACCTGGCCCCTCCTCTGTTCTGGCCTGGTTTATTCAGAAGAACTGTCCATCTATTATTTCAATAGCTGACCATCTGCCTATCAATGCACCAAGCAATCAACATACCAATGCCCTAATCAATAAACTTATCAACATGCCGACCAATCCACTTATCTATATACCAATCAATCAACTTATCTATATCGCAAAAAATCAGCTTGTTGAAGGAATCGACCTGTTCATGCTGATTAATGAGTTAATCAACTCATTGGCCACCCATACATTATTTCAGCTGAGCATATCAATATAACAGTAGGGCCTACAGATAACACTGATATATGACTTAAAATCTCTTCTATCCTATATAGCTGAAGATCCCTTTATAGGTATCATAATATAAGCAACTCGTACTATGGTTCACAAACTCTCAAATATTATGACCAGTAAAGAATTTATGTATGATTTCATAAAATCCCATCAAGGGGAATGCACAGGCAGCAATAACTGAAAACACAGTTTATTGTTTTTAGAAAATAATAGCTTTAAGGATCTTGCCAAGTGAAAAATGGCAACAAGAAAGTCTGTACTGATGATGCAAAACAGTTAAGACACTGCTTCTGAGTACTGATTCTGAGCATCAGTAGACTTGTAATTAGGGATGTTAAACGATAATCGGAAATCCGATTATCGGTTTAGAAAACGATTATCGGTTTTCATTATTGACAAAACGATTGTCGAATTCTGCCTCTTATATATATATAAAACGGAGTCTTCCACAGCCAACGATGTAATAGACGTATTATTGCCTCTTATAATTATATAAAACGGTCTTCCACAGTCAGCGAGGTCATAGTAGAACCCCCCACAGCGACATATTACTGCTACATATATAAACGGAGACTTCCACAGTCAATGAGGTAATAGTAGAACCCCTACAATGTATTATTGCCTCGTATATACGGTGGTCTTCCACAGCCAATGAGGTAATAGTAGAACCCCGTACATGTATGTACGTTACGGTACGTAGCGACTATCGGTTTTCAGTAACTTGCATTATATGATAATATGTTAAATTTTCTATGAAGGCCAATAAAAAAACGATAATCGGTTTAAAATCGGATTTCTAAAACCGATAATCGGTTTGCCAAAAAACCCGATATTAACAACCCTACTTGTAATGTAAAGTAATGTATTGAACCAAATGTTTCACATCTTATAAAGAAAACTCATCTCTAGCAGATGTGGCTTGAACTTGTGTGAGATGTCAGGAAAACCATTTAACTAAGCTACTACAGAATGAAATTCTTACATCGAATAAGAGACAGAAATTAAAATGCACTGAATTTTTCAAAGTTTAAACACTGTTATTTTTAACTGAATTGAGCTAAGATTTGAACTGAAACAAGGTGAAGAATTACTGGACGAAAAGTATTAGAATTTATGAATTTTACCAGAAATGTGAAGACATTTATCCAGAGTTAAAGAATTATATTGAAAATAGTGAACCTGAGTCAAATTCAGCAATCCATGACCTGAACCTTCCAAAACAGTTTTTCCCAACCGTGCTTCAAAGCACGGTTGGGAAAATAGTACTTCAAAGCTGCAAAGCATCTGTTCAACTAGCAAACAAACTGAATCTATTACTAACTTGACAGGCACACCATCGACATTGCAGACGGGCACATTCGGTCCGGAGAAGGCCGGCATACTCAGCGCCTCTTCCAGATGTGTCTTCTTTCCATCACGTGATGGCCTTCTATCAGCGCCAAATGAAGAAGCACTCTTGAAGCCACTTGGCTTAGCACCAGATGTTGCATTACTAGGTGCAGCACCGGCATGGTACCCTGGTGATGTAGATGGCGCACCGTGAGCAGTTGACTGTGGCGGAGTTGAACGAATACCTGTACCTGGAGGAGGGCTCGGCCAGGCGCTTGAAGGAGATGTAGAGTTTGAACTCGTTTCACTGCAAGAGTTTGTAATGCATTAACAAACCACAAAACTGAAGAAGGTTTATACAAAACAATATCAAGGCAGATTCTTTTCACAAACGAAAATTCAGTCAGTGTCCGTTGACAACTCAAGACAAATGCTAAACGAGGACAAATTCTCAGTTTTTAGATATAATGTTTTATCTAATATGACTTATGGTCTTTGTGAAAAATTTACAGTGACAGGTTTCCTCTTCTGAAATGTTTGTACGCGTATGCATGCGTGTATGTACACACATACAATCTGGTTTTTTCAACTACAGCTCTAGAGATTCTCTTACAAGCATTCCTATATCATACAATCTAGAAGAATGTCACATAAAATTCAACATGTGTTATTTCTAAAATTTTATACAACACAGCATATGAATGTTTTAGACCCAGCAAAGAATAATAGTAATTTCGGCCAAAAACATAATTAAGGCCAAATGTCAGGTCAACAGAGAATTTACCCACTTCCATAAATCATCTCAGTTAACTGTTGAAATTCTGGCCTTGAGATGGGTTGCATTGGCCGGAAGACCAAACTGTTTTTGTCAGCTTTATTATGGTGCCAGCTGGAAACAACTAAAAGTACTGGCTGCTATTACACTGCTGAAGGTCCTTTACTAAACTAGCACCAGATCTGCTAAAATGACGAAACTGCTTTTTGGGAGCTGGATCTAATTAGTGCAGCTGATGTAGTCCAATGTCAGCCACCTACCCACATCTTTTCTCCAGATAGTCCATAAGCTTCGACTGGACTGGAGCTGGTCGCCTTTCTGCACCAGTTCGTGGATTGTAGGGTGTCTCATGACCTGCTTCCATGTCCATGACGAGCTTGCAGGTCTCCGATGGAACATACTTCTTTGTATCTGTACCTGGATTGTATCCACTAGAGGGTGGAACAGTGACACCCCGCGTGGAAGGTGGATCCCACTTTGCAGGATCATTGATCTCGTACTTCTTACTATATAAAAAATCACACAACTTATCTAAAATATTCTTTCATCACACATCAACCTCCAGCAATTACCAGTAACCTCCAGTAATTACCAGTAACCTCCAGTAATTACCAGTAACCTCCAGTAATTGCCAGTAACCTCTAGTAATTACCAGCTTTATCAAACAATAGTGTTCTGCCCGTTGTATAATGAAATAAACGAATATATACATATGCATATGGTACTCATTCACTAATGTCTCTTTCAACAAGAAGTGTAATATGCAACCAGTATGTAAACTGCAAGTAACGTATTTAATGCAAAGGCCACAGGTCCAGGACTTCAGAATATGTCCGTTGCAGGTTCTGGGATAGGAAAAGGAAATGAACAGCTCTCCATAACCTCACTATAATGCATGACAGATTTCATTATGGATATTTATGAAGAACAAATGATGATTGCTCTTAAGGGTATGCTTACAGAAAACCAAAGCCCACTAGATCAGTCCAGTTTAACACATAAAAACATACATGCAATCATCATCTACACAATAAGTACATTGTAGTTTAGTTTTATTTGTGGTAGCACAGCTCAACTCTATCACACAGTCACGAACACGACATACAGTATTTTCTTTCTTTCAAATGTAGTTCACATTCTACACCAAACAACCCACAATGTCAGAGGTAAAAACTGTCTGCATGCAATATGATCCTTATAGATAATTTTCACATTGTTTCTCATTGTTTGCTTTTAAGTTTTAACTGTTTTGTCTCTGCTTTTATTTTCACATTCACAAATAATGATATCATGTGCTGTACAGATAAGGAAAGGTCAAGCACTGTGTTTCCTTAATTTTGACAGCTGTGAGTGACATAGTGGATTATTATATTATGTATCTCCTGCATCATCAAAGTACCAAGCCTGTCCCTAATTGGCTTGCCACTTACACATGCACACACAATTAGCAAATAGTGAACAGTCATTCAGAGCATGTCAACAAACACATTAACACAAACCTCTTTCGTTAACCCATGCACATCCCTTGGAACACTTTGAAACAAGCACTTACAGAAATCTCATTTATACCCATTGCAACATTGGAACACTGCTGAGAAATTTATGCAGGATGCTGTTGAAAATTTAGGGGACGTTTTAACGCACCGGTATCAAAATCTAGACAACTAAGGCAAATTTAGCTTTAGATTATTACTAGACACAGAAGGGACAAAGGGAATCCACTTGGAAGCTTCATTGCTGCACATACTTGAAACACATCACCATTTTATGCCAAGAATGTTATGCAGAAACATGCAGTGTTTCCGTTAACGCCCAAATGGCCGTTTTTACGACTGTAAAAAAATGTCCAAAACGTCCAAATTTTCAGGTCTGATAGCAGAAAGAAATGAGCTACGTCCAAAAAATTCTATGTCAGGGCATAAATACGTCCTCTTTATGAACTCTAAAGTAAATACTGGAAACATAAGTAGCCATACTGTCAATTGTTACTGTTCACCTACAGCATTTTACCTGTTGTTTTTTGGAAATATACGCATATACAATTATACATACATTTAACAATGTATGGTAATCATCATTGACATTATCATCATCATAGCACATTTGTGACGCCAGGGGTCAAAACCCGTCACATGTCGGTTTCTGACCTTTTTATTTAGTCATATTCTACAATTAATCTGCTTCAAAATACTTTTTACAGAATGAAAATATCTTTTTTCTAACTGAAGTTATGTTCGTTTTATTCTTTCATTGGTATAGAGCGAAAAAATCAAATTAAAAGTTTTGGAATATTCATGTAATTAACGTCCTCAGCAACCATTCAGGGTTGGGTTAATGCCGGCAACAACCTATTGTTGCCGGGACAGTGGCAATAACTGGTTATTGCCGGTTATTGCCAGTTGTTGCCGGCCGGTTATTGCCAGTTGTTGCCCATTTTCTCCAAAGTAAGGGCAAGGCAAATGAAAATCATATTTCACTGCACAGACTGCATAGTTATAATAAATGTTTCTTGTGGGAAATTAAAACTACTGTAGTAAATCTATATTGCGGCTATTATTGCCCCTTAGTGTAAATGTAGTTAAAGTCAACTATATGAGATTAAGATAAAAAAAACTCTGACCTACAGTTCAACTACTCCAAAATAACTGCCATTTGCACTGCAGTAGTAATATTCAGGTCAACAGGGTCATTGCCTTTTTTATATACTTACCGTACCTGGTAGTATAGAATTATTAGTAGTGTATAGAAGCCAATGGTTTGGCAACATTTCTAATTCATAATTACACAATGCGATATTGTCTGTACTTAATATGTAAAACTTGTAAATGTCTTCTATTAGGAAGAAATTATATGGTTATTTAAATCAGGTGATTTTTATTTGGAAAAACTTGATTGATTTAAAGCATGATATATTTAAATCAATCAACTCCGTAAAATAGCAAGCCAGAAGAAATAAAAAATGAAGCTAACTGCGAAGATTCCATATTTTATTACCACAATAATTAATGGTTTCTATTTTTGACAAAAGATTTTTGCCAAGAGGTTGTTGCCATTATTGCCAAGAGGTTGTTGCCGGGACGGTTATTGCCATGGCAATAACCGGTTATAACCGGCGGTGGCAACAACTTGCCAACCCTGCAACCATTACTTGATTATTCTGCAATTTTGCTGTGCAATAAAGGGCTCTATTCTGTGTGGAATAAAACAAACGGCATCAAAATCGGATTACTACTTTGAAAGTTATGGTAAATGAACAGGCAACTGCTGAATTGAAGAATATTCTACATTGTTGACCCCTCTCACCTATTTCAGCTTCTAGCTCAGTATCTAGGAAGCGACAAGCGACGGGTTTTGTCCCCTGGCGTCACATTTAATCAGTAGTTGTTCTACAGCCTCCTGCTACCAGCATCAGGCTCTGGAAGTCCCCAAGCACTGGCCTTCCTTGTCAATAAGATCTGCTCAGTCCGCTCTTCCCTTCCTCACCTCAGATTCACATTTTGGTGTGACCGTGCACGCATTACAAATTTAATTAATAATGATAATAATTCTAGTTCCATCTATAGTTCCCACAATCACAGTATTCATCTGTGCTTAATTCTGGATATGTGCACAATAAGGTATCACTAAAATACATGCCTACACGCACTTCTAATAGGTCACTTTTGTAAGAGAGTGCTGCACATGGGTATAAATGCTCACAGAGTGGAAAATAGCCATAAATTCAGATTATGTACATTGCAAACAATTCACTATCCATCAATGACTAAATAAACATCTATTTCTATTTTGTACACATTGACCCTTTCAGCGCATGGCAATAGTAAACATGTGGGAGCGAATGGGTTGCATGTCAAGCAAGCAATCTTAAACTTAATGTGCCATACAGCTGGAAGCCTGTGAAGTTTATGAAGGCAAACTGATACAACCAATAAAGAATGTGTAACACCCACAGAACAAGAGTTTTGAAACACCTTGAGATTTTTAGACCAAAAGAGGATATACAGTATAACACTGCTTCTGCATAGTTCAATGGAGCACCAACAAGTGTACAAGCAATTGGTCAGACCAAAGCATCAGTGAGAGAATGCCTGATGTGAGAAAACACCCTGATGCGGTATAAACAAGACATGCAGAGAAAGTGAGCTGTGTATCGATGTATCACCAAGAGTCTAAACTTTATCTGATATGGGATATGGTTCCTGAAAGGTCAACACGCGAATGTGAAGAGTAAGACTACATGTGCTGGTGGGCTGGCCAAAAATTGACGCTGACTTTATCTGGGTTGATTGCAACGTATCTAAAGCAGAACCAAATGTGAAGAGAGGACAGGCAGAGTTTGAGTTCAGTTTAGCTGAGGGACCTGTGGCAGAAAGAGACGAAGTTATGTATCATCAGCAAATTACCGGACCATTGTATTATACCTGTGGGAATTTGACAAATAGGTGAAATAAAGATTGAAAACAGGAGAGGCTCAATGACTGAACTCCGATACACACACCTCTCAGCAACAGACAACAGGAGCACAATGAGGTGAGTTTATTGCAATTTCAGAACAATCAAGATACGATAAGAAGATATCCAAAGAGTAGAACCTGAATTTCCAAATCATATAAAGAATTAAAACAGTATCAAAACCAGCAGTCACTACAGAAGGTATAAGAGATGCTTTGCCAGAATCCAGATAATTAAATGTGATGCCACATATGAAAAGAGACCTCATGGCGGGTTGAGAGTAGTTATTCATACCACCATGATCAGCAAAAGATTCTGTAAATAATGATGTAATAATGTTATACAATGGGAATATTATGGTGTTTTTGGTAGAATTTACAACATGCTGTACCTGAAAGAAGAGACTTTCAATAAACCTCATTTAAAGTTGAGTTCCAAATCGCTTACACTTTCCACATACCTACACTTTCACTTTGAAATATAGAAACAACATAATATTCCCATTATTTAACATTATACATCATTATTTTCAGAATTCTTTGCTAAATCATGGTGGTATGAATAACTCTGTTTTGAAAGTATTTATTTTCAGATTGACACTTTGAGAATAGTGATACCGAATTTTTACATGCATGCGATCATTTCAAATATAAAAAAGTACTGTGCAACAATGTTCTGTTTTCATGAACTATTGTGCTACATTGATAGATGGAGGTGTCCTCTATCAAATCCAAGTGAAAATCCAATTTCGATAACGTGATGGGTGACCATGTTCAATGGCCTGTATCTCAGTAAATAAATCCTGCATTGTGGTCCTTTTTCATATGCGGCATCACAATTATGTTTGAATTGTACCAGTGAGAGCAGTCCTAAGTGAATGATGTTTATGACAAGTGTTTTCAAAAGGACTAAAATTCAGAGATGTTATATATGCCCATCAAGATGTACTAGAAACAGTATACATTGTATTGTATTGTATCTATAAATTTATATAGCTCATCTCTCAGTGTGCATCAATCAGCTCAAGCAGTTTTCAAGCAGATGTTATTCAGATTTATAATTGTTCAGAGAGTTCTTATCAAGATCATAATGATTACATTAAGCAGATTGCTGCATTAGTCACGGCTTAATATTGCACCACAGTACAAGACTCTTGTATTAGTCATGGGTCATGGCTTAATAATTATGTGCAGTTGTCTGTAGTCTTTGAAACTGTGGAGTGGGAGGTTTGTATTGCATTACTTATCAGTGAATCACAAAGAATACATATTTCTTTAGTCTCTAGGAGTTCACACATATTAGTTGTGGTCGCACTCTCTGGTGGACGACTGCCTAACTCCTTTCCTCTCAGACATAACTGAATGGCAAGCCAGTGAAGGCTAACTCCCTATTGTATTGTATTGTATCCATAAATTTATCGCAGTGCACACCCATCAGAGGTGCTCCCAGTGCAATATAATAGTCACATGAGTTATAATATAATAGCTCACATGTGGTCAGTTTTTGGGTATTTAAGCATCTGCTAAGAGTGGACTCAAATGCCCAGGTTGTAAAGTACTTTGGGTAAAAATTTCTACAACTTTCATATTTTAGGAACACCTTAATGTGCATAAAAACAGTTATCCTTATTCAGTATGGCGTGACAAATGCACATATCATAGAAATGAATCAACAACTTGAAACTATACAAAAATCATAAAGGCAAGTTTATCACATGGCAATAGTCAAGTAAATAAAAGGCTATTTGTATATCCCCTCATGTGCACATTCATGAAATTCATGATTTAATGACTTGTGCCCACATCTGCCCAGGTTTACTATGCAGCTGGTTTCTAGTCATCTCAGCCATTGGAATCCCAGTCTCACGCGTATCATAAACGCAAATCTGTTAAACTGCTGGGAGTACAAAACAACATGGCAAGGGCTATTGCCAATTATGCAAATACAATCATATTATGCTGCAATTTCCGAATTTTGCCAACACCTCAATGAGCTGTAGTTGAATGACACATAATGCCTTTGTTTGAATGTATCACTATTGCCCATGGGCCTTTATATCCAACAATAATTATATCCAGTAATAATTAAAACAATAATGCCTTGTTTTAAGAAACTGTATCCGTTTTATCTATGGGCAGGATGCTACCAAATATCAGCAGAAATGGTGTTTGGAGCAAAGTTTGGTATCTGTTGATCTTTTTGTACAACAGCTACGCCCACAAACACTAAACACTATAATGGGTAGAACTTCAGAAAATGTCAGCTTCTTTGTCCATTACTTCCAAATTTACCATAGTTCAAGTAAAAATGTGTAGACACATGTATGTATATTTCAAGATAACAAACAAAATTAAGAAACAAACTCACTGACTAACTGCCATGAAAGGAGAAATAAAACCATAAAACTGTCATCGTTATATATGTGAGACAACTAAAAACAACTCTGGTAACTTGCCTGATGTCCAATGATGCGGTGTCATTTGTTAGCGTTTCCAGTTTTTGCCCATACGATGACTGGCTGTTAAAGGGCTTTGGTGCATATGAAGGTGAAATAACAGTTGGCTGCACAATAAAACAAAACACTTTGCTTAATAATAAAATAAGCCATAGCTGTTATCGCATTAAACAGTTGCCTTAACAATAACAATTGGCTTAACATAACCCGTACTCTCCGTGCTACAGGCCGAGTGCTCTAACCAATCAGCAAATCTTTGGCAAAAGCAAGAAAATGGCAATCAACCAATAGGATAAAATTTCCTCATGGGTTACAAGAAAATGTTATTACAGACAATCCGAACTCTGAACCCCGGAACCTGTGATGCAAGGCTGACACTGTAACACTCAGCCACTGTTTTACCCTAATAGGTAACAAATCCACTGCACAGAAAAGAATGCTATATTAGAAAATAATGTTTTAGGACCAATTTTATCATTCATACCTCGAGAGTACTTTCATCTACGAAATGGTTGAAATAAATAACACGTCGACCCTGAGTTGTTTTGAAACACGTATTGGAATCAAATACTGGAATGTTTAATCCTTTAACAACAAGAATATAATACTGTTTTCCCAGTAGCTTTTAGTACACCCTCGTCTGTAAAGAGTTAAAGCAAGTTCTTTTTCTTGTAGCAAACACTACTGATGCAAGGAAACAGATAAGCTGCCTGCTTAAAGAGGAGAGGACTTCAGTTACCACTGCTTATAGCCCAACACTTAATTTGAACTCTTATAAGACTCATAATCAGAAAGAGTGCCTGGTGGTAAGCCACAATGACTTTACTCCGTGATTAGACAATTTATCTGACTATTCTTACCAAAATGTTTTAACAGCATGCAATTTAACAGAAGCGTAATAGTCAGTGATCTGCACAGCTCTGAGAAGACAGACCTGAGAGAATTTGAATCTGAATGGAATCAAAACAGCAAACTTAACTTCAACATTAAGAAAGATCGTTGATTTGATTCTCGATTGGATTTGAAAGAAATGTTACATTTCCAGATTCCAATACATTACCTATCACACGAGTAATAACACTGAGTAGAAACATTTGTCAAGTTATATCACAAGTTTTTGCAGTAAAATGGTGAACTCACCGACTTTAAGTCAGTGCTGCTTGTAAAATCTGCTGTCTTTGAAGGCGACTGTCTTACAGCTTCTTGGCCTCTGCACACAATTCAAACATACACACAATTTCTCCAAGGTGCACAAACAGGCAAATAGAACAAGTCCAAGGATTTTATTTTCAGGAACTAAATCTGACACACTGATGAATAAAAACACAAGCAATTTTATACTGAAAGTCACAGAAAGGAGTCAATTATCAAAGACAACGTGATAGACACTTGTGCCCACCAATAAGAAACAAGAGGTGAAACAAGATTAGAAGTTATGTTATAACATGGAATCATTACTTATTTCTGACTCATAAAATACTTTATTACATTTATTTTAATTATTATATTCACTTGCAAAAGAGAAATCCACCTGCTTATTGTCAGTTCAATATTGTTGCCACACTTAACGATCATATCCTGAGCGTCTTTGTGCTTGAGATCAGTTGTCACGGTAGAATCAATCTTCAGAATGACATCTCCAATTAGAAGACCACATCTTGATGCCAAGCTTCCTGGATTAATCTACAGATGAAAAATCAAAACTTATCAGCTGATTTATGCCACTATTCCAAAGCACTGGCAGTTGTTTTATTCTGGGTTTAGATTGGTACAGAGTGGGTAAAGCACTGATGGCTGACGGTAGGAAGCTCCAGATAAATAAACCTATATCTACTGGAAATAGTTAGGCTATGGAACACTTGCTTTATGCATGTACAGTATGGCAATTCATGAAATGAATGACTTGTTTTTGCATTTCTAGTTATTCCAGAAGAAACAGATGTCCTGAGATTCTGCTTCACTAGCACCCTCCTGAACTCGGCTATAAAATGAGTACACTGACTATACACTGATTGGTGTGCACTGCGAGAGGTGCTATATAAATTGATAGATACAATACAATACAATACAGTACACTGTTGGTGGAAAGACATCGCAGCAAGGAGGAACGCTACCCATCCACCCTAATATGCTGAGGCTAAGAAATTTGAAGTTGCTAACACTTCCTGCACATGACTGCCTCCTGGGGTAACAATAAAGGATGGCAACCTTATAGTATCGTGAGCTGAACGATTATACAGAATCTTTGAGCATGCTGCACAGACGCCGGACGGTACCAATTTTTCCAATGATGAAACTAACCCTGACCCTGACCGACACTCACGACGCCGGTAAACTTACGCACTATATCGTTCAGCCCCCGATACTATAAGCTTGCCTAACGGACTTCTGTTCCTCTTCAAGCAAACTTTTCTTCATTGCAAATGCTATTCACTATATAAATTACATAAATCACTAAGTGATTATTATGGTTTCCTCAATTATTACATAGCTTATCTAACAATTATTATAATTACTAGTCGAAGACATTGCAATGCTAGATGTTATGAGACATAGCAGTCCTGGTAAGCACTGTTTTAGTGCATACGCAACAATAAGCGCAGTATGCCTAGCCTATCAATTTACCGTTGGTCATACTCTCCCATCTTTTAAGGGACGTGCAGTGTGCCTACCCTCTGGACTGTCAATGGTGAACCAAAGTCCTTCCCTCCGTGTAATCGGAATCCCCATGGCGTTGAAACGTCTGATCTAGATAACACGACGACAGGCATAATCGGCTGTGAGCAGTTATTTCTTTTATTTAAAAACTCTACTAATTTTAACTTAAACTCGTAGCAGACAATTAAATTTCATCTAGATATTGAGCCGGATGTCCTCTTCTCGTCCACAACAACAACAACGACTTATATGCAGAGACAGATTCAGATTTATATCTATGATGGAGACGGTCCGAGGGCGTCAGTGATGAGTGATGACATTGGTTTCACGTAGGAGCACCCTACTGTTTCCGCATTGCACAGCTGTAGGAATTGTTGCAAACTGTAAATATAGGCCCTACACGCTTTTCTATGGCGACCACATGATTTAAGCTAATTTTTCAATGATTTGTTTGGGTGAGATCCTTCACAATTGCTGTCCGTTTGAATACGTGACACACCTGCAGTAGGACCAGTACTGCATGCTGTAGCCTAGCTATAATTATAGGCCTATAGGCTACACCTTCATTTAGGTCCCCATACGATAAATAGCCCAAGATTCATTTTTTTTAAATAGACTACATTCTATGTGTACGAACCGGCATCCTCACGCTGAGTCTCACGTGATCGAGTCACGCAATTAAGTCGTGTGGTGATTGAACACTGACTGACGTTTGAAATCCAATAAAATTTCATTAGCCTAAGTTAAACTATATAGGCCATGTTTCAGCAGTTTGCAGCCCTATTATAGGCTACATGATCCTACATCTCTATAGCGCATAAAGTCTAGAAGTATCCATAGGCCCTTATAATTGCACAATTTGACTTCGGACAAGAAGAAATTTTAATTGTTATAGGCCCTAAAGTTTGTCTAAGTGAAAATTAAACATCCGTCTGAAACAATAGGCTAATATGTGTCTGTATGTGCGAGCATGTGTGACCAATCTTAAACTCGAAAGTCAGTCAAGCGCTACTTAAACTGCTAGCGCGTGGCATCTGCCACGCTTAGGCCTAAGAGTGCTGCATTTTTACACGTCACAGTTCGTTCCACGTAAGCCTACAACTTTCACTGCAGTTATTAATTGTTTCAATTGAGGCGCAGGTCTAAGTCTGACACTTGCAGCCACGCTTGTTGAAGTTCTTGTGGAAACACTTGAATTAATCGTCCACTTTATTTTATGATAGACCTCTTAAATTTATTGGTAGAGTACAACCAACACTGTGACAATTAACTTATACATTATAGTGCTTATTTGCATGGTTGACTTAATATAGCCTGAGTTATGGCTTATGAAAACATAGGCTATGCACGTAGCTAGCCTACCATGCAATAATTTCATTCCAAGAAAAAATGTCTCTCTTGCAAAGTCTACTATTATAGGGCGTATAGCCTACGTGTCACCGCCTCTTACACGAGGCAGTGACATGTATATAGCCATGCATAATGCATATTAATATATAATGATACAAAATCTATAAATAGGCTACATATATGCCCATAGCAGTTAATTGCATCACATTGTAACTCTGCTCGCAAATTAATATAGCGCTCCACTGCCAGATAAACATATAGGCCTAGTCTAGGCCTATATATATATAGTCGTAATCGTAATCTCCAACCTTCTAAAGCGCCACTCGAAAGCCAAGCGCAGGGCCCCAGCTTATTCACGAGCGCTGGGATCAAGAGTGGCAGCAGACCATGCAGACAGCACAAACCCAATCTTAAATAGAATGACTTTCAAAACCATAACATCGTTAACCTGTGCCAACAAGATCTAGATCTATGCATAACACCATTAAATGTCACTTAGCCTAACGTGACTGATCGACATCAATTGTTGCCTTCAACGTTGCAATTAACCTTTAACAATTAAATTTGCATCACGAATTAAATGCTCCTCAAATTAATTATAAATGAGCCATTGTTAAGAAATAATAGCTTAGGCTTTAATGCAATATGACTTGCGTAGGCTTATATAGGCCTATAATGTGCATGCTGATACAAATTAGTGTAGGGCCTATTATATAGCTATAGCTATAGGCTACGACCATGCAAATCCGTTTCCAAATTAAATTTTACGTTACATTGCTGTCCAGATAGACTTCAAGCAAAAGTCGTAGGCCTAATCGTAAACTCTCATGGCAATTTCTGAAGTTAAGCGCAGGGCACATGCAGTTACGAATATAGGCCTAACAGACGCTGTGTAGGCCTACGTAGGCCTACGTCGAATCAGATGGGTTGACCGGAGATCTCAGATCGTTATATCCAGCTGAGGTCCGAGTTGGTGGCTAGACCGGTGTATCATTTGTATGAAAGGGTCGTGGATTTTCTTGCTCTGCTTTGGGAAGGACACCCACTTAGAGATTATATAAGTTACCATGTCGAATTAAGAGATCTATAGTTGAGCAATGGAGGAGAATTAAGAGCTGGGATAACAGAATGAGAAGAGTTGGGTGTCGTCTGCATAAAGATGGTGGTCAACCAGCTAAAACCAGATAAGAAAATAAGATTATTGTAATAGTAATTGTAATTGAACATTTGTATAGCGATAATATATCGTCACTCAGAGGTTCAGATCGAGGCTCTCCTGACCCAGGTCAGTGCTGTCTCTAACAAATAGGCTAAGATGGTCTTTCAGGCGTTTCCGAAACAGAGAAAGAGAAAGGCTGAGGAGCTCAAGACGCAATTCATGCGGAAGGTGGTTCCAACTTGAGGAGCCGACATAAGCAAAGCTTCTGTATTGAGCAGTTGCACCACACATGCGATCGATCGATCGAGGGACAGCCAGGAGGCCTCTGGCGGCCGAGCGGAGAGAGGAGCATATTAATAATAATAATAATAATAATAATAATAATAATAATAATAATAATAATAATAATAATAATAATAATAATAATAATAATAATATCTTTTCTTTAATAAGCGCCTGACAAACGCACTGCGCTGTACATTTACATGTTATGCAATTTAAATCTTAACTACTAACAGAACAGACAGCTTGCAATAAAACGGCGCTAATAGCAGCCTACAAAGCATATCCGCCCAACGGGGCTCGAACTCGGTACCTCTCGGTCTCTGTGCCAGATGTTATCCAATGCGCCACGGGCCCCCTGCCTCTTTCCATTCAAATAGCAAAAGTGTGTAGGCTATATCTAAGATTTAAAAAAATCATATAATATGTTATATGCGATCCCAGATGCGATCAATCAATTAATTAACAAATCGCACGCAACGTACGTAACGTACATTATGCGTTACGTACGTTGCGTGCGATACGTTGCCATAAATAACTGGCCTTAATACCACGTGTGGGCAACGAGCGTGTAGTAGGCAACGCGATCGTGGACGTTGCGTCTCAAACAGCGTTGAGAAGAGTAGCTGACTGACAGTCTTCGGTGACGATCAATTGAAAAGCAGTGTAGAAACGAGTTTTAGGCTTATAAATCAAATAGAACCCTTAAAATTATGACGACCATCCAGCTGAGGAGAGCGAACACTGCGACGCCATGGGGATTTCGCCTCAACGGAGGAGTAGACCTTGAACAACCACTCTACATACAAAGGGTAGGCCTATACGCATGCTGTATTTTACAGTAGGCCTACTGTCAGCGTGTAAACAAAGGCCTGTAGGCCTAGTAGCCTTGGAATCTATAGCTCTGGTGTATGTTGTGCTCGTCGGAGCAGGAGTAGTTAGTCTCGCACAAAAATACTCAATGCCTCATACTAATCAGTTTAATAATAGTTAACGTAACGTATAATATTATGAATTAATCTGCCTAGTAATAATTATTTGAGTGGTGCTGTATACGTCTTAAAGTAGATCAATTCAAGTGCCTTTACTATGTTATAGTGTAATTAAATTGAATGCATACGTGATTAGATATCTATTGTTTCATAATCTGTAACAACACTTGTTGAACAGCGTGGCAAAGGTGCAGTGTAATTTATTTTAAAAGACAGGGTGAATATTGTAATTGTTCTTAGTTTAAACTGGCTTTAAGACGACTGAAGTGCCAAATAAATCATAATGTAATGCATTTTAGCATTACCAGTTAAATAAGTGCATCATATCCAGATGATACCAAAATCTAGCCTACATTTCATTTGGCAGTTTGTTTGAGGAGGTCTTTGGATGTTGGTCAATAAACTCCTACTTAACACATCGTAAAAACTGAAACTCCTGGGTAGGCCTACTCCACAGCAACTTGAGAAATTTGAATGGCTTAAGTCTTTGAAACTGGGTGACTCTTTTGTTGATTTGGCTGAGAAAGTATGTTGCACCTGTGTCATTTTGTGGCCATGGGTTTGGCAGGTCTCTATAGAGAACACAACTATTATTATTAACCCAGCTGGTTTATGACATTAACAGGCAGCTGGATGTATTCTGTGGATATCATCAAGAATGATCCTGAGTGTACATATAATATAAGTTTTTATTGGTTCAGAAGGCATGTAATCTGTGTTAGTTTAGGCCTATACAATGTATACATCTTATGAACCACTTAAAACTAGGGGTAGGCAACGATTGACATTTTTAATCGAAATTAATCGCACGATTTAAATTTTTAATAACGTGATTAATTTTTAACACATGTCACGATAGATAACAAGTACAACTACTCTATACCGACTCTGAGTAGTTATGTTGAATATGTGCTATATAAATGCTTGCAGTCAATAAACAAAAAGCAAACTTGCTTTTACTACTTGTTTTTACTTTTTAGTTTTCACTTTAAAGTTTAAAGTTTAAAATGAGCAGTTTTATCAAGAATTGTTTTAGAGCATTTCTATAAATAATTGAGCGCAGTGACAATGGGATTTAATCGCGTTAATTAATTAACGCATTAATCGCGTTAATAAGTTAAATGCCCAGCCCTACTTAAAACTCTTGTCCCATTAAATGCAACCGGGAGCCAACTCAGTGTATTTCTTTCTAATCGTTTAAAATGTGCAAGTATTATGACATATTTACCATCGAGTCAATTTGCTGAGAATACATTGTGGTAGGTTTGTCTATTATGGGTATCTGGGTCATGAGCATTGTGTTAACAGAAAAACAGTGGTATAAGTCTGTTATGGTGATAAATGGATTAGGTCACAGCAGTATCGAATGATAGATTTTACTTTAACGACTCTTGCATCTGAAACAGTTCATCTAAAAAGCAGGATCTGCAGGAAAGGTGACTTACTCCACTAGAGATAGATTTTTCAGGAATACACAAGGTTCTTAATGCTTGGATGTAGTTTCAATCCCAAAATTGCAACCCGAATGCAGCCTGAACTGATTTGAAAACATCCAGGCCTGACCTTACGTCACAATGACTCTTAATTTCACCTCTCCTCCGCTTGCACTCTCCTCTGCTACTTTCCACTCACGACTGAAAACCAAACTCTTTGAGCTATTATATCCTGATTCTACTCCTGCACCACCACACAGCCACCATCACCAATTACCACCATAGCGCCATGCTGTCTCCTCGGCTTGACCTCCCGGATTTTGACCTGGCATTGGAATGAACAGAGCAGCCTGGCTATTGAGAACCTGATTTGATATAGCACCATTGGATAAGCTGGACTCCCTGACGTGGCTTTTGTGGGTGCAGAGAAAATTTTGAAGATTTACATTACATTGTATCTAACAGAAAGCAGGCACAACTACAACTGTAGACACCAAAGAGTGCTATATATATATCTTCCTTTGCATTAAATTTTACCAGTGTGCATTATAGATGATGACTTTGATTTCCATTTGGGTCAAGGTGTAGTTGGGCAAAAGCCTCTCTGTTGTGTTGGCATCTATAGGCTCCTTCCATTTACAATGGGCTGTATAGGTCTAGGATAGTATTGACTGCAGTCATTAATTTTTGCTCCATTTCTGGCTGTCAGAAGCTTTATGAAAGATGAACAACCTTTGGCCTTTGATGTCTAAATCATTCAGATCCTTTGGTCTAATGCTTTTAGTGACTGGTTTGGCTGGTACAATTGGCTTTTATGACTGGAAATTAAACGGTTGATGAGAGCTCAATAAATGAAGAGTGAAATGAATGGAAGGTTCTTCAGTGACTTTCTTCAGTGGCTTTCAGAGGCCGTATTATACTGCCTCTACTGGGTCACAGTAGAGCAGATAATGGTTTACTGGTCTTGTATGTGAACTGGCATTCCCATACACAGCCTGATTTATGATCCAAATTTCATATTATGTCTACTTTTTATGTATACCAGATGATATCTGGTAGTCATAAAAAGCACACAAGATATGAACTTTGGAACAAATATTAATCTGTAATGTCCTAGTACGTTTCAGATTAATATTTTCCGTTAGCACTTCAGTTGCAAGAAAACAGACATACATAATGGTAATGTTGAGATTTCTACAGCACCCAAAAAATAAGTCAGTACCATTCCACAGGCAGGTAAGGTCAAAATCGGGTCCAGGTTAAGATCCAAAGGAGCAGGCAGTCAGAGGTTAGGGTGGATGGTGCTTAGAATAGGTAGAAGTCAGGGTAATAGGAGAAATCAGGATAGGAGTGTTTTGGGGTTATGAGTGGAGGACAAGTGCAGATAGCTAGAGGTGGAGTACAAGATAGACAGACAGATGAAGAGAGGCTGTTGCATAGCCTGAAGGTGGGAGGACCATTAGGATTGTTTGATGTTGTTCAATTGAGGCCAGCCTTTGATAAAGTGGAGTTAAGGGTCAGGTACAAGAGGAGTAGAGCCCTTGCCCTCCCAGGGAAGGAAAGTGGCTGTGTTAAGAACACTACAGCCCTTTGTGTAGACCAGCAATTACTGAACCATATAAAGAAGCCCACTATTGTTGCCACAAGTCTCTCTGTCCCACAAGTGTGGGATAGGAAGACTGATATGAGTGTAGAGACAGAGACAGACAGACAGACAGACAGCTGTACAGTCAGCCAGGCAACAACACTAACTGAATGGGTTTAGAGAAGTGCTGGGAGTGAGCCTGGGAGAATGGG
Organism: Aporrectodea caliginosa; assembly: GCA_020284085.1. Taxonomy (NCBI): domain Eukaryota; kingdom Metazoa; phylum Annelida; class Clitellata; order Crassiclitellata; family Lumbricidae; genus Aporrectodea; species Aporrectodea caliginosa. Next base: position 476,182 of record JACEVL010000840.1, read on the forward strand.
TCATGGCTTATGTGCAGCCAATATAATACTAGAAGCTCATTTAGTGATCCTTGGGTAAATCTCAGTGTGTGGTAATTTGGAACAGATGGTATAACTAGCTCTCTCTCTTGTGATTGCCCTGAGGTGTTGTCAGCTGATGGTACTCTAGATGGTAGACATGGCTCTGTGCATGGCCCCTCTTCCTGTAAACTTGTAAAGCAATATTAAGTCTGTCCCTGGTTCGATTATCCATACTATCTGGACCAAGGCTCTACTTCCTTCTTTAGTGCAAGGCTTCAGCTCTTAATTGGTCTGTCATGTGTTCTGTTGCTCATCTTCTGACCCCAGAACCCATTACTATACCCACCACCCATATTCTGGAATCAGTTAGACATGCTGTATGGGTTTGGTTACAGACAGCTTCTCCTGTCTCTCATGCTTCAACACTATTCTGTAGAATTCTCAAGAGTCCGACTCTCTCTGTTATCTGTCTTCTCCATGCAACCAAACACTGCTTTGGATTTCAGTGGCCTTCCTGCTTGAGGCTTTTTCAAATTTGTTCTTTTCTGTTGCTGGATTAATCTCTCAAGTTTTAAGTGCTCTTTTAAGTCTTTTGCAATCCCTAACATACTCATTTAGATTTCATGATGATTTTGATTGGCTTTTTAAAATTATTTTTGTCTTTCTGATGCATTTAGAAATTTAGGAAAATAATTAAAAGTAATGGCATAGGTCAGGGGTGGGCAAACTACGGCCCGCGGGCCAGATCCGGCCCGCCAACGCTTTTTATCCGGCCTGCCAACACAGTTTATCTGGTCCAAACAATTCTTCAGAAAAGTAAAAGATCATAAAATTTAGACCGCAAGAAGAATTCCTCATGCTGCTTTCTTATTTGCTATTCCGATTTGTATTATTCGCATCCATTTACATCTGTGAACAAACATTTTCAACTATGAAGATAAACAAATCCAAGTAAAAATCTCAGTTAGCTTATCTAAATTTGAACTCGATAATACGAATGTGAACTTAGTCTCTCGAAGCCGTTATTAACGGCTTCTACAGCTCCGAGTGGTTTCTCGCTCTCTTTCTCATGACGCACTAGTGGTTCTTGTGCATGCGTTTGTTACTAGTCGAATTGGCCACAGTACTGTTGATCGACTCTCGTTGGCCTCACCTTAGAGTTCTGGGGCGACTAGATCGGTTCTGTGCTCGGCTGCTTGGCTCATTGTGCGAATTCCCGAATTCGACACTGTCTTTGCCTACATGCGCGATGTGTTGCACTTGCTGCCTGTGGCCCAACGGTCCTCATACCGGATTCCTGCTTTGGTTTCACGCTGCCACCATCGGCTGTGCTCTATCTTACCTCCAGGGGTGATCTCTCCCGCCCAGTGTCCGATGTTGTAGCAGGCCCTCCATCTGGAATGACCTACCATCGAAGCTGCGTTTGCTACCTCTGACCAATCTAACTGGGTTTATAAATCACTTAAGTCTTTCTTTCATTAGCCGTGGCTGGGCTAGGAACACCCTGAGAAGGTTTGTTGAAGGTGAGCTATATAAGTGCCCAGAATTAATGAATGCAACCAGTGCAATCACTCTGGATTAAGGGAAGATTGTTATGCATGTTCACAGTTGCATACATCTCACAAGTTACGCCCAAAGTACAGTTAATTTTAATTCGGTAAACTTTTTAAATTTTAGTTGTTATTAAAAGTTTGAAATTTTGTATCTGGCCCTCCGAATGTTTTTGGCGTTTAATGTGGCCCAATGTGCCAAAAGTTTGCCCACCTCTGGCATAGGTGAAGAAACTAATTGCATATAGGTCTAACTATTTTCTGCACTGGATCAATGGTTGTTTCAGTGAACCACACTTTGAATGCTTAGCATTAAGTACTTCATCCCAGGCTAGAACTTACCATGAGTAATGACCCTTGCTTGCTTGAGTATCCCAATATATCGTGATATGCCACCTACACACACTTGAGAATCACTCAAGAATCACATAAGCACTTATTCGAAATACAAGTATGTATTAAGTGGGTGCACCTTGGATCAAGAAAAGAAGTATAGTGTGGACTTATCTTTTCCGTTTTGCTTATCTACCATAGATTGCCTATCTGTCTTGTTGGACTGATCTTCTAGATATTTACCTGATTTTGGTGTTCCATCGGTTGGTGCCTTCCTTGTGCACAAGACAATGGTGTGCTATTACATACAAAACAAAATAATGTCCTTCCAAAGTTAAAGAATTATATTTCAAAGTCTAAATTCTAGACTAGGTATTGAATGTGTTAAACTTAATAATGATAATAATAAGGACAATTTATATGGCGCTGTAACGCAGCCATACCACTACAACGGCACCTCAAAACAATTAGCAAGCAGGATATATTAGAAAATAGATATGTTTTGAGCTGACATTTGAAGGAGTCTACTGAGTCAGCCAATAACTTCTTGGTTTTCTTTTTCAAAAACAAGATTTAAAATTTGACGACCATATAGGATGTATTTGACTATTTTGACAGCTGTATCCGGCAACTGTGAATGAAGGCAGGCCAACGACAAGACAATCTTTAAATACAATGCAATACAATGTACCAGGAACAGTGTACTTTCCAGCAGATGTTGATTGAAGAGAGGAGCGGCCTTTAACAGAGTTGCAGGGCGTGGCCTTGGAAGATACTGTAGGTAGGATGTTAGATGATCTGCATGTGCTCTGTTGAAGGGGATATGCTCACAGACAGGAAGCAAGTTTGGAGAATGAAAGCAAGTGTGCTATAGTATCGGTGAGAGAGTCCAAAACATAATCTTGCAACTTGATGCATTATTCAGTTTAGAGGAAGCAGTATGCATTCAGGGAGACCATAGAGTATGGAGTTGCAGTAATCAAGTTGCATCAGAATAAGGCAGTCTATCAGTGTTTTCAGCGATGCTGAATCCAGAGTAGAGCAGAGCTGTCGGATTCTTTTGAGGTGAAAGAAGCACGCCTGAGAAATGGCAGCTATTTGCGGTTATAGGGAAAGTGTTGAGACAAGGATGACTAAGATCCAGTGTTTCCATTGGAGTAAAAAAAGGACGTATTTATGCCCTGACCTAGAATTATTTTGGACGTAGCTCATTTCTTTCGGCTATCACACCGAAAATTTGGACGTTTTTTACGGACATAAAAATGGCCATTTGGGCATTAACAGAAACACTGCTAAGATCCCAAACATTAGATCGTGGAGATTATAAAATGAGAAGTACCAAGAGAGAGGAGGAAGTAGAGTGAGAGTTCAGCACTCTGCTTAGAGGAACAGTCAGACTGTTATTATTATAAAATGCGAACATAACAAGACTTACTTGGAGGAACAGTCAGACTATAAAATGAGAACGTACCAAGACTTGGAGGAACAGTCAGATTATAAAATGAGAACGTACCAAGACTTGGAGGAACAGTCAGATTATAAAATGAGAACGTACCAAGACTTGGACTGAGAGACAAATGACCAAAATAAATGGAGATAATTTTTTTCTTACCCATCGCTGCCAAATGGCTGGTGTCAGGCGCTGATGATGATGTTAGTGATCAGTCTAAACTAACATTTAGACTGGAAAAAGTAATTTATCATTAATTCTGGTTGGGGAAATAGAAAAGTTATGCATAGCATGATTTTTTCATGTGCACAGTTTAGAGGGAACAGTGCTGCCCAATTATACAAACTTTTAGTTTTACTCAAACTGTATATTTACAGTTTGCTGTATACAATTTACTGGTTTGTATGCTGTGTTGTTTTTGAGGTGTAGGCACTTGTATCATACTACTTGAAAATTACTTACATATTTAAGATCCATTATCACATTGACGTTAATAAAGCACACCCTTTCTTCCATTCGAGGATGTTTGTAATGTTATGTAGCCAAACCTTTATGTAGAGCCTTTTGTGAATCTTTGTATGTTGCATTATCTAAAGCAACTTCTACATTCTGCTAAATTATATCATTTTTACCAAATCATCCTACATTTACTCATGACCATTTACTTTTTTTCCTTGGCCTACTAATGCCATATCATTTTTGCCTTTTTACTTATGCCTTCCCTGTGTGGAATCACATTCCTCTGCCCTGTGTGTGAATCCCTGTGATCATCTCATGTTCCTAGATTCCAAATTATCCAATTGATCAAATTGCTGCCACACCCCACCCTATAGAATATAATACCCATATGGGACCAATCCTCTGACCACACCCCTAGCTGTATTATTTATTATTCACATTATTTCAAAATATCCTCTGAAACCACAAAGTTTATGAACCACTCAGCAAGAAGAGCAATTTCAATAATTACCAGCACTTTTATCAATTACCGGTATTTTTATTGATGGAGGTAATTCTGTTGTCTATCTCCACTTTTGCTGTTTCTGGTAATTTCTGCTGTTGAAAAATTGGCAATATAAAATGTGATGGCAGTCACCATAAATCAGTATGTTATGTTCAACCCAGCCAAACGTTTTTATGTGTGCCTATTAATGTGGGCCTGAGCTTAAGGGGAAAAGGAAATTCTTCAAAGCCTGTAAATACATTGTGTTTTCAAATGCCCTGCACAGGATGGTGATTAAATAATATTTATGATAAAATTTCCTATTAATTACAGGATAGCAATAAATCCAGTAATAATTGGCTATAGAGTATATAATGTATCTTCTTTTGGTTCTCTGCCTTCCTAGGCAGTTGGTACGTCCAGTGTCGCCACTCGTCACGTTGTCTGGCTGTCTCCTTCAACTTGCTGTAATCCTTCTCCATCATCCAGTCCAACAACATCATTCTCGGTCTTCCTGTTGTCTTCTTGCCCTCCATTCTTCTCTCAATTATAGTTCTTAGTAAAGAGTCTCCCCTCATGATGTGGCACAACCATTTTCTCTGTTGGCTTCTGATTAAAAGTTCTCTTTAAGCTCACAGCTAGGAAGTTCCTTAGGTGCACTGTGTAATTATGGTATCTACTGTTTGATAATTAATGAAAGGTAATTGAAAGCCACAATAGGCAATTGTCAATTAAATTTGGAGTGGCAATTCATAAGTTAGGTCCAGTTACATTACATTATAGTGTATTTCAAGAATTTTTACATACATACATTTGATCATAGTTGTTACTTTCATCATCATCATCATCATCATCATCATCATCATCAACAACAACAAAAACAACAACAGCATCATCATTTTGCATCATTATATCGTCATCATCATAATTTTCATAATCAGTTCCACACATTTTTCAAACTTACATGCATACATACTCACTTGCTTGTGTGCATACTTGTATACTTAAATGCAAACCACTGTAGTGTTATAACAGCTTATACATGAGTTGGGAGACAAAATCTTTGTTGTTTTGGTTTGAAATGCCTTGCTAGACCATGTGAACTTTACCCTGTCGAATGCTTTGACTGTTTTGTCCTGATGTTTATCAGAGCTACCATGTGACAACACTGAGCACTTCTTTATCTGGGTCTTGGGCAGAGTCCAACAAATTAGGTGTTGATAGCTTAGACAACACAAGTATTTGAAATCTGAGAGTGACTGCTTAATTGTAAACAGCCGTTCCCACCCTCCAGTATTAAACTTGAGCTTCATGGCTTCATAGTCTGCCACAGAGAGCATCCTGTTCTGCCTTATACAAGATTACAGCCTTTGGGGTCTGTTGGGGGACCATTAAAAAGACAGAAATCTAAGCATTGGAGTGCTGATATCTCTGAGATAAACTATGTGACTTGTCACCTTGTGGTATTTTAACCAAATGAGTCCTGTATGCTAACCCCATGAGGCAGGGGGTGGGGGCTGTGAGAGGCTGGTTAATTCATTGTCTGTAACTAACATGCAGATGAGGAGGGTGAGTGGCCAGTTCTCTCCCTCACCACCCCATGTGCAGACTGAAAGTGCCTGGTCATTGGACTCATTTGAAAGTGCTGTTCACTGTGGGGTGAAAGTGGTGCAGAAATCTGGAAGTATAATTCTGTCCTGGCTGGGATAAATCCATGAATCTCTTATACATGTAATTAGAGTTATTCTGTTCATTTTTCGAGTGTAACGTGGATGGTGTTGATGATGCTGATGATATGCTATCATTATTGCAATTATCATTGCCGTCATTATCATCATTGGAGGATCTGTGAAGTGTTTTAAAGTGGTGCAATTAGCACAGTAAGCGTTTTCAATGGTTCAGTGTAGTATTAGAACTATTTAGAAAAACATGACATGCTTAAGAGCCAATCCTTCCTATCTTAACCAGAGGGCAGCAGTTGAATTCAGACCCATTCCCCATAGCGAATGCTGCCTTTAACCAGCACCTTAGTCCTCTTGGTAGCAATCACTGTGGATTACTGTTACAATTAGGGACCTTGGGCAAGTCCTTCACTCGCAATTGCTTATGCGCTTCGGAGTGAAACTCCGTTTCAGTGTCTGCGCTGTAGTCGGGAGCGCCTCTGAGTAGAAATCTTGAAGAGGCACTATAACAAGTGCTCATACATACAATTATAGTCTTGTCAGTAGCAGCAGAATTTTATTACTTTGTTATTATTATTGTGTTCACCATTTATTTACTTCGTCATTTCTAATAATCGTTTGCCAATATTATTTATTAACCATTCTCAGAGACTTGGAAGAAGGGAAGCGAAATATTTCCTGGATGTTTCTAGCCTTGCTGCATGGAAATGAACCAAGGATATCCAATGTGAAGGGGCCACTACTATAATCACTTAGCGGTTTACATCTGGGAACTGGTTACTGTGTATCTTGTATATCTGTTAGTAGGAAAAATTCTGATTATCAGGAGGCAATGGCTATGTAGGTTGGGCCAGAATTTAGATAATCCTGACAAAAAAGCAGAGGAATGTAGTAGAGGCCTGGACAAGCATTTAAGGCCTAGAAGAAATTCCTCTTGAATAATTTATCAGGAGACCTTTAATCCAAAGTTCACAGTTGATGGTGCATGAAAGTAATTCTGGTGATTGCACCCATGAGTGCTGTGGGTCTATTAAATAAATGTACATTCATCATCTCCTAATAAGGGATAATCAATGTTGCCATATACCCAATAATTGGGCCTTTTATGGTAATGAGACAGAAGTGTTTGGTGTTAGGCACTGTGGGCTACTAACAGATATACAGATATATATTTTAACTAATGCCTGCTGTTATCAGATACCCCTTTTTAAGTTCTGGAATTTAGTATTTCATTCAGGGCATACCAGAGGAAAGGAGGTGTTCTGAAATAAATTTCCTCAGCCATGAAGTCTTAATTTAATGTAGATCTGGTTAACACATTCCACAAACAACTAGAAGGACTTCAAGGTGTCAGTTGAGAGCCAAGGGCAGAACAGGTGCCTGGTATAGGTACCAGCCTGACACCAAAACTAAGTGCACAAAGGCTTGACATGCAAGATTGTGTGTACACCTACTTGGCATGCAAGGTCATTAAATTGACAGCATAATGTTTGTGGGTCAGTGCCATTCAGTATAATGCCCCAGGGGTGAATAGACAGCCAGTGACATTCCAAGTTGCCCAACAGATAGGTATGTTGTAGTAATGCAATACTATCACATGGACCATCTGTGAATCTTTAGTCAAGAATTGATTGAGGCAGATGGACAAACTACTCTTGGACTCCAACAAGTTGTTTACTTCTCAGTGCCTCCCCCACCACACCATCCTCCTGGCCAGTTGGTTATCTGAGACTGATGAGATGCTTTCTAAATTTCAACCCACTTCTCCTTTATTTGACTTGTGATGGCCCTGTAACCTGCATTAAATCTTCTGTCTAAGAAAGGTCGGCTGGAGAGCCCTTTATGAAGTTTAGACTACACTTCAGTTCATCAGCAGATTATACTAGCGGTCTACCCACTAAAAGGCTTCCATTAGCAGGCTCATGCACTTGTGGAAAATCTGACCATCAGATTCTTTTTGGCTTTGCAGTTTGGTTTTACTTGGCTTTACTGTCCTTTACAGCTCTAACTGGAAATTGCTGAACAGAAAATAAGGCTTTCAATTACTATAATCAAGCATCTAGTGACTTCTATTATAATTCCGTTATAAAAATGCAGAAGGCATCAATTGATGTTGCTTCAAGTGTTACCACAATCAATAATTCTAATTCTTTGGAGAAGGAGTGTCAAGGTTGGTCTGGCTTAAATGGATGAGCAGGTTATTCAGGGTTGATAGAATTCATTCATCCAGAACATTTGTATAGCACACCTTCAAGATTTCTACGCAGAGTCGCTCCCAACCCAATCCTGGTGGGAAAGGACAGACTTTAAGCTGTTATAAAGTGTATTGGAAAGATTCTTAGGTAGGAGTCGCAACTCCAGGGGAATCCCATTCCCATTCCAAACATTCGGACCAACGACAGAAAATGTGAACAGAAAATGTGAACAGAAAATGCGAACAGAAAATGCGAACAGAAAATGTGAACAGAAAATGCGCAACGCTGCATAATAGAGTGAAGAGAGCACAGACCATAAATGCCCAAAGTAGAGTGACAGAGCTCTTGCATGTAGGCAGGCACCCTGCCAAGTAGGCGTCACCAAACCATAGCAGAGATCCTGTAACAGATTCGCTGAGGTAGTAAGGGTAACCAGTGCATGACATCCGCATGTACTTTCATGTGTGATTCAATCAGTGAAGACTGCATTCTGCTAATCTATATCATTATAGAAGATTCAATGAATGAATGAATAATTGATGAGTAAAAGCCTCTGAATAGTCACTGAGGGAAGATGGGCAGCTGAAGTTCTTCGAAGCTAAGTGACTAATGGATTCATGCAACATGAAGTTTTAATTTGTTGCGTGAGGGATGAGATCGTTGGGGCTGACCTTATAAGTAAAGGTATTTTATTCCAGACAGTACATGCTAAAAGTACATGCACCAAGAGCTTTACCAACAAAAGGTTGACTAAGCTTCAGAAGATCACAGTCATGTGATATGGGCAGGGGTCATGTGACAGTCAATGGGTGAAGGAGTTGATAGGTGATAGTAGCCATTGTAAAATCGATATGCCTTGAGAACGGAAGCCAGTGGAGGTATGACAGATGACAGGCGGATGAGAGTTTGTTACTAGGTTAAACGAGATGAACAGCCAAGTTCTGCACCCGTTGTAATCTTTTGATATTATGAGAAGAGGTGTGATACATAACAGAATTGGCATAATCCTGTCTTGACTGAACAGGAGCAACATCAATAGAAGTGGTCTTATTCCCAGTAAGAACAGGTCATATGTGCCTCAGGACCATAAAGTGGTTTACAGACAGCAGAAACATGTTGCTTAACAGGGCTTTTTAGTGTGCAGTTCTACACAAACTGGCAGTTCTAAATGAATTTGTGCAGCTGTAGAAACATTTTTATGCAGTGAAAAATAGTTTAAAATTTTCATTGTCATCCAATTTGTAATAATTTATCATGACTCTTTAAAAGGGTTGTTCAGTGCTAAAAATTCATTAAAAAAGCCCTGTTGCTTAAAAGTTAAGAGCAGAGTCAATGTGACTCCAGGAGTTGTGATTTTTTCAGACAGGTTAAAATTTATACTGTCAAAAATGAATGTACAGTTTGATGGATGGGTGGGTAGGTAGATGGATGGAGGGATGGGTGAGGGATGGATGGGTGGAGGGATGCATATGATGGATGTATGCATGAATGTATCTGAACTGTTGCATTTCACAAAACCTTCAGAATTGCTGGGAACATGACCATCTCAGAAATCTAAACATGTGCGTCTTAACTTGAAAAAGTACTTTCAGCAGATGTCTGTGAAACAGTTTGTTCACAGGAAGATTTTTCCAAAGATATGGACCTAACGTACAGAATATGAGAATACAATACAATACAATTACAATACAATTAGACATATTACTATGTTCTTATGCGCTTTAACAAACGAAACTTAACTGTAAGTCTGTATTTTTGTGCACGAAAGCGCGTTTGCGCTGTGTTCTTAGTCATAATGACTGAGAATGTGCAATGAAATTCAGTAATATAAAGAATAAATATAAAATATGCTATGTGAATAAAAATTTGCAATATGGGTTGGTGGATGAATGGAAGGGTGTGGTAGTGGCAGTGAAGACCAATTCAAAGGATTGATAGATGAATATGCAGGTAGACCATGGATGAGTAGACAGATGATATTTCTTTGGTTTTAGCATGTTATGTTATGTGTGAATAAGTTTATTACAAATGGCTACTCACTCACTCACTCATTCACTCATTCACTCACTCACTCACTCACTTGTGACTATATGATCCTGCCCAGATATATGCTTACTTTAGTTGACACTTATAACTGAAATGTATTACCATGTTGTTAGGATATGTAACTGTTTGTAAGAGTAAAGTAAATGTAGATTGCTAGTTGTTTACGATTGTAGGTGATACCAAATGGTTTGGCACATCGAGGAAACCTACAGATCGGTGATGGAGTCATCCAGATTGGTCAGTTTTCGACAGTTGGAATGACGCACAATGATGCCAAGATGACGATCATCAGGTGCGGAAACGAACTCGACCTTGTTGTCAACAGGTAAATTGAATGGATTCAGAGACAGAATTCTTCAGATGCATTGCTATGGATCCATGTCTATATTAAGTGTCAGACAGAACGATAATCTAGGCGTGTCTGAATGGATGGATAAATAGATTAGATGGATAGATGGATTGGATGGATGGATCGAATGGGTGGATTGAATGGGTGGATGAATACATGGATGAATGGATTGATTGATTGACTGATGGATTGATGGATGAATGGATGAATGGAGTGGATAAATGGAATGGATGGATGGATGGATATCAAAACATAACATGACAAGGGTTTTAAGTGGTTCAAAAGACGTTTAGTCTGTGTTAAAACCACTGCACTGCACTGGATTGGAAGAATGGATTGGATGGATGAATGGAGTGGATAAATGGGCTGGATGGATGGCTGGATGGATTGAATGGGTGGATGAATGCATGGATAGATGGATGGATTGATTGACTGATGGATGAATGGAGTGGATAAATGGATTGGATGGATGATGGATGGATGGATATCTTCTTTGATATGAAGGTGTTGTAATAATAAACCAATTTTTATCATGTACTGATTTGGTATTTTTCGAGGACAGCTTAATTTGTGTTTTTACCTAAATTTTAATGAATAAGAAGGCTCAAATTTATCTTTGAATGTCCTACAATAAGCCTACATAAATGTCTGGAAAAGGTCAGGAATTGAATCAAATGTGGCTTTATTCTAGACAGCTAAAAGTTAGTTAGCCATTTAAAGCTAGTTAGCCATTTAAGAGCTGGTTATTAAAAGTTAGTTAGCCATTTAAAACTGGTTAGTCATGTAAAAGCTACCAATTCATTGAAAAGCTGGTTAGCCATTTAAACATCCAGCTAGCAATTTAAAGGCTAATTAGCTATTTGAAGTCAGTTAGTCATACAAAATCTAGATAGACACAGTTTACAAAGCTAACTTGTTGTGGACAAGAGGCTTGATTGATCCTGCTGTAGCTAGATCGTCAGCATGATAGCGTGACAGAGGAATGTTTACATTAACTGATGTAGATATCAATGTATTGATCATTTTGATCAATACATGTAGATCGGCAGACGGGACTTTGTTGAAATGGTGCTTTTCAGAGACTCGACTGGGCAGTCCATGGAGACAGAATTTTGTATAGATGTGATCTCTTAGCAATTGCTTTCTTGTTAAAATGCAAAACATTTGATTTGTAGAAATGTTGTTCCTGTACCAAAGTCGGGTGCTACGAGCCCAACGTCTCCACTGTGCCTTAGCCCAGACCAGGAGCCATGGAGGAGTCCCACCACCCCTCTACAGGACCCAAATCTTCAATCACGGTCTTTCAAACTTCTACAACAATCCCTCAGTTCAAAGTAGAGACTTTTTTGAGACTAACTGTAGCAATGGAACCTTAAGCCGTTGTTTGGTTTTCTGGTACATAAAAAGAGTCTGGATAGTTTACTAGTGTATGAGTGGAGACTGAACTGTAAACAAGACAATCTATGGTTGACTGTAATTCTGTAACCAACGTTTCATTTTAAATTGTCTTTGAGTTGTCCTTAAATGATGCATTTTCAAGGTCATAAAAGTTGCAAGTGCCATCAAATTGTTAATTATGTTAAACCATAATTTATTTATCTTCAGCCCGTAAACTGAAAGTTGGTTAATTAAATAAGGGTTAAGGGATAATATTTAAAATTCTTAGCAGTGTTTGGGTGCAAGGGCTTAATACACTCATTCAAAATGCTAAATATTTGAATTTAGACAGTTTACTACCTACTTAAATGCTGGCTTGCAGGTTCACAGTTTATTAAGAAGCTCATACGTCATTGATGAGCAGTACATAATAATTTATTACAAAGGCTGTTGGTTTGAGTGTTTGACTGGCATTCTTGTTTAGTCTAAAAGCAGTTTCCAATCAGTTGAACTTTTTTTAAATATAAAAGTACTTCCTACAGACATAAAATATGCTGAGTATTTATACTCAAGACATCTGAATCCAGACGGGTGAACATTGTAAACGCCCTAGAGTTTGCGGCTAGTTCAACAAGTGTAAAGGTCATGGGGATGAGATCAACTTGAAAGCATTTTGTTTAACCCTTTAACGAGGAGCGTGTACTAAAATGCATGGGAAACAATGCAGATCGTTGTTAAAGAGTTAAGGCTGTAGCTCAGGGTTTAAAGTAGTCGCATCTTCAGAAGCAGCTGTTATTTGTTAGTCCAGTAATTTGCTGGATTCAAAGTTCAAACCAATTCCAGTCTTTCCAGAGGCATATCAAAGGGTGTGAGGGAGCTACTCTGGGCATTAAGTCACAGGCAATCATTGAAGGTTTCGGGTAAATCATGAACAAAGGAAGAATAAGGTTTTGTTCATCGTGTTACAAAGTGGATACTAGTATTGTGGTGCAGGACTGAAATATTGCAGTCAAAAAGTTTACCCTGTTAAATATGTCACATTTAACCTCAATTATATGTCATTATAGTTTACTCTGTGTAGCAGTAAAACCTCTCTCTGCCTCTCTTTAGGTAGTTGGTAAAGTGTTTACCGGTATGTATATGAATTCTGTATTATCTTGCATTTTTTTATATGGCTGTATAACCCTTAGCCATATGGGCTACACTGCATTGCTTGAGATGGCTGAGTAGCCTTTAGCCATGTGGGCTACATTGCATTGCTTGAGGTGGCTGAGTAGTAACCTTTAACAACATGGGCTACATTGCATTGCTTGAGGTGGCTTTAGTCACGTGGGCCAAAGCCATTGCACCTATTTGTCTTGAGTTCAGTGATGTTAAGATGTTATATAAAATGAAAATCATTTTCAATTTCAATCTGCTAAACCTCAATGCCCATCCATCCATCATCTTTGGTTTTGGGAACTTCCTTTAAATCTGTTACAAATAAGCAGAGTTGATTTACAACACATAGAGGCTAGGCTAATTAACTTCAGCTGTGCATCCTGATGATCTAACTACGGGTAGATTCGGTTTTCTTTTGTTGAGTTACTGAGCTGAATGCATAGTTGTGTTTTTCAGGATTTTCTGTAGGCTATGTGATTAAGTAATTGGTGTCTTTTATGGAGAGTTTTAACACAGATTTTGCCGAGGATGTCTGCTAAATTTGCCCTCTTAGTTTAAGTAAAGATATCTCTTCAGATGTCTCTCATTTGATTACTATTGGTACTAAAATAATTTTTTATGAATTTATCTGTTACAATTTACTTGTCTTTATTAAATATGCTGTTGTTACTAGCAAGCTTTTTGATGAAAATGTGTGTTTACTGTGTGTTTACAATTCTTGTCAAGGATAACTTTACAAAGGACTTGTGTTCCACGATTTTTTATGACACTTTTACACTGTTATTCAATCTTTGCTGTTGTTATGAAGGACTAGTAAAAGTGGTTTGTGAAATGGTTTTAGCTGCACAGTTTAACTAAATGATTTTTAGACAGAAACCGTGCGAACGAAGAAATTGTTTCATACTAAACACTGCATTTATATGATGTTTAAACATGTTGTCTTCAACTGGTCCTAGACAAGCTATGCATTCAACCTGAACATTGTACAGTACTTCTAGGATTTTTCAAAATGTTTTAATGATTAACTAACTGCATGCTTGGGAAACTGTTAAGGTGCCTTGAGGACTAACTTATGGCATAGTGGTGGCATGTTAACCATTATTCTGAGCCTAGGTGGTGGTGGTGGGCCCTCTCCCTCGCTGCCTTATCTTCCCATGACTGTGTGCAGTCAGTGTAGGCTACTCATTGTAACTGAGTTTTGGTTAGGGGCACAAGCGGAGTCGACATCTTGAGCAAATGTCTGTTGTGATGGACCTTTGAACTCCAGACCTGTCTATTGTTAGTCCAGCATGCTTATCACTAGACTGTCATGCACCTCTGTTGTTATTAGTAATGATTATTTACTCAGCTTTGTAACTTGAGACATATATTGATGTAATTGTAATTACGACAATATCTATAGCGTAGTCAGGAGCAAGCTACTTCTAGGATGCTTTACAAACACTGTCTACTGACTGTCAGCACAAATGCTAATTAATTATCGGAGTTATGTAGCCAGTGTATTTTTAACCGGTTTCTTAAAACATAAAGGCTTTTGGCTTCCTGAATAGGTGCAGGAAGACTGTTCCAGGAACATGGGCTAGCAACCTGAAACGTCGAATGACCCGTTTTAGTGATGGCACATTTCTAATCCTTAGAACCCAATGCCATAGAAATTTCAGTCTGTACTTTTTACACTTACATTGTGTATGTCCTAGGTATGGTGGGATGCTGTAACCACAATCCCTTAAAAACTGATCATACACTGAATGTTTGCTCAATTACTTAATAAGAACTGTTATGGTAATACTCAGTTTCACTAGCAAAAGTTTCTGATTGTTGTTGTGGTTGAAAATTACGGACACTTGACTCTGCTGTTTTTCTGCTTTTACCACTTGACTCCCCAAACCATGTTACAACGTTGATGTTTCGTTAACTGAGCATTTTATTGCTTTCAGAGACTTCTAAAATGTATGAAGCTTCTGGTAATTAATGTTGTGTGCAATGTCTGAGCAGGCTTGACAAGGGCACTACATAAAATATTTCACTTCTTTAGTTTTTGTTGATGTTAAAATGGCCTTGCTTTGCTTTCTTGTATGAAATTATTTTTGAAATATAATAATACTGAGTGATACTTTGTAGCAACTGATGTCTCTATTTCAATAGGCTAAAAGGCACTGTACATATGTAAATTATCATTTCTTTAGTTTTGTCAGTGGTAAAAATGCTTTGTTTCTGTTTATTGCAGTATGAAATTTAAAAAATTTAATAAAATGAGTCACTCTAAACTTGTACATCATTCATAGGCTCTTCAAAGGCACTAGATCATTGCCTTTTTGTTACTTTACATTTCTTGATAATGTTTGTAAAGTTTCTTGTAATGAGATTCATACGCATGACTCTTAAGCATATTCCTTTGGAACTGGAAGGATTTTTGCAGTGCAAAGAAAAGGAGATAGGTCTTAGTACAGTATATAGAAAATTCTAGTTTTTAATGGGTTATGTAAAGCTTCAAATAAGCAATACAAATTGGAGTTCTATACTGAAAAAGAAAATCACCTAAAAATTAATCATCAACTGCTCTGTAAGGTGTGAAATGATTCTGAGGTTAACAACAATTACTGTTTCTTTATGCATCCATCCCTTCTCAACACCTCACAAAACACAAATTAAATCTTCCAGTTTAGAGAAAACATCAAAATTCCTCTCATAATACCTTATAATGGCATTTACTAAATGACGTAAAGAAACCATGTTCCTCTTGATCACAGAAAGACATATCTTAGGGCAGATCCCCTGCCATTGTTCCGGTTTAGTCATGATACAATACTGGCAATCCTAGCAAATGCCAGACAGGCTGCAATTTCCAATTCTCCATCCTGTCTTCAACATTTTCAGCACCAAACATGATTGAGTTGCCTCTGGCTTCTTTGAGGCTTGAGGAGAAGTGCATGCAATACCAGTAGCAACTACTATCTTAAGCTATGTTTATTTCCCCTTATGTAATGATTTTTATGATTTATCTCCTATATTATTGTTTCTTGGCTGCTTCTTCTTGAAAGTGTACTTCTCCCTAGCAATCTTCATTACATCCTGAAAGGGTGTTGCGCTCTCGGAAGGAGTCTTTGGAATTCTGAAGAACCTTCTGACTCGTGGAAGCTTCAGCAGAATATTCTGGCAAAGTCCATAGACACTGGAGCACGTCCAATAGAGGCACATGCACTGAAAAATAACATTCTTCAGAGGCACATGCACTTCCAGGGCTTTTTTAGTGTGCAGTTCTACACAAAAAGGGCAGTTCAGTTAAACCTAAGAGAGTTAGAAAAAGTGACAATATCGTATAGAAAACTAGCAAAATGTAAACGAAAATAAACACGTGCTGGCAGCCATACAACGGCTGTACACCAACTTGTACAGCTGTAGAACCATTTTTTGCAGTTAAAAATAGTTTAAAATGTTCGTTGTCATCCGATTTGGAATAATTTACGATGGCTTTTTAAGGGGTTGTGCAGTTCTAAAAATTCTTTTAAAAAGCCCTGCGGTCTTCTGCAGATTATTCTAGAACTGCTCCAAGACAGTTAAGGGTGTGCAACATAACTTGTTACTCAAGGACCAAAACTACACATGACTGAAATTTTCATATGACTAGTTTGAACACAATCCTCTGGCAGACAGGAAATATCATACCTTGTTTACATAACAAGTGCATTCAGTTATTACTTTATGAAAGAAAATCCATAAATCACATTTGCAGAGTAAAACATTGACTGTGGAATGTAAAACATATATGTGACCCATCTGACCAAAACCAGGCTTATGAATTATAATTTGGAGAAAAATGCATTTAAAGTTTTGTATAATTTGAAATGCAAAATTCTAATAGCAACCATGTTCAGATTTGAATGAAATTTGAAACAGAAATAGACTAGCTTATACAGGCTGCACTATAGGCAAGAGGGAAGTCTGGGCTTTCCGCTCATACCACGTTTGCTATGCTAGCCTTACTACTATAGCTGAGCATGGCTATTATGGCGGGAAAAGGGCAAATTTCTGGAAAAGTCATTGAATTATTAGAACAATGGCTACTAAAAAAATCATCTAAAACACCATTACAAATTAATTTTTCACAAATTGTAGTTTTAAAGTGTTTAAAACATATTTATATCACTATCTGTCAAAAACTAAAAATTGAAAAAAATTGAGTTTAATCACATTTTGGCCATTATCTTGCTAGCGCGTGTTGCGACATAAGGCTGGTTTTGATCAGATGGGTCACATATAATATCTTGCAGAAAAATTGAAGCAATGTAACATCTGTGGGTAAGGATGCAACCAGATATACCATTATTTAAACGAGTTAATTACCATTCCTCTATATATAGATTCTTTGATTGTTACCCTGGGAGCTATTCAAATAATCCTCAATATAATATCACTATTGTTTCTGCCAGCAGACACAAAGGCTTTGTGGACACTAATATCAGTAAAAATAATTATACATGTAATTGTTTTCAGTTTCTATGTTGCACAATAAGCAACAGGACTCAGAGACAAATTATTGGAATTAAAAGATCTTTTGCCCTAAGAGAAAGTACAGTAACAATAACCAAACGCTAATAGAGTTACATATGGAAATTATCTCCTGTGTTTCTCTTTCAACTAGTCATTTAAAGCACATTCATGGGGTTGTGAGAAGGGACATCATTTGGGGGATGGAGGGGGCATTTCCTTGAATTTGTCAAAATCAACTATGTATATCAGTGAAGATGCAAAAAATGTGAACATTGATGCAGTTATTGATGATTCTGGTTGTTTGAAACAAAGACAATATCCTTTGTTTTAGCAAATCGTTTTATTAAAATTATTATACACTATTGACAAAACTAGAGTTTGCATAGATTTGTTCACATTTCTTGCAAGTATAAATAAATCCATAAAACCATAATTTATATTGACAATATGCACACATCCTGCAACTGGCTTGCAGTTTTGCACATGTAGACTAATTACAAAACTTGGTAATTTATCATTTTAGCAGATTCCATTGTAATTCTTGCCTAAATAGAAGTTGGACTGATGAAAATAATTCTTGCGTAAATAGAATTTGAATTGATGAAAATAATTCTTGCTTCAATAGAAGTTGGATTGATGAAAATAGTTTCTTGTGAAACTGGAAGTTGGATTGATGAAATTAATTCTTGTGTAAATAGAAGTTGGATTGATGGCAGTTATCATGGACATTGGTATTAAAATGCCATGTATATAAAACGATGAAATGATATGTGTCTTCTTCTTCTTTTGGTTCTCTACCTTTGGGCAAGTTCGTACAAATGTCGCCATTCGTCACATTGTCTGGCTCTCTCCTTCAACTTGCTGTAATCCTCCTCCATCATCCTGTCCAACATCATTCTCGGTCTTCATATGTCTTCTTATCCTCCATTCTTCCCTCAATTATAGTTCTTAGGAGGAAGTCTCCCCTCACGATGTGGTCCAACCATTTTAACTAAGTTATAATGAGTACATAAGAAAGAACGCTGAAATGATAAATTACCCAAAACTTCAAGCTGGCCAAGGTTTTGAGAAAATGAAATGACGCCCTGGTTGCATATTGTGGCCAAAATGCAAAGAAAACAATCAGCAATCCAACTGACAACCTTTAACTCTGGGTTCTATAGCTCAAAAACAAACTGCACACTTGACAAAATATTGTTTCTGGGTATCACATTGGGCTGGGAGCAATTCTAAGAAATTATCCAGAAGTATTGCCATACAAACCCTATTTTTTAAAGTATTCTGTAGCTGATCAAGCCAAGAACGAAATGTACTTGGCATTACTTGACATTCTGGAATAGGCTTCCATGCAAAGTGCGACATGATCTTCTATGTTCTATGCCTCTATTTTGCAAGTGGCTGAATACCATTCTATTCAATCATGGTCTTGTACAGTCAGTCTCACAAGTTTTCTTGAAGAAAAGGTATATAAATAAGCACTTACAATTGCAAATTACAATAACTTACACTTGGTACTGAAGCTGCGATTGGAAAAACGATGATCATCAGACCACGAAATGCATACGTGATGGCATTCTGGAACCGTGTTGGTTTCAGAACTTTAAGATGATGCATCTGTTCAACGTTCATGAAATGAATCAATGATCAATCTCATAATATATCAGGGCAAAATGTATTGGTAGAAACGAACCAACAAACCTTAAAAATTCTTTGTTATAACAACTTCTGATACAAAATGGTTGAACATTTAGATCCAAAACTTAGCTTGAACAGCTTTAGTGTGTAACCTCATGCTACCTGATGATAACACACTACTTGATATGGGCTTCCAAATGGCTTCTTAATGGGGTGGGGTGTAGTTCAGCATATCTATACTTTGTAACCTGGCAAGGCATCTCGCTTAAAAACC
This sequence comes from Aporrectodea caliginosa, assembly GCA_020284085.1. NCBI lineage: Eukaryota > Metazoa > Annelida > Clitellata > Crassiclitellata > Lumbricidae > Aporrectodea > Aporrectodea caliginosa. The sequence goes on from JACEVL010000840.1 coordinate 495,668, forward strand.
ATAATAAAATAAATTTCCAATCAACAATTTGAGAACTTATTACTCGTAAGCAATTTTCTACATACAAGAGGTACTTTGAAATAGGATCATGACTGATTGGTTGAATGACTGGATTGATCACAGAGCAGAATAATGGCTAATTAAGTTCCACAATTTGATTCTCGAGATGTTTCCCACATATCACAAAAAGTTCCATAAATTACAGTAAAAAGAAATATGCAATTTTAAGGCTAGACCTCCAACTCAGAAGTGTTAAGTACCTCAGAAATGGCCATGGATGAAACAACAGATCTTTTGTTAAAAGCTGTTAATGAAAATGTTTGCAGTTCTTAAATATAAATAACAATTGCTGAAGGCTGTGAGAGAATTTTAAATGTCTCCCACCACTCAAAAACCATCTCACGTGGGCAGGTCCCACTTATGACACAGATACAGTTAGGCAACTTAATAACAGGGTCAAGCAGCAGTTTTGAAACTTTCAAACTTGCCTCTAGTATGATGACATTGGAGATACACATGATAAATGGTAAAAGGAAAGTGGAGTCCGGAAGAAGAAGATTGCTGAACCAGAGTGCTCCACCAGTCGCAAGGTCCGGACATAGCACAGGCAAACCTACACATCAAAACAGACAACAAAGTCATTGCAAAAGACAATAAAACAGTAGCACACCACTAATATAACCAGCATCAGCATAACAAGAGTAGTCATGCAAATTCAACTAGAATGCAACCTCAAAATTCAGTCATTCAACAGTGGGACTTGAGACATATAAGGTTGGTGCAATGTACTTGCTTTCTGTATTTCTAACATCTTTGTTGCAATCTAACAAACTGGCACTGCAAATTACGCCACAAATGGACTTAAATCTTCAGAAGTTAAAAAGAAGTTAGAACTGATGTGATTTCAGCCGCAGCCAGTAACCTATCACATACCAATTCTAGGACAGCAAACGTTCACAATTTCCTCAGACCCAAAGAGAAGAGTTCAGCGCAACCATCTCTGAACCTTTTAATTCTATGAAATGTAAATAGTTTTAATTTAAATCTAGAACATAAGGAAATACAAATAGCATTTTACAACATAATTACTATAAGAAAATCCCAAATAGGCAGGGAAAACATGGCCAGTACATATACAGAATGCAAAATAATTCATATGGGTGGGAGGTTTAAGGAAAAGAATTTAAATGAAACATTTTGAGCACATTCAGTGCAATACCTTGCAGCTCTGAAGAACGAAAATGGCTTTCAGCATGCAGAACATAAACACGAGACCACAAAAACATTCACACGATTGTCAAAGTCCACCTTAATCAAAAAAATAATGTCTCCAAACAGACATTCTAAGATGCTAGTATTATGCTATGATTTCTCACCACTTCCTTCAACTGGCAGTGCACCAGCCATATTACGCAGTGCTAATGAAACACTGATCCAGAGTGGAATCTGAACCCAAGGCATTATGTATTCTTTAAACGGATGGCAGTTGTCACGGATGTACAGCTCCTTCACAAGTCTTTTCATCTGCAATCGAACCATTACTAGACATCAATATCACTCTTACTATACTGGTAATCATCAACGAGATTATTCAACTATTTTTCTATTCATCCCTTTATATATCCATTTGTTAATTATCATTGTCAGAGTACCACCTTACTTCAACACAAGTAGTGCCATCATGATTTTCTTTATGATTAACAGTTCACCTTCTCCTTGTTCTAGTAGTATACTCCTAAGGATGTAGGAGGGGATAAAGGATAACACTCTTGCCTGAAGTGCTCACAGACTCGGTTCGATTACTGTAAGGCACCCTGGGTTTAGCTCATGCCTTCGCTCCCTAGGTGGCAGCAAAAGTACAATGAGCTTGTGCCTTGCTTGGCTGCAACTTTGTTGATTTATGTCTCCTGTAATTTGTGTTCTTGTGAATTGTTTAATCGTCATATCATGTACATGTACAGCGCAGTGCGTTTGTCAGGCGCTTCATTACAGAATAAATATTATATTATTATTAATATTATTATCCAAAAAGCAACACCATGTTATTCTGTGAGGGCTCTGCTCCAGGTTGCTTGACAGTTTCTAATGCCAAACAATTGGCAGTGATGGGTGTAAATAGAAGCATCGTAATTATAACCATAATCTTCAAATATATAAAGCGCTACTCTAAAGCTAAGCACAGAGCACCAGCTTATTCACAAGTGCTGTGTCAAGTCAGAGGGGTTGTCCAGAGATGCCACATGAAGTTTCGAGTTCGGTTCAACACACAGTGCACCTGCCATATTTCGAAGGGCATATGAACACTGACCCAGAGTAGAATCTGAACCAAATGTATTGTTATTAACAAAATCATACTCAAACTGCCATCATCAATTAAAAAATTGAATTTTATTTACAAAGAATTTAGAAGAGCAATATTAAAACCAAAGTAAACGAAAAATGAAACAAAACAATGACAATAACCAGAGTATCTTTTGCTGCTTCACTACAACCTAGAATTTCCTTCAACAAAATGACAACTTACATTCCATTTGAAGTGATACTTGGCTATTCGACTGCTCCATTTGTTCTGCAGCTGGGCATGTCTTATCTCTGCACCAAGCTCCTCTGCAAGTGCTTTGATTTCAGGCTGCAGCTTTTCAACTTTTGTAATGTTGTGTAACGAGTAGATCATCAGCGGCAGAGTTATAACTGTCCGTAAGGCAAATGTTGCCAGAACAATGGTTGCCCACCATGGCAATCCAACGGATGTGTGAATCGTCTCAAGAGCATTCTGAGCCAAGCCAATTGGTGGAAAATTTGGAGAGAGGTACTCTGAATAAAATGACTGAGAGATGTTCCGCCTTTGCAGCACTGGTGAGGTTGTGGGCAATACTATCCGAGAAAGTAAGAAGTTATTACTGCAACTGTGTGAACATTCCGATGATAGTACAGATGGAAACTGGGCTTTTGATAAAACGTGAGAAGACCGACACAGGATGCCTCTGCTGTAAGGACGAGATTGCTCACATGTGGGAGCCAATAGAAATGTCAGTTTTGAAGCACTTGGACGTAAGGCTACGACCGCAGTAGATGTCTTGCATGAAGTTGATAAAGTCATTCGAATGAAAGATAAGCCAATATTCTGCATTTTTATGTATTCTGAACCTAAAAAATGTCATCAGTAATTTTATTTGTAAATTATATGGGTATCAAGACATGTTAAAGTATAGTTTGCTTTATCACCTCATGATAACGTGATTCCTGCCGTACATAAATGCTGACAATAACTTATAACTGAACATGCACACCTATTTTAACAGGTTGATACTAAATGTTTGCCGATACTTGCTGGACTGCATTCAACAAAGGCATTTACAACCATGAAAACAGTTACTTTTTATTTGTTTGAATGTATTAATCTTGCCATGTACAGTGCTGTGCGTTTGCTAGTGCTTCTCAATAAAGGATATACTTACTTAATCACGCCTCACATCAAATCAAGCTTGCTTCAAAGAAAACTTATTAAATTTTAATGAATGCCAGTCTTTACCTTTAGTTAAAAATGACTTAATAATACAATAAAATTCCAAGTTGTTCTGCAACAGCGCGTTGCAATAGTCCTAACTGAAACAAAACTGTAGGCTATCGGAAGCGAAAGGGTAAACACCTAAGAGGAGGTCGTTGTAAACACCGGCAATTCAGAACCTTCTACAGCAGCACGTTCTTTGCAAAATTACCGACTTTAAAGCGCTTAAAAAGAACATGTTACAGTTATTGAAAAGCATAATGTTTATGGAACAAAAATATAAATATTCCAGATAAATAAATTAAACATTATCCTAATGAAAGTTGAATACGAAATATTCTCTGGAATCACGACCTTCATTAATATTCAATGTTTAATATAGCAATAACAGAGATGCGTTTACTTTAATCTTTGCACCTAAGTACCATTTCATAGTCTTATTACAGTTATTACCAATAATGAAGTTGCGAATGAAAGTAGATTTTTCTTGGCATGGGTTACTTAAGTAATTAATAAATATCGCAAAAATTAGTTCACGTATCATAGCGCTAAACAATTTGCTACATAACTCTGAGATGTTTCTGGCTACTTCCGGACAAATGCTGCACGTGTGTCGCAAAATATTGAGGTAATAGAACGTAATTATATATTTATTATGGTTTTGGCGTATACGGGTGCTGCCCGAATCCCCGAAACCCGAATCCCAGAAACGAATTTCGGCCGGATCCCCGATTCTGATTTTCTAAGTCCGACCCGAATGAACATAATTAACAAATGAACATTTAAATAGGCAGTATTTCGATAGGATAAATCTTCTGCGGCGGAAAATTCCGCCGCAGAAGTAACATTTTCGACAATTCTGCGGCGGAAGCGCGCGCATGCGCATTGTTCAAAATGCGGTACTTCCTATAATTTGGCGTCGTGAGGGTCGGTTAGGGTCAGGTTTGGCCTCATGAGTGTCGGTTAAGGTCAGGTTAAGCGCTGTGACGGTCGGTTAGGGTCAGTGTTAGGGTTAGAGTTGTTTTTAGATAAAATGTCAAAAAAATTCCGCCGCAGAAGTAAATTTTCGCGGGTTGCGTGGCGGCATTTTCCGCCGCAGAAGCACCACGCATTTCGATATACATCAAGGCCACGCTAGGTCTATGTCATGTTTACAATTTAACTCTGAATAGCTCGGCCGCTTTCTAGAAAACTGTTTTCGGGAAATCGGGCTTTTGTGTATTTTCAGCGTTTTCGGGGATTCGGGTTGACCCCGGCGTATACATACTGTAGCCTAATGTTGGTCTTTGTTGAAAATTGGGAACATTTTACTGTTTTAAAAGATATAATATATGCTTTTAAAGAGCGCGCTTACTTAGGTCGTTTATATATCTCTAGAAGTTATAATCGTGTCAAGAGATTCTATTTATATGAAAATTGGGTTTAAGTTAAAAAAATAAGTGTTAGAGCGACAGTTCATCACTGTCTCTTTCACTAAACGAAAATCCAAATCTACATACAGATGTCGGTAAACGTGTAGTTTAGTGTCCTCAATTATTTTTTACTTTGAATTAAACAAATAGCGTCGTAAAAATTCAAGCCATGTTTTCATATATCATCCAACTTCTACATATAACATTTCTCTCATCCAACTTCTAGTTTTACTGCAATAATTTAAAATCAATAGCATGTTTTCATGACTCATCCAACTTCTAGTTTTACTACAGTAATTAGCATCGATACCACAGGTTTATCGCTCATCCAACTTCTACTATAACATATTTTCATCGTGCATCCAACTTCTGCTTGTACTATAACATATTTTCATCGCTTTTCCAGTTTTACTGCAGTAATTTATCTTCAATACCATGGTTTTATCGCTCATCCAACTTCCAGTTTTACTGCAATTATGTATCTTCCTTAAAATAATTTATGACGATAAACTGTACAATAGGAAAACGGGTAATAATTTACGACATTAAACTACACGTTTACCCAGATGTCGTAAATATAGTGCTCAGGTCCTTTAATTAATGTAATGCATTCAAACTGCAAGCGTTAAGTATTGTAAGGCTATTGTAACCCCATGGCCGAAATCAGTTATAAACTCAAATCCATGCTCAGGATTTCTTATGGTTTGCCATACCGTAGTACTATGAGATGGTGTTAACAATGTAAACAAAGACAGGAATATATGAGATGTTGATGCAACTTATTTTCTGTATGAATCAGAATGCTGGACACTGAAACGCAAGATGAGAGAAGAATCATCTAGCATTCATGAGTTAGCTATGGAATATTGCAGAAAGCTCGAGAATACACAACAATTAGAAATTATGAAAAAAAAACAGAATTCTTACAGATGTAAATAACTGACCTGGATAAAGTTGTTCGATAAAGACTTTGATGGTTTTGGTCATGTGTACAATTAGAAATTATGAAAAAAAATAGAATTCTTACAGATGTAAATAACTGACCTGGATAAAGTTGTTCGATAAAGACTTTTATGGTTTGGTCATGTGGAAGAATTCTAATTGATTGATTCTAAGACAATTCTCAACATGCAAGATTCGCTGAAAGAGTAACAAAAGAAGAACGACTTTGCTGGATAGACAGTATAGACTAAACACGAGAAAACATTGCCGCTAAATGTCTAGCCTCAGGAACTGAGCATAATGATGCTTCATGTAGTTTATGGACTACATACATATTGCACACATGTTATGTTATTACAGAGTAAATAACATAGCATGGAGAAATCGTAAATAGGAAGGAGTGTGATTTAGTTGCAGCTGTTGCTTTTATAAAAGCGTATTAGACTATTAGTGTACAACTTTTCTTGATGATCTAGTAGAAAATAAATGCAGAAATAGTGCATAATCATGTTTATCTGCTAAACAGCAGTTTCACTTTGAAGTCATGGCACTTAATGGCTAAGGAAGCAAGTACACATTGAGCTGAAACTAAGCTGGTATAAAACCAGGCATAAAAAGAAGATGCAGACTTCTACAGAGGGTATCAGAGGTCTGCATGTTCCTCTACAGTCAAGACTTATTGACTACAGATTACAAGAATTTCATTACATTAAGATCTGCAAGTCAGAATAAATTTTGAGTTTTCTTGACTCAAGATGTTGTATTTCCAGCGACTTTTTCAGACTGTCTCATCGGTCTGACCCTTGACATTGACTTAATTGTGAATCTCTTTTGGTGTACATTGATTGATACTGTGCATTATAGAATAGTGTTGTAGAATTTCTTATATTAAATTATATTTTAATATAAATGTTGAATGCATTTAATAATATAGTAGAATAAGAATAATAATGTAGTAGATAAGAATATGAAATGATGTGAGGGCATTGTTACTTAATTGACATGCTGTATTTGTTGTTGTAGCATATGGCCATGGATTCATGTAGCGTACCTAACGCTATGACAGCACAAAACCCAGTGGAGGAAAACCTAGAAATGGAAAAAGGAAATGATGCAGCCGAAATCGAAAATCATATGAAAGACCAGGCCACTGTTGAATTGGGAATAAAAAAGGAAATGCTAGAAGAAAGAGAGAGGAGTGAGATAGAAGATGCTAGTTGGAGTAACGAAAACTTAGAAATGGAGCAAGAAAATGATACAGCGTATATTGACAATCACTTGAAAGAACAGGCCACAGATGAATTGAGAATAAAAAAGGAAGTACTAGAAGAAAGTGAGAGGAGTGAGATAGAAGATGCTAGAAGGAGTAACGAAAACTTAGAAATGGAACAAGAATATGATTCTGCCCAGATTGAAAATCACATGAAAGAACAGGCCACATATGAATTGAGAATAAAAAAGGAAATTGTAGAAGGTAGAGAGAGGAGTGAGATAGAAGATGCGAGTAAGAAGAACGGTAAAAATGAAGTGCAGTTGGAAGAGAATGATGAATTGGAGGAAGGAGAATTGGAAGAGGAAGAAGAATCAGAAACTGCAGGAGAGTTTACAAAGGTGGAAGGAGTGCTAGGAGAAGTGGAAGGTGAGCTTAGCAAACAATTGGAGAATGTCGAAGAAGTAGAAAGAAGAGCAGTAGAAGAAGACAGAAGTGGAGAAGAAGAAGTGTCTAATTCTGAGAGTAAAGAGGAGCCTAAAATACAGCAAGAAAAAGAAATATTAGTTTCTGTTTCTGCTGAAGAAATTGTATCCAATGATGCAGAGAAGCAAGAGCTGGTAAGTTATTCAACAAATTCTGTTCCTTTTTATTTGCTCTAAAGTCACCTTATATACAGGTTAGCAATGATGATTACGAGCTGGCATGTCCGTGGACAGGCTGTGGATTAATCAACGTGTAAACCAGGGTGCTTGTAAATGCAGGAAATGTCAACATTTAGCGCTACACTGCAGTCCATGTATGACATGTTAACCAATTTGGCATGTTAAGTTAATGGCTTTGGGGGACATAAACCACTTCACATTAAGCAGAATGGTGCATGAGCCAGGAATGCTTAAATGAGTCCATGCTTATGAATGACAGCAGAAGCTGATAGAGTGGATTGTTTGTTGTTTTTAGAAAGCTTTTAAAGCCCATCGATGGCTCGATGAGAATTTCAATGGGTCTGATTCAAGCAGTGATGAGGAACCCGCTCGCGAATTAAAAATACAGTTTGGGTGAGTGGAACCTAATTCCGGCATTCACCAACAATATTGCATATCAGTCTTCAGAGTTTTCTTATACGTGGGTAAGACAATATCCCCCTCATGCATCGCTTGCTGATCAGCTGGATGACATTAAATCATGTGAAACTTGGTAGAGACAAAACCCATGGTTCAGTTTTTAGATATAGCACAACACCTTTGTCAACTGCGGATTGAACTAAGATTTAAGTTTTTTGTCAGGTTGCCAGATATCATGTTTTGTTTAATTATGTACTTCTATGTTGCTTCTAACATCGTATGTTGGATGTACTGTATATTTCTCTGCATGTATTTGATCTAAGCTGCCAAGTTAGTTGGCCATGTTTTCATGATGTCTTAGTTACTGCAACAGTGTTCTGTGTGGCATTTCCACATCATATATGAAAAAAGTTAGTCATTTGCACATGACTATTTGCCCAGAAACAGAATTTTGACCACATCATTGTAACAATGTAATGATCTTCATCACCTATCACATTACTTATGTAGATTGAGTAGTTCTTCTACCCAATTGTCACCACCATTTGGCTCCAGTCTGTCTCATTGGTTTATGCACATCCATCTCTCTAATACAGAACTGACACCACTTGGCAGCAGCTCATGGTTGCCTCTACATTTCAGCAACAAGGACCAGACAGCAAGGTTTTGGGGTCTCACAGTGCTGGACCATCTGTGTGGAAGCCTGCCACTTGGCATCCATGATTGCCATCTCTCCATCGGCTTAGGAAAGGACTAGAAACTAGAGTATATAAACCTGACTGAATGTGGCCATGACAGTCCAGGCTGAAAAGACTAAATCTTGGCATCTGTAATCTGTATAGTGCTTTTAAAGAACCTCATTTGAACCGACCATTGAATGATGTATGCATCTTGGCATTTTACAGTGCCATGTACGTACTCCTCATAAAAGCATCTTTTGTTAACCTAATTGATGGTAACTAGAGAGCTAATAGAACAAGATCATTTTTATACAAAATGATGCTCAGTTAATTGAAGATCTTCACTGAGAGTCGTAACAGACATCAAATTCCCATTCGCAGTTGACACATATGATTGTAGTATTTTCATGTTGTTTTGCCAATAGTCATTTGATAAACCACACCTGGATGCATAATAAACTTTCTGGAATAACTTCCATCAGTTGCTTTACATTTCTGTATAATTACGATGTTTTTGTAGCCAGAGTGACAGCGAGACAGAGCAGCCTCAGAAGACAGCCAATAAACAGCAGAACCAGAAGAAACAGAACCTGAAGACACGTGGAGAGATTGATCTGGAGGTATGGTCTATGATCTTGTCCTTCCTCTTCCATTTTCAAAGACTATACAAAGAAACAAAATATTACAAAGGGCATTTATTCATTTGAATAACCAGTTCACCAATTTTAATTGCCTTATTCATTCAATATTGTTACATTTTCTGTTAGTTTCCAAAGATTTTAAGATGCAAATGTAAGCTAATGCCAGACAAGATATCAGTCATTATACTGTTGTAATATTCATTTGGACGGGCCATTTGCTCAAATTGATGTAACTAGCCTAACTCGTGAAGAGCATTTGTGTGCTCATTTGAGTTTGCAAAATATACCTTTTTGGAAAACACCCTGTTGCTTTCCATTACTCTCTCACTGACTGCTAATCGAAAGGTGTGTGTTCTGTTTTTGCTTGTCTTTATGGATATAGCCTCTCCAATCTCTCACTCTTGCATTACTTGTGTCGTGTACTATATGAAGCACGGACCACATGCAGACAAGTTTAAGCATATTACTAATAATATTATTAGGCACACTATAGATAACTGTTAACTAAAAGGCATGTGATGTGTGTGGGTGTATTTGTGTACTGTAGTGTTCTCATGCATGTGATCTTTTCTGCAGGACTTGCCACCAATTGAGAAGCTTCAGATAACCGTGGGAGATGATGTGCAACTGGTAGAAGTTGGTGCTGTCCTTCACAACGTTGGTGTTCTTGGTTGGTTGCCTTAATCACTTTATACCCATTGCATTTTCCCCTATTGATGGTCTGCCATTGACATTGACATTGCTGAACCTGTTTTCCACTTCCTTATTTAAATTATAATGTGGCTGAATTTGCATTTGTGTTGATTTATGGAATGGGTGCTATGTAAATCCTATGAATTAGTGAATAATGATAAGAAACATTTACATGACACTATACGTGCAACCTTAGGTTGTTGATTCATTAATTGATTTTGTACATTACCTGCAGCCCAACCTCGTTGAAAGTAATAATAATAATATTTTGTAACTTCTATCGTGCTGGTGTCTGATGCACAAGGCATCAACTGATGGCACACCAAAACCGGGTCAAGTGAGTGAACAGATATGAACTTTGATAAGACACTGCTCTGGAGGAACTACTTGCCAGTTTGATGACCAACCACTGTATGCCCAATGTTGTTTTGTTATTGGATGCAGAGGAAATAATTAAATCCATAACAAGTAGTGGGGTGAAGAGATCAGTGATCAACCAGATCCAAAGGCAACAAAAGTTCCTGTAAGTTGGGAGGTGCATTACCCAGCAGGCACGACCAGAGCCACACTGAAATGTTTAGACAGATGTGCTGCCTCTTCCACCCACCCAAACGGAGGACTCAGATAGTTCTTCAGTCATTGATTCTACTCATAAGCTAAATACGCATAAACAGTCTTGATGGCAGCAGTGAATTTAAGAGAACAGAAAACGATCTACAACTGGCTTAGCTGATTAAAACAGCAGCTACATACTTGGAAGTGTTTTGCTTCTAAATTCTTCTGATGAAATGGGTTTCTGCACTTTAATGATGAGCATGTACTAAAAGTGACTGGGAAACAAATGCAGCTCATCATTAAAGTGTTAGTTAAACGTGTTTTTAATTTAACTTTGACTCGTAGATATTCGTTTGTGTAGTTTAAACTTGATCTATTCATGCTCACAATTCATCAACTAATTTGGCCGACCTCTTGCTCTCCTCCATTGCTCAGTTGTTTAAGGCACCATCTGACTGTTTATTTTGCAATTCCATTGCATACAACAAGTTCTTTTTACAATACTGAATGACAAATGACAGGTTTTGTAATAAACTTAGTAAAAGTGTTGCTTTGGATGCAGCCTTTATTGTAGAGGGCTTCTTTCAGATTGAACCATTAGTCCAAATTTAACAGAAAGCACCCATATTTAATGTAAAATGCTGGTACCAGTAATTACTAAACAAATTGTATAGGTTACAATTAACAATTTTCAAGTTTATTAATATTTAAAAATTGTTTTCCAGTTGTTGTGGAGTCGAAACCTAACCTTCCTCCACTTGATGCTGAAACAGTTCTGTTCCTTGAAGGGAAAAAAGTTCTCGGAAAGGTAAGCAGTGTATATGCATATCTTAGTGGTACTTACTGAATTTTAATACAGCTGTATTTACATACAGTTTGGACCCATTATTGCAAAGTCATCGGAGGGATAATCTTGTCGAACCACATGTAAACCAGGCCATGTTTGAAATGAGATAATGCGGAAAAAACAATATATTCTGTAATATTATCTAACTAAGCTCATAGTACATTACAGTGCAGTAGGTTTCTCTACTGTCACATCATTGGGCAAAATTAAAAATTTAGTACGTGTAGGTTGTGATCTAATTTTAAAAACAAATGACAACGACGAAGTAGTCAAACTTGATAACTTGTTAAATAAAATTTCACAATAATTTAAATATACACGGCAGAATGGTGTGAAAATTTATTAGCACAGACAATTTATTATCTAGTACATGATCAATTAAGTGTTCTGAGATTTTATGTTTCAGAAGTCACACCTTAATTGAAGTTACTGGCTTCATCAACCTAAGATTTCAGTGTCTCTGCCAAAATTTTATTGCTCTATGATTACACAGAAGACTTAAAAAAATTAATAAAACAGAGTATACATATTGCATGTAAATAGGACACTTGTTTACATGGAGTAGTTGAAAAAGTTAATTTTAAGAATTGTGGTGCTTAACATTTAAGTGCAAGAAACTACAGGCATATTTCACGATTCTGTTTTGTGTTTTGATTAACAATTCGGATTCAAATTAGTTTTGTTGTGAATTCTTGTTTAGGTTTTTGACACGATTGGTCGAGTGATTAGGCCGTGCTACACAGTGCGATTTAACAGTGTGGCTGAGATTGAAGAACAAGGCATTAAAGATGGAATGCCCGTCTTTTATGCACCTCAGTCGGAGGAGTGGACGCACTATGTTTTCATGGCACATCTTATGAAGTTAGCAGACTCCATTCATCACTATTTCACTTGTGCTGATTCAATTTTACTAATTTGTTTTAACTTTTATTATGATTTCACAGATCAGTAAGAACATATTTTTTCAACGGACAGTTTGATATGTTGGCAAAACGGCATGTTTAATTCTGCTGAGGTTCAAGGGAAAACCCTCGTTTTCTCACAACTAGTTCTGCAGCTGTCGTTGATGTATGCTTTGTGTATCGAAGCTTTTTCTTGTTCCACTTAGGAATCTCTCAAAGGTACTGACCTCAACATTAATAGGTCACTGGGTTCTGCTTATAAAGCACCATAACCTTTTTATTCTTCCACGTTCTTCCATGAAAGTAACTGGCTTTCAGTAAAGTAACTATTTGGTTTTAAAACTGTTAATCTCATCTAATCTGAAGACCTTTTTGGCAACATTCAATGCTCACTCCAATGTGAAATTGCAAGTTAAGTAGTCGCAGAGTAGCACCACAGCTTGGATATCCTGATATGAAAATTATTCTTTATGAGTGGCGTAGTGTGCATAGTGTTATGGTTAGAATGTCAGTTGAGAGGTTGGGGGTTCAAATCCCAACCAGGGCAGAAAGATGTAAGATTACTGCTCCACTTGCACACTTTAATAAACTATTAACAAGTACACTGAGGCTAACACTTAATACCCATGGTTGTCTCTTGGGTTAACAAGGACTGCTATTCTTCTTCAATGGTTGAGGTTTATGTGTGCAGATTATGATTTCAATCAGCCATTGATTGGATACTTTGTTTTGGTAATGACACAATGGAAGTCTTTAGACTGAGTAATTTTTGGACCAAACTGACCAATCCAGAATATATCAGCTTATGATGTGAAAATAATTTTTTTACATCTGTAGAAATAAATTGGTGAAATTCTTCAGCTTATGATGGAAATTTATTTGAATATTACTTTTTTGTTTGTTTGCAGATTTCGTGGTTCTGATGCATCATGGGAACATGATAACGAACCTCCTCCTCAGGTAATATAAAGTAACTGAGTCAGTAATCATATATTATGCTTCACAACAGCCTTGTATGGTGTGAATGAAAAAACAATTCCTCTTCTTTTTACTGGAAACATCCGTGGAAAGTTCCACCAAGTTTGGTGATCTCCTAAGTCCACTGATATTTTAGTGGACGTTTCCACCATTTGAATGTGCAGTTGCTGGCTTTGCACCAGCAGGTGATGGTCCACCATTGAAAAAATGGAATGCTTCTCCTGTTTTTGGTAGAACGTTCCACCACTGAAAGTGGAATACTCTGACAGTGTGTGGGTCTACCATAAAAGATAGAATGTTCATCTGTTTTAAGTTTCCACCAAATATTCAAGTTAAATTTTCACCATTTTAGTGAAAATATTTTCACCATTTCATACAAGTCATTCACACTGTTTTCATCTATTTATAAAGGTTGTCTATAAGCTTCAGTCGAAGTTGAAATTTCAACCAATGTAAGGGTGGAAAAGCTCCACTTTGCATCCAGCTTTGCTGTATCCCAATTAGACACACCAGCCGAGTTCCAGTGGCATGGATTGTTTATTGCTTTAGACATAACAAAGGTGGAGTCTCTAGCACCATGGCCAAAATCAGCACAATTTGTTGTCAGAGAATTTGATTGTCTGTGCTAATGTTGAAACGCTGAGAGTTTGGGTTCAGTAAATCAGTGAGTTGGTTACTGTTTAAGATTTTGAGCAAGTCCTTCATCACATTTGCTCAGCGCTATTGAGTAATGCTTGAGCATGAGAAAATGGTGCTTTTTACATGCATAACAAATAATGAGTATTAAGTAATAATTTATTACATAATTTCAGATATATAACTTGTTTATATGTATGTCATGGGTTAACGAAGTACATATTAAGTACGTGGTACTTTTTTCTTTGTATAGTGTATTGATTATTCTGATGATGAGTCAGAGAAGAAAGCCAAAGCCAAGCTGAGAGGAAAGCCTGAAGAGAACAATCCGGCAGCTGCCAACGAAAGTAAGGGAAAGCGCAGGAAGAAGAACGCTAACCAACAGAATCAAGGTTTTGGGTAGGTCAGCTTAGTGTTTAAATCTTTTCTTCCCACAATAAAATTATTAAGCAATTAAACAGGAACAAAATTAGTTTAAAATTTTGATTTTACAAGATTTGTTTTGACCTATTCAGAAACTAGCAAATGAGTCACTTTCTTAATTTTGTTGAGGACCTGCAATGTTTCTGCATAAAAGTGAATGAGAAAGTTGGTCTGTTGTTATTACTTTGTCAGTCTAAATTAGAAGAGCTTTATATGTAATTATAATTAGTTTTAGTTTTAAAATTAATTATTATTATTAATACTAGTAGTAAAAAATGTGAAAAACTGTTTTTTTCAGTAACTCAATGAATGCGAACAGAGGTCGAACAAATACATCACAGAGTAAGTATTTTACATTTTCATCTGTCATTTAAAAATTATTACTTCAAAGCCTCACTAAAACCTGCTTAAATATAAATTTAATTTTGATGTAATGCAGTCGTGGATTTGGATCCCAACCCAAATTTAGTTTGGCTTTAAAAAATTTATCTTATTGTGGCATAAGAGATTTTGAAATGGCTGCTAAATACATGTATAGAGGAGATTCCAGTGTATTTATTTGTCTATGTCTTAAGTGCCAGTATATACTGTAATGACTAAGCATCAGTCATTGGTTCTGAGGTATTGTAGGTACAGGACTTACTGAAGGACCATACTCAGTTATTCTCAGTATAGGCCAGTTCTCAAACTAGTTGGGCACAGTATCACTCTTATGATAGTCATCTCAAAGACCTCTCACAACTAACTTGTTTGATTATCTTTTTGTTAGGTGGTGAAGACAGGACAGTTCAGTTGTCTACGACTGAATGGGGTACAAACCAACCTCTGACCTCGTGGCCACCCAAGCAGCAGATGAGTAGACCAAGGGAACCGTCTGTGCGCCATCGGTGGGCACGACCACCAGCTCAGCGACCATCTGCAGTTCAATACTCTGGAATGCCACCACCTATGATTCCATTTCCAGATCTGAATCAGCCACCCCCTCTGTCTGTACCGACACACCCTCCATCTTCGTTTGGGCCACCATCATCACATATGCACGGGGTACCAGCTCCAGGTCCCGTATTCCAGATGAGGCCACCGTCATTCGCACAAGGTCCGCCATCTTCACCGTGGCGACCATTCCAAAACGCACCCCCATACTCGTTCACTTCACCGCCTCCTGCACCACAACCCACACCCTTCTATCCATCACAGTTTTCACCGGCTCAGAATGGACTTTTTCATCTAGCATTTGGCTCGGCGCCTCAACCACAGCCGTCCTTTGGTCCCCCAGCCTTCGTCCGTTACCGAGGTCCCACTCGGCATTAGTGTGACAATGCGAACTACAGCGGAACATGTAACAATTCGTACTGACTCTTCTGTCTAGAAGAGTGACTGTGTTCAGGATGAAACTGTGTACAACTGCATTTCTCTGGAAAGTTGCACGGAGAAAGTGTGTTCAGGGGCTTGAAGTTTTAGCTGCAACATATGCCTAAGAGAGAAAGGACTCCAGCTGTTTCTTTAGAAAGTGTAAATTCTAAACCTGGTAATGCAGATTTGTGAAAAGTGTTTTTTGCAAAAGAAATTTTAAAGTCTTTGGATTTTTAGAGAGCAGTTATTTTCACTGTGTTATTTTGATTTTTATATTTGTCCTTACCTTGTTATCTGTTCATGTAACGTGAACACTATTGTAGTGTTTAAACCACAATAGAGAATGTCCTGATCATGAACACAGTTACTAATCAATCCTTTGGTTGGATATGTGTCACATTTTTAATGTCATCCAATAAGACAGTCAGATTGTTTCATTTTGAATATTAATTATTATAATAAAATGTCAAATAATCCATATAGTTTCGTTTAATTGTGTCTAGGGTTTATTAATTAAAAGAGTTTAATGTTGTATATTAGGTCCTAAATATTTTGGGTCATAAAATACCTCCCACGCTGAGTTTAATGTTTCTTTTGAGCTGCTCCCATCTCTTCTCAAGCACAGGCGTACCCGATTCTTCTTTGGGTGATGAGCGACACGCTGATCAGACCGGTGATTGTAGCGTTTCTTGGTGTCGTACTTTTCTTGTTGAAACTCATTTCTTTGGCTCAGCAGCTCAACCACAGCCATCCTTTGGGCCTCCAGCCTTCGTCCGTTACCGAGGTCCCACTCGGCATTAATGTGACAGTGTGAACTACAGCGGAACATGTAACAATTCTTCTGACTCTTCTGTCAGGATGAAACTGTGTACAACTGCATTTCTGTTGAAAGTTGCATTGAGAAAGTGTGTTTAGTGGCTTGGAGTTTTAGCTGCAACATATGCCTACCAGAGAGAAAGGACTCCAGGCGTTTCTTTAGAAAGTGTCAATTCTAAACTTGGTAATGCAGATTTGTGAAAATGGTGTTTTGTAAAGAAATTTAAATTTTTGTATTTTATGAGAGATTTTTAGCTGTGTTATTTTGATCTTTATATTTGCCCTTGCCTTGTTATCTGTCAATATACACCCAAGCCGCCGCCATAGCCGCCGAATTTTTGTCCAAGCCGATTAGCCGCCGGAAATTTTACGGCTTAGCCGAAAAACCGCCGAGAATGTTTTTACTTGGAGCGCAATTAGCGGAGAGTGCTGACGTCAGTTCATACTTCATAGCCATCATCATATTCGTTTATTTAACTTTTAAGTTTTTGCTCTGCAATATTGTAAAATTTAACAGCAACACCATATGATAGAATCTTTGTCATTGAATAAAATAGAAAAGGAAGGAGAAGTCGGGATTATATATATGCAATATAGCCTTCATAGCACAGCCTGGACAGAGCAAAAACTTAAAAGTTAAATAAACGAATATGATGATGATGATGATGAAGTGCGTTGTATTATTGGATTTATTGCTAACTGCGTATTGTTTACTATAAACTTTCTTGTGATGGCACACCGTCAACGCAGGAGTAGCCTAGGTACTAGTTGTAATACGAAAGGCAAAGTTCAGGCGGCAGTATAGGGAAAAAAAGTTCGCCAACAAATTCGTAAGTATAGGCTATTTGTGGTTCCAAAGAGTGATAACTTTGTAGATTAGCTCACAAGTTAGGACTTACTGAAACTGTAGGCTACTGTTTTGTATGACTTTCTGTGTGCCACTAAAAATTGTTAATTTTTATGGCATTGTAACAGTTGTTCTAATGTGTAATTAATTGGCTTTTGGGATCGCTCTATAGTCGATGCACGTTTTGAACGAACTATGTTTGAAGCCGTAATTTTTTACGGCTAGCCGAAAAAGGTAGTTTACGCCATTTTACGGCTAGCCGAAAAGCCGCCGTAAATTTTCTCAAGCCAGCCGTTAGCCCAAAAATTGCGGCTTGGGGTATGTCTGTCAACACTTTCCAAAGTATAAGATTGAAACTCAACTTTGGCCAGTTTTAAACTATAATGAAGCAAAGTTTTATCACTTTTACTTGAATGGAAGTTTTAGTACTTTTACTTAGAAGTTTCTATCTTTAAAATGGAAATATTTTAACTTTTGCTGACAAAGTAATAGGTCACCTATTTTGCAGTACCTTAATTGTGTTACATATTTGAGTTAAATATTCATGACAAAGTATTTGTCTTGACACTGCCAGCCGCAGTATACTCGTAGTACACAAAGTCCAACCTGGTATATATAATGCACATGGGTGTCAACTCCTGTAGTACTTGAAGTCCACTTTGACCTACTGACCCTGTCAGAAAAAGGCGTTAAAGAACATCCATCTCGATTCCACCTCCATCACTTCTTCCTTCTAATCTGGTCTTTCATGCTCCTTATCCCTCGGCTCATTCCAGGGCAAAACAAAATAAACAACACAGAACTACCGACAAAGTGAGCTTACGGGGTTTTACGCCACGCCAGAGATCCTGCCATGTAACGAGCTTACGGGGTTTTACGCCACGCCAGAGGCCCAGCAGGTCTACTACTAACAAACTACTGAAGCACAAATCCAAAAACGAACGAGCAAACCCTACGAGCTTACGGGATATTAGGCCACGCCAGAGGCCCATGGGTCCGCTTACTCACAAACAACTACTAACACAAATCCAGACGACACAGAGCCATAGTGCAACCATTGCATGCATCACAATCGATCCAATCTCGCCATAGGGCAGAATCATCGCCGCCAACCACAGGTACCGTACCTATAGAAACACAGTAAGCCACAAAGGTTATTATTACACGTTGTGACAGATATGTAGTATCATCATAAGAAAGAATAAAGTTAAAGATTATTCTGCTGTGGCGGAACTCATTTGTCGGCACCGCACTGACATAGGACCTACATCAGAAATCTTTATGTTGCAGTCTCAAGTCAAACCAGGTCAGCGATCGTTGCGTTCAGCTGGTCATGCAGTTATGCAGATGCCTTAATTGCTTCCGTAGGCTTATATATCAACTCAAGCCCATTGTATCTTCTCATGTCTCGAATCTTCCTTTAGGAACAGTCTTCCGCTGTACATACATTATGTTGCATTTTAATACTGTTCAGCAAACATTTTCGAAATGTCTTAAATGCACTTAAATGTTTAGATGAGACAGATTATCATTAAGGAAGAGGAGGATGCGGAGAGAAGAGGAAAAGGAAAAAGAAGAAGAAAAGCAGTCTCTGAAGCTAACTTGAGAGGCAGCTATTGGTATGAGGTATTAGCGACTTCCTTTTTAGCCTCGCCATACGAGGGCGGGATGGTCAGTGCTCTCCCTCGTCGTCTTATCTTCCCACAGACAGTATACGGTCAGTGTAGACTACTCATTATAGCCGAGATGGAAATTTAAAGCTAGAGAACGTTTTAAGCTGAGGTGTGGGTAGGCTTATCAATGAAGTAACACAGGAAACACTAACCGTATCGTCAAGTCAGATTAAGTAAAAGAGACTTTCACTATGTGCCCTATACCACCAAGGTAATCTTACCTGTAAGAACCAGCCTTTCACCAGAAAACAGAGAGGCTACAGACAGGCTTCCTTCCTTCAGCAGTCATTGCAGTGTGAGCTGGACTCAGCTCGAGACACTAACCATTGGAGGCCGGAAAGCCGCCACAGCACAGCAGCGTACCTCCTGGAAACTATATAATACAGAAAGGAGAACACAGAACTCTAAAAATCAGAGAATTACCACGGAGAAAATATGCTACAACATTACTGTTCTGTTCTGTTCTCGGCCATCCTCGTTTTGAGGGTCGGCCGCATCATGAACAATATTCCTCCAACGTATCTTTGGCTTCCATTTTTCATGATGCTGTTTGGAGATGCTGAGATGGTAGGTTCCCCAGTTCCTTTCCTCGCAGTAGGGAGGCCATGTTCCGGGTTTACCAGATATGCCCTCCATTCGATATGGACTTGCCGTTGTCCTTCTGCTGGATCCTCCGTCAAGTCCACTAAAGTCTCGCTGCTGCCCGAGACCTGCCGCTCACGTTAGCCAATCTTTTTTCAGGGTTCCTGCTGAGCCTGTCCAACACGCGTAGCGCCCTAGGTGGTACTTCGGTCGAAACCTTCACCACTGTTGGCATAGCCCAGCAGGCCATCCCCTACTTGATTGTTCACCCCTCACCGCTGTGAGGTGTGAGTCGGACTTTGAGGGTCCGGGGTATTAAAAGTCATCAAGAGGTGATGATGTCAGTATGATGAACTTGATGAAAACATACCTAAAAATGTATATTTCTTCCCATATTTAATGACATTGAAATTATTTTAGTCATTGTAATTAGTAACTTACATCAAGCTGAAAGAAGAGGCCCAACAAAGAGAGGAGTGGCGACGTCGGACATATGAACCTGCCTAAGAGGCAGAGAACCACAAGAAGAAGAAGAAGAAGAAGATCACGCCAGTGTCTAATGCGATGGCGCACCAAAAACAAACCGTAATGAGATCGATCCATATAATTATGCATACATACATAATTACAGAAGCACACACACACACACACACACACACACACACACACACACACACACATACACATATATACATATATATATATATATATATAATTATATATACAGTATGTATGGATGATCGTGAGCCATCGACAGTGGATCACATCGCCTATTGTCGTTGCTCATTTTCCTATATTCTACGTGCTTCAGAAACTCTGAACTTGCTGTCACCTGTTAACTATATAGTTGAGAAGCTGTTGGTTGATTCACGTGTGAGCGCGAGCCTGCCACTGGTAGCCTAACTCTTGACTTATTTGAGCTATGTTTTACTAACCGATAAATGTTCTGTTCTTAATTACATTAAATAGATCTATCATAACAGGCTAGCGCAGAGAGCGTCTAGCTCTGATTTGTTTTGCACTTTGAGTGGCGCTATTTAAATATTTAATTACAATTACAATATGCGCATATGACACTGAGCATATGCATATTCAAGTGCTTGAGTTGAACAATTCTTACGTTTAACATTGAAAAATTCTGTTCCATTGAGCAGATTTTCAAAATTGCTTTTTACATTTGCAGATCGCCTTAGTTTCTTGTTGTATCTCTGCCACCAAGAAGGAGGAAGACATGGCCAACCGCACGAAGACACCAGCCATCTATATATAGACAATCATCACATTATTACCATTAATGATAAGATTATCATAGGTTATTGTGGATGATAATGATGGACCCCTCTCGACTGGCCACTATAATTATTATCAATACCATCATCAAACTCGTCATCATCATCCGACTAATTGTGAGATGAATGAAGACGAATGTCTGCATAATGTGATCTAAATGATGCCATCATCATCAAACTCGTCGTCGTCATCGTCATCATCATCCATCTGACTAACTGTAACAAGAGATGAATGAGAGCAAACGTCTGCATTTGTTATCCCAATAATGCAATCGCCATCAAACACTCAGTCATGATCATCATGATCATCATGATCATCATCATCATCATCATGATCATCATCATCATCATCATCATCATCATCATCATCATCATCATCATTATCAGTCACATCGGAGACTTTGGTCTGAGGGAGGCTTGAGAAGTCGGTTGAATTCGCTGCCAGGAGCAGCAGAGTCCTCGTTGCCATAGACACTCTGTAGCCTACCTGAACATCATTTTGACACAATCTATTTCGACCTCCATCAGGCTCCATGTATCGGGGCAGGGTGAAAACAACAACAGCCGAAGCATCGCTTGAACCTCCGACTTCCTTCACGGCACAATCCTCAGGAACCTTCACCTGCCCTACCTGGACCAAAGGGGGACGGCGGTCGTCTCGAAGAACGTCCGAAGACCGTTCGACAACCACGTCCACGTCTTCCAACGAATGCTTGCAATCGCTGGAAAGACCATCGAAGCAACGACGTCGAATCATTCGACCAAACATCGGTATAGGCAGCTTTCGAGAAAAGGCAGACAAATCGCTAACCAAAAAATCGCAGAGAATCGCCAAAACAAACAAAACGGAATCAGATAAGAATAATGACGATGACGTCAGCGGAAGATCATCAGCAGTCGATTATGACGTCGTCGTTATATCAACGCCGTGAGAATCTTTTAAACGGCGTACAATACAATACGCTACAACTAAAGATTTATGGTGGTGGTGGTGGTGGTGGTAAAAATAATATGTGTGTGTAGGCCTATGTGCAGAATGTTGAAATTAATAATATCGCGATAGACAATAATTATATTTATTATTCTTAGTACAAACCATGCATAGCAGTAACATGAGGGTCGGATGGGTCAGGGTAGGCGTCAGGGTCGGTTAGGGTTAGGGTAGGCGTCGTGAGGATCGGTTAGGGTTAGTGTCGCCATTAGAATATTCTTTGCGTTTGGGCATGACACCCTCCTACCAGTATTATTATAGACTGAATTTCTATATGCATAGGAAGGCTGAATCTTCCGCAGCATAAGTAAAAATTTCGTTAAAATTACGAAGGCGGAAGCTTCCGCCGTATTGTTAATTTCTGGATGCGCGGCGGAATCTTCCGCCGCAGAAGCACCACGTGTAGGCCTATATATAAACGAGCTTTTAATGTGCTTGCGCTCACAGTCCCACATCCTTTGTTGTAGGCCTAATCCTAGACAGTCCGTTGCCCTACGTTGTTCCGTTCCTTTATGTTCCAGAGCTCATAAAACTAGCATATTGTAGGTAGGCCTATAGATATCAGTTATGGAGCGAATTGTAGAGAAGGTTTATGGTGACGATCACCGAGACCAGTTCTTTAAGGTAGGCCTATAATGGGTAAATAGGCCTATGTTTTAGATCTATTATTATGCAAAATGTATGTATGTATATATATGTAATATTATGTATGTATATAAGATATAGGCCTGTATATACACCGTGAGGCATGCAAAAAAGGAAGCCCCTACAAAATCGTTATTATTTTTAACAATATTCAAACAATGTCAATGAAATTCATGAAATTTATAGCTAAGTAGCAGGCAATGTAAAACAATTTACAGTTTGTACTCAAACTGTCCGCCTTCAGCTTCTACGCATGCGCGAAGTCGCTTGCACCATTCACGCACCGCAGTCGCCTTTGTTGCGTCGCTACCCATCTAGCCTAGTGCATTTCATCTGGTTTACTGACGAAAAATTATTCACAGTTGCTTCTCTAGCAATGCACAAAATTATCGTCTGTATGTAGCAGTTAAACTCGAAAGAGTGATATTGCAGCCGACCGCCTTTTACGCACACGTCCGACATTTTTTAGCAAATCCCTGATGCACCGGTGTTTCTTCTCTGGGGAGCACGTCAATTCACTTTGTTGAACCGGGGGTAAAAATCAACGGCCAATACTACAGAGATGTTTTACTCATGGAAGACCTTCTACCTGAAATCCGATAATTCTCTGAATTTTACATTTTCCAGCAAGATGGTGCTCCAGTGCACAGAGCTCGAGAAAAAGTTGCACTTCTGAAAAATGAAACTCCTGACTTCATAATTCCAACACTATGGCCCCCTAACAGCCGAGATCTGAATCTCCGTAGATTATCAAATAATATTTGATAATCTACAGGTAATACTTCATATTATGGGGATGCATGCAGGAAATGGTGTACAAAGCAAAGGTCCGTGATGTTGAAGATCTTCGTAAGCGAATCATGCAAGCTTGGAACGATCTTGACCAGCGAATTATTGACTCGGCGGTGCGTGAATGGCACAAACGACTTCGCGCATGCGTAGAAGCTGAAGGCGGACAGTTTGAGTACAAATTGTAATTTTTTTTACATTGCCTGCTATTTAGCTATAAATTTCATGAATTTCATTGACATTGTTTGAATATTGTTAAAATAATAACGATTTTGTAGGGGCTTCCTTTTCGTGCCTCACGGTGTATATAGGCCTATATAGTAAGTCACGTGTTAATGACGGATATTTAATCCTGCTTTTACGGCAATGTAATCAATTGACACGGATAAACAACCACTGGCATGCAGCTGACAACTGCACCCATTCATAGGCGTAACAGAATTGTTTCATGTTTTGTCGATTGGATTTTACATCCCGCGTTATGACTCTTAGATTTAAATGCTGTTATTAACCGTGCAGGCCTATTGAAGCTGACTCTCCTGTCAGGCGTACGAAAAAACATCGCCACAGAAATTCACAAAAGACTGCCTTGTTTTGATGTTGTGCTGACGACCTCTTTTTTAAGCAACGCTTGCTGTCGATCAACTTCAGGTTGCTGGCCCCAATAGACGGGCATTGTCTATTAAAAAGGCGGTATTATTGAACTCACGCTTAAGCCTGACAACAAACCAGGCGACTGTCGTTTCCCTCTGCCGGTAACAAGTGGCGCTCGAGCGGCCTGGCTTATTCGATTTTCCATATACTTAGTGTCTGTTTGCTGTGGATTCGTCTATTTGCCGTACCATTAATTGTGAAGCATATGCTGTCATCGATTCGAGCCATGCATAGACAATGCCCGTCTATTTAGGCATGTACACGTATTGCGATATAGAAGCCGTGATGACCAACTCCTTTTATAGCACCCACTGAGATTTTGCTTTTCCTCTTTGTCTTAGGCTACTCTATGTCCATTTTGAAGTTAGACTTTAAAAACCATATTTAATATTTATTAACATATAATATTTATTCAGTTAGGGGAGATTCTAAACGCGGTTACTGTAGCCCTACGGTAGGTATACAGCTGCAGAACAGTCTAGCTATAGCTAGGTCATTCAGTTTATAATAAGCTTACACGAACCTATTAATCTGCCTGTCTACTTTTGTATGACCATGCCGAAGACAATACCACAAACGATGATTATATTAATAACGAGGAGGCGGAGGAGCGGAAAAGGATGGGAAGGAGAAGAACAATGGGCCATTAATTAACAAAAGACCTATGCATAGAAAGGTATTTACGTGTAAAATCAGATGAAAGGAAACACCAGCTGGATCAAGCTAGATACGGCAAAGCTTCCTTGTTTTTCAGTCTCCATTTCCTCCTATTTCCATGTTGTCTCCTCCTCTTCTTCATCCTCCTGCTCCTCCCCTTCAACACCATTTCACCACTACCACTACAACCACAACCACAAATATCAAGAAAAACCAAAATCATCACGCGGAATCAACACCTCCGCCACCTCCTCCTCGTCTTCCTCTCCTTTCTCCTCTTCCTCTCTCGCATCCTCATTCGTTTGCTCATTCCCCTTCTTCTTTCTCCTCATTCCAATTCCACTTCCTCCTCTGGTTTTATCCTCTCTCCTATTCCTCCTTGTATGCATGTATATATGTAGGTATCTGGACTTTTAGAACGCATTTTAAGAATACTTCTGTGGGTAATACTGTGGAAGGACTGTCCTCCTTTCCCCTCTTTTAGAGTGTACCTTCCCGCTGTCCCTGATTGCCTCTGGCTGTATCTCATCCTGACCCCTTAATTGTCTTCGTTTTTCTCTTCTTAGTCGTCACCTGCTATTCCTCCGAGTATTTATTATCCACACATGCGATTAGTGGCAACGAATGAACGGGTAAACATATGAGTCAAAGTCCTCAAACTTAAACTTCTCTCTACCTCCTCTTATTATTATCCTTCCTTCCTCCTTCTCATCGTCCTCCTCTTCCTGCTCCTCCTCATCCTCCCCGTCTCCTACCATTTTCCCACTCCACTGTCCTATTATTCCTCGTTTCCTTGCGATCAGGAAAACAACACGAGAGCAGCTCAGGTGCTGAAGGCAGCCAAGCGTATCTGTGGTCGGAGCCGCAACAGCCTGTTGATCCGCTGCGCCGCTGAGGCCAGAGGTTCCCCAGTGGAACAATCAGAGAACAATGCGTCAACCAACGAATAACGATCACGTCCTGAATGACCGCTACGTAGGCGAGACCATATTGATTTGTTATGCACATTTTCTCTGCCATGTACTTTTCCGCGAAGGCAATAATCACGGATTGCCTTAAGATACACGAGGGACACAGAACGGAATGAACTGGGAGATTTGCCTGGAATTTTAATGCCTGGAATTTTAATTTTAAGGTCTTGACGTCGACGAAGAGATTATTATTATGAATAATCCATATTCCAGATACGAATTGAGGTGAGTTGTTGAAAAATCCAATTAGGCCTAATGTGTTTTCTTGAAGTCTTGGTTGAGCGCTCATTTTCTGTAGCTCGTAGTTGTGCTAACTGATATACATGTAATATATTCGTTCGTAATGACATTTGACAATTGACATCATATATATGCTAGCGCAGAGAGCGCTTCTGAGTAGATATCTGAAGGGGTGCTATAATGTTCATTTACATTACATTACTATGCAAGTTTTACTCTCCTTAACGGACCACATGAGGGATTTGGTCCATATACAGGCCTACTGAACACCAATGTTCTAGTTGTCGACAAAGATTCGGAGTCGACAATTTTACAGAATAACAAAGTACGTTAACTCAGGTTAAAATCTAATGTTGTTAATACAGTGTGTTGCAAACGAAACAACTTGCAACTCATAAGGCATTTAATTTCCTCCGTAAATTTACTTACACAACAAACAGGAATTAACATGATTGCACATCTAGATATAGGCGTAAACAGAAAATATTATTTACATAACTCGTTCACTTTTGCTCCCAAAAATAATTTTGAACCATGTTTTGTGACTTCTTTTTAATTGGTAGTCCGGTGACTTTGTCCTAAGCACCGTGACTGTCAACTTTAAGCCAAGAAATTTTGTTAAAATATTTTTATACATTCTGTGCTGTAAACGGCGGACCATTGATGTCATGAAAGAGCTGGGGGCATAGACCTGATCCCCATGATCTTTCAGTTTCTTACTTGAGAGGTTAGAAGAAGAGCTAGGGGGTTGGACAACTAAACACTTTCAAACACTCAATTCTTTAACGCAATCAGTTGAAGTAGAGAAGAGCAGTCCTTTGCGCTAGCCTGATAGGCAGTCATGGATACGAAGCGCTATCGACTTCATATGCTTAAACTCGACGTATGAGGACGGGTGGTCTCTCCCTCGCTGTCTCATCCTCCCATAGGCAGTGTACAGTCAGTGTACTCATTGCAGCTGTGTTGGTTATGGGCACAGATGGATAGAAATCTCAAAGCAAATTTCCGCCCTGGCGGAGATTCGAACCCCGACCTCTCAGTTGAGAGTCTAGCACACTAACCACTGGACTATATATCATGCGATCATTTGATAAGTACTGGATATTCTCAGTTGAATGAAAACTTGTAGCAGCAAAGGCCGCTTTATATATATATATATATATATATATATATATATATATATTATATAAAGCTTTACGCCGAGGCAAACGCGCACCTCTGGTTTCCCATATATATTATATATTATATATATATATATATAATATATATATATAATTATATATATATATATATATATAGGAAACCAGAGGTGCGCGTTTGCCTCATCATCCAGAAGTCCGTCCCTTATGCACAGTAAATAGAAGATATAGCGTCCGGATGTCTCTTGTTGTGGCCCGACATTGAATAGGCGCAAAAGCATTTTGTGGCTGATGATCAATACCACTTCACAGTCTCTTCTTTCCCTTTCTTCAACGAATCAGAGCTGTTCCGGTTGATGGCAGTAGACAGGTTCTAAAGGTTTTCAAGGTTTCGGTATATGGGACGATCGAAACGCCCGTCCAAAAACACAGAGAAACCATATCGGAACCTGGGAAACAAAACTGAAACGCAGACTTAACTGTTAGACCTGCTCGTACTGTTTCCACAGGAGCAGAAGTCCTCTGAATACTCTGTCAAAGTCGACCGAAATCCTGCCAATAACCTATCCGTCGTATCCCTCGGACGACACCCGAGTCATGGAGCTGGAGCGCCGCCTGGCCGCCTCTGAGCTCTTTCAAGATACCCTTCTGAAGGAGGTCGTTCGACTGCGTCAGGACCTGGCCTCGCAGTTTGGCCACAAGGACCGTCAGCTGACCAACGATGCAGAGACCGTCCGTCAGTTGGCTGAGACTGGACTGCGGTCGAACAACGAGGCCCTCGGCCAGATGACCAGTCGGGTCCAGCTGCTCGCTGACCAACAGAGATCGGACTCTGGAGCAATCGCTTCTTTTGTCAACCTCGTTAGGACGCTTGAAAACGCAATGCTTACCAACCAACAGGATGTCCAACATAAAGTGGACCTCTGCAACGCCAGGTAACACTTAACAAGTTAATATTTTACCTGTTTTGTTTTCTAGGTGGAGGAAGTATAGGCTACAGACTAGTAGTAGTTTCAGCTTAACGAGACTGTGTTATAACAAAGACCACTAGCGTCGCTCTCCTACTCTATTCAGGCTTGGGACTGGCACTGCCAGGGTTCTTCTTTCTTTCTTTCTCCTCCGTCAAGTATTCGCTGACGATGAGGCTCTAACAAAACTTCTCCATTTCGGTCGGTCTCTTGCGAGTTCTATTGCCCTTCTTAAGTCCCATCCTCTGTCTTCGATGTCCTCCAGTGCGTTATCTATCCATCTCTTCTTCTGACGTCCTCTGCTCCTTGTTCCCTCCACCTCTCCGTGCAGCGCCTTTGCCGGCATTCTTCCGTTCTCCATCCTGATCACATGTCCATACCATGTTAGTCTTCGTTTCTTTATTCTTTCCACTATCGTTTCCTTCTGTCCCAGTTCTTCTCGTGTCACCTCATTCCGTATCTTTTCTCTTCGTGATCTATTCAGTAGTCCTCGTAGCCATCCCATCTCCGCCACCAGGAGTCTTCTCTCGTCCTCCTTTTTCATGCACCAAGATTCTGCTCCATACGTGAGGACCGGTATCACCAGTGTTTCGTATAGTTTGGTTTTTGTTCTTGTTGAGATGTTGCTTGATCTCCATAGTTTCCTCAGCTTTCCAAACATTGCTGACGCCAGCCCAATTCTTTTCCTTATGTCCCTTGTCGACTCCGCGTCCTCCGTAATTACGCCCCCCAGGTACACAAATTCCGTTACCTGTTCCAGCTCCTCTCCTTCCAGGGTGATGTTTATCTTTTCTTTTTCCTTACCAATTGTCATTGTTTTGGTCTTCTCTCCATTGATCTTAAGCCCGAATCTTTTGCTACTTTCGTGTACCCTGGTCGTTAGTTCCTGCAGTTGGCTTCCGCTTTCCGCCATCAGATCTATGTCGTCTGCAAATCTTAGGTTGTTGACTATTGTTCCATTTATTCTCACCCCTATTTCTGTATCTGCCAGCGCTATGTCCATCATTGCCTCCAATATCAGGTTGAATAGGTATGGGGATAGACCGCAGCCTTGTCTTACTCCAACATGCACACGAAACCATTCCGTTAGCTCCCCATCTACTCTCACTGCGCTTACCGTCTTGCTATATAGGTCCTCTAGTAGCTCCACTAGCTCCTCTGGTATTTCGTAATTCCTCATCACTCTCCATAGCCCCCGCTGCCAGATGCTATCAAAAGCCTGTATGAAGTCTATAAAGTTGTTATAAATCACCTTGTTCTTTTCATAGTATTTCTCCGCTAGTTGCCTGATTGTGAATATTTGGTCTACCGTTCCCCTTCCTCTTCTGAAACCCGCCTGTTCCTCTCCCACTATTTCCTCCACATACCTCCGTAGTCGTTGTTGCAGGACTCTGGTGTACACCTTCCCAGGCACGCTCAGGAGGCTAATTCCTCTGTAATTGCTGCAGATGGTTTTGTCCTTTTTCTTGTGTATGGGGACTATGATCGCCTTTCCCCAGTCCTCCGGGCATTTCTTCCCTTGGTATATCCTGTTGCACAGAGTGTGCATCATTTCCACCGAGCACTCCTCTCCTTCCCTGATCATTTCTGCTGTGATGTTGTCTTCCCCCGGTGCTTTCCTCTTTTTTTGGTTATTTATCGCCTCTTCTATTTCCCCTCTGAGTATGTGGCCTAGCCTATCCTGGTTGCTATTCTGTGGCATCTCCTCCAAGACCGTGATGTCCGTTGGGTTCTCTTCGTTATACAGTTCCTCGAAGTGTTCTCTCCATCGTCCCCTGATCTCGTCCCTGTCCTCTATCTTTTTCCCATCCTTGCTTCTGATTTCTGATGATCCGCTGCTCACCGTGCCACATATTTCCTCCGCCATCCTGAACAATCCCCTGGTATCTTGTCTCTCCGCTCTATGCTCCATCTCTGTGCATTTTCCTCTATCCATTGTTCTTTGCATTTCTTTGCCTTCTTTTTGATCTCTCTAGTTAGTTTATTGTATCTTTTCCTGTTTCCTTCGTTGTCCGTTTTGGTCCTTCTAAGTTCCTTCCTTTGGTCACTTAGGTTAAGCACTTCTTGCGTTATCCACGGCTTCTTCTTTCTTGTTTCTCTGTAACCCAGCACTTGTTTTGCTGTCTCGTTGTAGATTTCTCTGATCTCTTTCCATGTTCCCTCTACGGAGTTCTCAGCTCCCTCCTCTTCTTCTTTAGCTTTCGTCCATTTCCTTCTTAGTTCCTCCTTGTACCTTTGTTTCGTTTCTGTATCCTCTAGTTTTTCCACGTCGTATCTTCTTATTTTCCCATGCCTTCTTGCTGTTTTTAACTTTATGCGTATACCTGCCATTACTAGTTTATGGTCTGACGCTACATCCTGTCCTGAGTATGTTCTGCAGGTTGTTACACTGCTCCTCCATCTGTTGTTAACTATGATGTAATCAATTCTGTTCTTGGTTTTACCAGAATTGATTACTCTATCCAGGCTTGGGACTGGCACTGCCAGGGTACAACCAGTATATAGACGAAGTGCGGCTTATAATGCAGCCACACAATGTTCGTGCAGTTCGACAGCAATGTCTGCCTGCAAGTCGTAGCAGTAGAAGTGCAGTCCCTTAAAGGCTTAAACTGACCTGAGCTCTTTGAAGGATTCCTAGAAGACGTTTAATGAAAGTCCAGATACGTACATAAAGAGAGACATCCGTGGATAGCGATTGCAGTTTTCTTGCCCTCAACATCATGAGGGTGGGTGGACGGTTCTCTCCCTGGTCTTTACGGTGTCTCTACTTAAAATATATAGCTGCATTCGCTGGAGCATTATCTTAAATCGGTTGTCCCAGCGAGGATTTGAAACCCGACGTCTGCGTTGGCAGCCCAGCACGATGACGAAGTAGACTGTTGCGCACTTCACATGGCACAGTAACTGAACACCTTCTTCACCAGATATTCGTAGGTTAGTGCGTGCACATGGGATAATGGTTCTGGATACAGTAGGCTATAGGTTCTGAACATTCATCTTAATGATCACCACGAGTCCACGATGATTTTGTCAGCAGTTATGAAAACGATGACATACGTCGAAACGGACAATGACAGTGACAATGACATGGTGGATTGGTGGTACTTGTGATAAAGTTAACGGTGAAGGTGTTGAATAAGTTTATCGTCATAATCAACATCATCACCATTATAATAATTGTCGTCGTCGTCGTCATCGTTATCATCATCGTTCCACCGAGACGGTTATGTTGCACCTTATCATCTGGGATCTCTATGACAATATTGGCTTTAGACACTTGACATGCTTGCTCTGTTGGACGTAAGCGCATAGTTTGGCACAGTCGATCACAGGGTCCTTTTTACTCGATTTGGAACATCGTATAGTTGATTAACCTATAAAGTGGTTATGTCCCTCCTGAATGAGCGAATGATGATAGTGACCATTGAATAAATAGTTGCTTGTCGCTACTTTAGAACGAATGAATTGCGAGATGCGTTGAATGAGCTGCGTTCCGCCTCAACCGGCGACCAGCAGCACAGCAGATTGGCAGAACAGAATCTCCTGCAGAAGTAAGACATTCCGCACATTCCATCCACATCAGGATTAGCCTACTTTGCTGAAAGAAGTTTCTAAACAATGCTGACAATTCATATTATTTTGCGTATGATACAGATTTCTTTAGTGGGCTATTAGGAATTTTACCCGAGATAGAAAGAATCCAATAAAATTAGAATTTGGAAGTAAGTTCATCGAGGACTGTCGCTGAATGGTAATTAATCGCTATTTATTTTTATACACATACGTACATGCATGCATGCATACATACATACATACATGGGTCTACATGTACGTCCGGACTCGGACCGCCTTTGGACTACTCCCTCGGACAACCTTCTGACTAGACGCAGCGCTCGTGAATAAGCTGGTGCCCTGCGTTTGACTTTCGAGTGGCGCTTTAGAAGTTTGGAGATTACGATTACGATTACGATGCATACATACATACAAACATACATGTACATACATACAACGACAAATAAGGTTGCTTTAAGTACTCTATCAAAACGGAGAGTGTAGAAAAGTCCACGCGAATCAACAGCAGTATAAGAGGGCGCACATGCACAGGCTTGTGGCTCACATGATCCGGTTCCAAGACGACGACCAACTGCTGTTCTAACAGCCTCATCGACGAGTCTCAAGCCACACGCTGTTGCTGGCCAAGCATGCAACCAATCGCCAGCATGTGAAGCACAAAGCGATTTCAAACGTGTTTGATGTTGACATCATTGATTATTATTATTGTTGCTAGAGGAACTATTATTATTATTATTATTATTATTATTATTATTATTATTATTATTATTATTATTATTATTATTATTATTATTATTGTTGTTGTTGTTGTTGTTGTTGTTGTTGTTGTTGTTGTTGTTATTATTATTATTATTATTATTATTATTATTATTATTATTATTATTATACATTATCATTATCATCATCATTACTACTACTACTACTACTACTACTACTACTACTACTACTACTACTACTACTACTACTACTACTACTACACCACTACCACTACTACTACTACTACTACCACCACTACAGCCACTACTACTACTACTACTACTACTACCACTACTACTACTACTACTACTACTACTACTACTACTACTACTACTACTACCTACTACTACTACTACTACCTACTACTACTACTACTACTACTACTACCACTACTACTACTACACTACTGCTACTACTACTGCTACTGCTACTACACTACCACTACTGCTACTACCACTGCACCACCACTACACTACTACCACTGCACTGCACCACCACTACTACTACTACTACTACCACTACTACTACTACTACCTACTACTACTACTACTACTACTACTACTACTACTACTACTACTACTACTACTACTACTACTACTACTACTACTACTACTACTACTACTACTATTACCATACTACTACTACTACTACTACTACTACTACTACTACTACTACTACTACTACTACTACTACTACTACTACTACTACTACTACTACTACTACTACTACTATTATTATTGGTATAAAAAATTGACCATTACCACATTAATCGTCAAAGTAGCAAAGTATTAATAGTAGCAGTAATGACTACCACTACTAATGGGGACTAGAATGAGTATTCAGATAAAGTGAGAATGGTAGTGTATGCCTATAGTAGAGCCAACTTTGTATCATCCAAAGGAATAATCGTCTTTCACTCTAGAGCAACTTAACAAGCACAAGCTTAAAGACGGGAAATAACGGCCACGAGTACTTCATGATCATTGACCTACTTGTGGATCTTAAGTGACATGGCATCCGTTCAAACGGACAGCGGTGGTGAAGGACTCAACCGATTGATTTATTGACAAATTAGCAGGGTCAAGAACATACGGTCGCTATAGGAGAAGGTGTATACATATTTACATTTAGAGTGTAGTCTAGTTATGGCCAGTGGCGCAACCACGGTCCAGAAATTGGGGGGACCTACTAGAATGTCCTAGTGGGGGGGGGGGGTTGCGAGCGCCGACGGCGCGAAGCTGCGATTGCCGAAGGCAAGAAGCCCCTAACGACTAGGGGTATGGGGAGCGTCGTAAGCTCCCCCATCGGGGTCTGGGGCGGAACACAAGAAGCCAACGCAATTTTTAGCATAATGATGCCAAATGAAGTACATTTCGGGCTTTAGTTTACCTCAAATTTTTCGCCGATGATTTCGATAAAAAAAGTACCTAAACCATCTAGATTTGTCAGAAATGCGACTTTATTATATGAATAAACTGGTTTACGAGAATTGAATGGAAAACAGTAGAATAAGCTATAGAACAGTGTTTGTCAAAACTAGGAAAGTCGGCAGGGAGGAAACCTGAACGGGTCAATTTTCTCAGAATACCGTTAAGGCGTTTATGTTCCCCTACAGTGGCAAATCCCCACCAAACAGAGGAGGCATAAAGTAGCCGTGCGAGGGTAGTAGCTCTAACAACGTCAAAGAGACGTTGACCGTGGTGACCGTGGGCGACCAAAACACGTAGCGCGAACATGGATTTTCGGGCTTTGCAGCATATTTTGTTCATGTGTGCCCCAAAGATAATCCGATCACTGCGATAAGAGATGGTGACACCCAAAATAACCATCTCCTGGACCCGCTCGAAGCCAGGGATGAGAGAAGGGAGGGCAATAGGTTTGGACCTCGGTCGTTTGACAACCATTTCTCTGGTCTTAGCATGGTTTAATTTAAGATTGCTAATGGATGCCCACTTATAGATATGGTCAAGTTCAGAAAGAGGTGCTGCCAATGCAGGAAGCAGGGATCAGCAAGTATTTATCGTCGGCATATTTAGGGAGACGGTTTCCACTGTATTTAGGTATAAGGCTAGAAATGGCTATGACAAAATCAGTAGGTCCAAGGCCAGAGCCTTGCACTATACTGGCATTAATGGTACAGTAGACGGGAGAGATCGCGGAAGGCAAGAAGCTCCTAACGACTATAGGGGGTATGAGGGAGCGTCGTAAGTTCCCCGACGCAATTTTGAGCATTTGATACCAAACGGAGTGCATTTTGGGCTCTTGTTTGCCTCACAATTTTCAAAAGTTGGGGGACCGTCCCAACCTGTTCGAAAGTTGGGAGGACGCGTCCCACGGGTTCCATAGGGTGGTTGCGCCTATGGTTATGGCCGGAATGTGTTATTGTTCATATAGTCTTAGATCTCTCCAGAGCCACGTTGACCGAAGTCTCGAGAAGCAGAGAGATTCTATGGGTGCTCTAGAAATCCGCAATCAGGAACTGGAGCACAAGATGGAAAAGGAGAACATTCGGATTCTCGGAGAGATAACAGAGACCACGGATGAACTGGCAAGAAAGGTTCTTCAGAGGGAGATCAAACAACATGAGGAGTGGCAGGAGAAATTTTCACAGCTCGGAAAGGTAATTGCAGCTGAATCAAACCTCCTTCCTTCTTCGTTTTGATGGGAAGCAGTTCGTTTAGATAGGCCTATTTAAGGGCCTGGTTATTAATAGACTAGTTTTTGCATCGAAAAGACTAGCCTAGAAGAAGACAAAAATCAGTTCCTTCAGCTAGCTGATGAGGCAGTCATGGGTATGAAGTGTTAGCGACTATATGAAGCAACGTATTGCAGCGCAACAAAATATAATATATTAAAAAAACAATACCTCAAAGCGCTATAGTAAATGTTAAGATACATGTATACATACATACATACATACATACATACATACATTAGCCTACATACATACATACATACATACATACATACATACATACATACATACACATACATACATACATACATACATACATACATACATACATACATACATACATACATACATACATACATACATACATACATACATACATACATACATACATGCATGCATACATACATACATACATACATACATACATACATACATACATACATACATACATACATACATACATACATACATACATACATACATACATACATACATGCATGCAAGGCATACATACAATGGTTCACATTCATACATACTTATATACATACATACATACATACATACAATACAGCAATGCAATCCCAATACAATGCAGTGTGATAGAGCGGTTCAACAGAATGCCCGTAGAATACTTCGGATCAAAGCAAAAGATAACCAAGTAGACAGAACTTTTGATCACCTCTTTGAACAAGTTGCACCGGATAAGATACTGTTTCGGTTTGTATGTTCCAGAATCTTCAGTCAGTTCAAGATGAGTTGGACATGAAATGGACTTCGATCGGAGAGAAGACGACGAATGAACTTAATAGACTGGCGGTCAGTTTCTCTGCTTTAACAATAGGCTGTTGCTTATATGATTAGTGGTTTATAAACCACGTCTTATATATGTATAGCATAGTCGTATATGTCTATTCGGTGAAAGACTCTGAACTGTTACTGTAGCTTAAAAGAAAATTTAATTGAATGAAAGAGGTTCACAACAGCCACTCTCTGCATTAGACATGAATTCGATGTCAGTGCCTACTAAGAATTAGACACACATTCGATGCCACTCTTTTGATACTCCACTATCTTCTAATCTTCGTTCTGCATCTCGAGGTGAACTTGCTGTTCCCTTTGCACGCACTTCAAAGATGCAACATCGTGCCTTCTCAGTGGTTGGTTTCATGGAATAATCTTCCTTCAGACCTGCAAGTTCTTTTAGCCAGAGATTTTGCATGCATCTTTATAAGTCCTCTGAATGAATGAATGAATGAATGAATAATCAGCTAACAATCGATAACTAGCATTTATGATCCAAGTAGATACGAACTGAGGGATTGAACTGATCGAATGATGATGATGATGTCACTGATATAGGATGGAAGGAAGAAGACGAAGAGGAATCTCCAGCGACTGAACGACGCCGTTAATCTTCTCGACCAACGTCTGGACGAACAGAAAAGAGTCCAAGACAAAATCATCGCAGCAGAAATCCAGTCTAGGTAACTAATCACCCCATGCGGATCCGACACACATTAATGATTCATAATAGTCCTATATTGACCGAAATATGTAATGACCTAGCCTAATATTGACGCTGACTGTTTGGGAAGGTAGGGAAATGCAAAATAACGAAAGCACTCTTCATAGGCTAGGTAGCCGTATTATATTTGTCAATAATTTCTATCATATCCAACGACAAATTGCAATTTATTAATTAAATTGTCATAGTTTTTATTATCATAATTAGTCGTCATTTCAACAACAGAAACAATTTCTACCTCGACGACTGTCGTAGTGAATTTTGTCACTGTCGTTTTGCAAAATTGCCTGGATATATGTGGGCTGTCTAAATAGTCAAACAGAATCAACAGCATGCAACCTTTTATTCAGAGGCTACAGAATGTGCCAAATAATATATTTTCTGACTTTTGATATTGTTACGTTGTTTTAGGAGGCAAAAGGAAGTCGAGGCAAAGTCGAAGCTGATTGAGATCGAACACGTTTTAAGACAGTCCAAGGAAAACTTACGACAGACGATCGATAAAACCACCAAGGTTCCTGGTTCTTTGTTTGACTGATCAGATCATTGATTGATTGATTAATTGATTCGTTGATTCTTTCTTTCACTTAATTACTGATTGATTAGTTTACTTACTGACTTACTGATTGATTGACTGACTGACTAAATGACTGACTGGTTGAATGACTGACTGACTGACTGACTAAATGACTGACTGATTGAATGACTGACTGATTGAATAACTGACTGACTGACTAAATGACTGACTGACTAAATGACTTACTGGATGATTGACTAAATGACTGACTGATTGAATGACTGACTAACTGACTGAATGACTAAATGACTGAATCACTGACTGACTGACTCAGGATGTCAATATGTCAATGTCAGTCTGCTTCTCATGCCCGCTCGTCTGTTGTGTTTTATCCATCCTATCGTGAACTGTTTGGTTGACTTCTATTTCTTCATTCGCGCATTCATATTCACATTCATATTCGAACATTCATATAGAAGCTTTTTTAAGTAACCCACTTCACCACTGATTTAAGAAATAGACAATTTTTCTCAGTGCCGTCCAAGCTAAAGAGAACAGTTTTCAGTCAATTGTTGATTCATGTCACATCACACTAATCAGTAGGAGACGCAGACCCCACAAAGATTCCGCGTTCTAAAGAGCTTACTCATAATCATAATCTCCATACACTTTAGGTCTGGAATGAAAAAATGGATGCATCGATGACAAACGTGGAAGAAATTCTTCCGAAAGTGTTAAAGACTGTCGGAAGACTGGAACAAGACGTCCAATCTCGCAATAACTCCACTAAGAAGCTTGAAGATAGTATATCATCGTTAACAGCCGATGTTACTGAACTCCAAAAATCAAACGGAAAACTTAAGGAAAGCGTGTCTTCTCTTAGTCAATCAACTAAAAAGCTGGAGAAGGAAACGCAGGCAATAAAACACTCCACTGGAAAACTCGAGGAAGACACAACTTCCTTAAAACTTTCGACAAGGAAGCTTGAAAAAGAAGTTCAAGCGATTGAGACTTCCTCTGGAGAGCTCTTGAAAGACATGTCTTCGTTAAATATATCTACAGCCAAAATGAAAAATGACATTACTGAATTACAGCACTCGAAGGTAACGCTGGAAAAGAAAATCTCAGAAGAGTTGAATCCAAGCATAAGAAAACTGAAAGAACAAATGTCTCAGTCCATAACTTCAGCCTCGAAACTTCAAAGTGATATCAACACAATAACCAGAGACGTAAGTATGCAAGAAGTGCTATGTGTCAGTACGTAAGCTTGCAAGAAGTGCTATATGTCAGTACTTAAGTATTGAAGAAATGTTATGCGTCAGAAGTCAGAATGTAAGCACCTACGAGGTGTTATAAATAGGCATAACTAGGCTATTAGTTTTAATCAAGGAAG
Organism: Aporrectodea caliginosa; assembly: GCA_020284085.1. Classification (NCBI taxonomy): domain Eukaryota; kingdom Metazoa; phylum Annelida; class Clitellata; order Crassiclitellata; family Lumbricidae; genus Aporrectodea; species Aporrectodea caliginosa. The sequence goes on from JACEVL010000840.1 coordinate 534,232, forward strand.
ACACTTCAATGTTCCGAAAGTAGGCTAGAATTTTGCCGATTATATTTCAAAATACTTACATTCAGCTTCTATTTGTCATTTGTTCTATTGCTATGGCTCAGTTGCTAACAATAGTTACGGACCCGAGGATTCTTCTCATTTTAAAACACATAATATTCAACAGGTGTCTGTGTGTGATCTCGATCCTTTGGTAGGAAACTGAATTTGGTGTTGTTTCATTCTGATTTTCTTATATGCCGCACATTAAACAGAACCATAGAGTGCACTTTAACATAGCTCGAATGCTTGCGAAACCATAATAGAGTAGTGGCAGATTTATTGTGGCCTTTGAGAGTATATTATATGAATTCTTCGCAATTTAAAAACGATGGTGACATCTGCAAACAGGATAAGTTAACATGAATACTTTTCCCACATACTTAAGTATCCATCACAAAAGCCAAAGCGTAAATATTAGATAGACCGTTTCGAAAAATCAATCGTCAATTTTTAATAGATATTTTGTTTATAAAGAGTTTTAAAATGTATAATGTCAAACATCTAATGCTCAAGTTTTTGGTTAGTCATTAAACATAAAATACTTCCAATGAGTTTATTTAATATTATTTTATAAATGTGTATGCCTACTTGTCAACTTTAATTCTGATTTATTCCTCTGAAGTGGTACTATATATTGGCCCTATATTCGATTACGATTACAATTCCTTAATTAATTAATTTCTCGCCTGTTACCGAAAAAATATATAATAGTACCACTTCAGGGGAATAAATCAGACTGTTAATACAGATAGAAATCCGATTATAGGCTACTTCGCTTCGATTTGCTTAAGTTTGTAGTCAGTCTATTCTTTAAACTGTGACTTGACTTTGACTTTGTTTTTTCCTTTTAGAAAATTCCTGCAATAGAGGATAAACACCAGTCACTTGCCGATAAACTTCAAAGTCAAGTGAAAGAAGAAGCCAAGAACAGGTGAAAATGCGAATCATCCGATCTACGCTTTACGGCTTTTCGCATTTTCCTCTTTGTTCTTCCAGTGCTGTTGGCCTACAGGCTATCTGCATGCATGCAAATATGTGTGTATGTATGGACGTATATGAATGTATGGATTTGAACATGGCTATCTGACTTAATAGTATCTATGGATGGAATAGTTGCCTATAATAATTGTCATTAGTCTATACTAACCTACGTTGTAGAGAAACAGACATAGATGAAATGAAGAAACGAATAAAGAAACTCCCGGACGAACTAAAGGTTGGTTAGATTCGAATTTCAAAGTCTCCCACAGTAGTGCAGCTCAGTATTAACAGTCAGAAACCATAAGCATGGTAAATGTGTCTTTAACTCTCAGAAACCATGAGATCGTTAGAAATAGCTAGATTTCAACCTGCCTTGAGGAACAGAATGATCGAAGAATGTGAAGGACCATCAATGTACTGTACAGTACATGGTCCTTCACATTCTTCGACCCTTCTGTTTCTCAATGCAGCGTACAGTTCACACCTCGTAACAGATTTTTATGCTGAATTAATCTGTCGACGTCGATTTGTCCAGTGATGTGCTTTTTCTGGATATGATTCTTTAACTGGACATTGATGATCTGGAGACTACAGTTCGTTTATTGTGTTTCTGGCATCATACATCGAGTAGTATTTAATCTCTTTCTGGTTGCAGCAGCTATAGAACTTACAGGTAGACATTTGGTTTCTATTTCCAGCGAACCCTACCAGAAGACGTCGTTGAGGTAGGTTTAACCTATCTGTCTATCTGTCTGTGTGTCTGTCTGTCTGTCTATCTGTATGTGCGTGTGACAGCGTGTGTCTGTCTGTCTGTATAATGTAATCTAAAGTCTATTTAAAGTGTGCCTTGCCGTCTGTTTTTATCTGTCTCTCGACGAACTTCTCTCTGCCTCGATTGTCTTGCTTCTGTCTCTTGGTCTATGCATTTCTGATTGCACTGCCTGTCACTGCCTGTCTATCTCTATCATCTCTTATAATGGACTTCGGTCTTGTTGGTTTGCTTAGTTGCAGGAAGGAATCCGGAAGGTGGCTGAGACGATCCAGATTGTGAAGACAATCACAGGAATGAAGATCCAGGCAGAACAACAGAACGTAAGTCAACATAGATCGACCTCCAGAGGTCCTTATACGCCATGCATCTGCTTCTTAGCTATTGAACTAAGAAATTACTTGCTCTTGCGATTTCTCCACGCAACTTTAAACTGATGTGAAAACAAGCAGCCCAACTGATGTAACTGCGACCTTTTCTGTGTCTGTTTCAGCGGATTCAGCAGTGCCAAGAGTTGGAAGAGAACGTCAGCAAGCTACAGGATGACGTCCACAAAATGAAACGTGCAAAACCAGCAGAGGAAGATGATTAGGAACAGAAGGAGGAGGAGGAGCAAGAAGATGAGGAGAAGTACCCGAAGTAGGAAGAGGAGTGGGCTGGCTCGAACCTTCGCTGAGGTTGTGACTGACTGTGTATACTGGTTTGCAGTCATCGATGCGAGATAGTCAAACGTAGTGCCACTATTTTAGGTATTTCAAAACGGTACTTAGAGAATAACAGAATTTATTCACCAAAGAACCAATGTGCCTTTCTCATTCAGCACTTGTAGCGTAATGTAATTGCTCATTATAGAGGCGGGATATTTCGACTGAAGTAGGTTAATTGGGCAACCATCCTGCTCAAATGAGCTGCTTGGATTCTGCGACGAATTGTTAATTTCAAAGGATGCATTCCATTAGGCAGAGGCAGACGTATTTAGTCATCCGTCGCAGTAAAGTTGTGTTACATCTCGAAATTTGACACCATCGAAAAAATTAAGGCTATTTCACAAAGACCGCCTATTCACAGGCATTTCATCGATTTCAATATCCTGAGTGAAGGAAATTTATTTTCGTCAATTTAATTACTGTAGATTCTACCTCTGTATAGGCCTACAGTTAAAACAATGTCTGCTATTCCAGACAGAAGCGGGGCTTGAAAGGTCAGAATTTGTCTAATGAAATAAGCGATTTAGTTGCTCTTGGCAACTCAAGAAGAGCGTGATGTTTCAAAGTTATTATAAAGCTTATAAATCTCAATTTACAGAGCTCTGATTCCAGACATTCTAGGTTGATAATAAATTATATGGTCACGCTATTTTTAAACTCTGAGCTCATACAAGCAGGGCAGCAGTCTGGATCACTCGCTTGTTATGAGCTAATTACTCTCTTATCGTAGGCGTATACGGTTGTATCTTGGTCTTGCTTTCACAGTCGTATAGAGTTGCAATTAATGATTATCCTCTCGTTTTTAACGAATGAGTCGAACAACAGTCGTCGTTTTTGAAGTTAATTAGAAAAAAATTAAAATTAAACAGGATGACCTTAGGCTTAGGGTAGTCCCCAAATCACGGCTATAAAAAGTGAAAAATCACGGCCTACTTTTGCAAAAATAGAAAAATTCACGGCAACGTGTTTTTCCAAGAATTTTCTCGAGGGGGGGATAGTAACGACTATTTTCCAAGAATAATTTTCGAGGGGGGGTAGTAACGACTATTTTCCAAGAATAATTTTCGAGGGGGTAGTAACGACTATTTTCCAACAATAATTTTCGAGGGGGTAGTAACAAGAATTCTTAAATTAATTTAGTGGTTCCGCGCTCTTTTTTATCGTCGGCGCCATTTTTGACGTGTTTCGCAACCATTTTTAACGTGTTTTTACAAAAAGTGCTGAAAATGTGAAAAATCACGGCAAACGGCAAAATTCACGGCAAACGGCGAAATTCACGGTTTCCGTGATTTCCGTGAATTCGTGATTTAGGGACTACCCTACTTATAATGTTAGTGTTTATGCTATATATAGCCTACTACACAGTCATGTATTCTATAATAATTATCCTAGTTCATAAAACATTCTATTGCTACATTGTGTAGCGCCATTAGAACGACGATTGCTGTGAAATATGAAACAAATGTGACGTCTAAGAGAAGAACTAATGCAATTTTCGAATTCTTCGCTTTCGAATAAAATAAATTAGGTAGTTTAACTAATGTTGTTGGTTACAAGGAATGAATATATAGGCTGTACATATGTTTAAATGCATGTATAAACCAAAATGTCGTTTTTACTGCAGAATAAATACAATACAGATTGTTTTCTTCTTCTTCAATCCCGAATATTTCCAGATTCTCCATCAATATCGCAGCTCACCCACCACCATCTACCTCACGCTTCTCCATGTATATAACCTCTGAAGTTTTCCACTAAAACTAAAGTCTTGCCACTTCAAGAATTCCAACCCATATCCATCCTGTCCATCGCCTCCTCACAATCTATCTCGTCATATAGATGGAATCCGCCGTAGCAGCTGCTCTGCCCATTTTCTTTCTCTGATCACCTGCAGGCAACCGGACTCGGACCTCTACTATAGGTAATCTCAGGACATTGGCAACCTGACAAAACGCAACGTTGTGGGAATATCTGGTGCCCTATACGGTTAGCTTTTGAGTAGCGCTATAGAAATTTCGAGTTCACGATTAACTTCTTGTAACCTAACTTATTGTAAGTTAGCTATTCATCCATTTATCTATTATAGCGCTACTTTAATAATGTATTAGCTTCCGGTTACAAACGTAATGTAATGTAACGAAGACATCCGAACATACAGATGAGTTATTCCTGCCATATACACAGTTCCTGCATATTTAACGATGTTGACAGGATGGTGCCGCCATCTTACAAAATGGCTTCTGATTAATAAGCAAGTAAATATAATCTTTATTACTCCATTTGCAAACGCACAATGGACAAACAAATATTGAAAATAATTTATTACTAATAGAAGTAGTAACACGTAATAATATTATAAAACATGTTAATAAGTGTACAGCATCCTGGGTATGAATCCTTTTCTTGTGAGGAGGTCAGAGAGCAAACTTACACGGTAATGAAAACGTGGCTGTAAAGAGTGTCTTGATTCATGAACTGAGGGGGGAAGAAAGTCGTGAAGACATGGCTAGGGTCAGCCATTATTGTGACAAAGAGAACACGATCAGCTTTAACGCACATTTCTTCGAAAGTAAGAGGTGTGGGTAGGCAGAAAGCCCTTTCACTTAATTTATTTAATTTTCGTCCTCTCTATGTTCACCATTCGTTGCCCAGAACTCTTTTCAAATATACTTTCGCTTTCAACTCTAGTACAGTTAGTCCATGTTTGCATCGGTGGATAGGCATATATGGTCAGAGGATGAATTCTTCTATGCCTCCTCTAACGTCATAAACTCTTCCCATCCGTCGTTTGCGACAAATGGATGTGAGCAACCTATGTCAGTATTAAAGGCTAGCACACACACACACACAGCACACACACACACACACACACACACACACACACACACACACACACACACACACACACACACACACACACACACACACACACACACACACACACACACACACACACACACACACACACACACACACACACACACACACACACACACACACACACACACACACACACACACACACACACACACACACACACACACACACACACACACACACACACACACACTCTCTCTCTCTCTCTCTCTCTCTCTCTCTCTCTCTCTCTCTCTCTGCCCGGAACCGCGGGGTATATAATCTATGTTTTTTTCTCGCCCTACACCGTAGTGCCTCCAATTAGATCGCCTTTTACGACGTGCAGGAGGATGCATCGGTCCTATTCTCTGCCCGAAACCGCGGGGCCTCCAATTAGATCGCCTTTTACGACATGCAGGAGGATGCATCGGTCCTATTCTGTGCCCGGAACCGCGGGGGCCCCCCATTAGTCGCCTTTTACGACATGCAGGAGGATACATCGGTCCTTCTGTGCCCGGAACCACTGGGTTTCTAATCTAAAGGACAGCTGCTCTCCTTTTATGTATTTTAGCCTTTCAAAAGCGGATTCGGCGGTTTCTGATTGGCTAAGACCACGACGTATATACAGTCTCCAATTGGCTGATTCAAATACGTAGAATGTTAAAAGTAGTACATAGCATTAACAACCAGCACAAAGTGACCAGAAAACATACGGACACATTTGTCTGATTTCCATAACAGACTTCGAAGCAGACTTTGTCTGGGATCACCTATATGGTATGCTTTTATACGCCCAAACCAGCTATTAATGCTTCGAACCTTCTTATGGAAATTAGACAAGCAGCTTTCTATATGCTGTTCATGACAGTAATTTCGCTCTCTTTACAGGCAATCGGTCTATATATCTTTATGGACACTCTAACATACAAAAAAAGTAATCGACAACAGAAATACATCGGCAAAACAAGTTAAGGTTACCTAGGAGACCTACAAGGGGCCGAACGGTCCCGCTAACCAGGGCCACCTGGAGTTATTGTATTACAGAAAGTAGTGTGGCCAATGAAAACCAAATTAGACGATAAACATTTATCTTAATTAGACTTAATTAAAACTTAATAAGTGTGTAAAATTAACAGCGGTATGAATGCACATTTTACTAAGCCTTAGTAATCACAGAGAATTAGAACATTACATTAGGAAACCTTTTGTGTTAATATTTTGAGTGTCCTTGAGTAACTGATGAAGCCCTTAAAATGCAATCCACAGATAGCGGGTTCGAGTAAACTGACCCGACTCTGCTTAACAACACGGAACAAATTGGTCGCATACACTTGCATCTGACGCCAATCAGCGAAATATGGACCGGGGTCAACTGGGAAGTAAGCGACAAGTCCTGCGATACACCACACCTCGTGTCCTTCACCTTGAGATTCGTTGTCTGCAGCGGGCCTCAGGTCCGGAGAGCAAAAAGAGCCCCTTTTCTACGTTCCATTATTGGCGACGCCTATTATTTTGCAACGTTTAAGTGCATAGATGGGCTAAGACCACGATTCAAGCTAAGGCATGTGAGTAGGGCGTACTCGTTTAGCCGGGTACCCCGCAATAGGCCTATGTTCGTCTCCAGGCCTCCTTCATTTGCCTTTTACTGGCACTGTTCGATCCAATAGCGGTTACTGATGGTGACAAAATACAGACCCATGGCAAGCACAATGTGAGTGACTGACAGGTTACTGTGCTTAACACAAGTCTCTCTCTCTCTCTCTCTCTCTCTCTCTCTCTCTCTCTCTCACACACACTCTCTCACACACTCACACACACACACACACACACACACACACACACACACACACACACACACACACACACACACACACACACTCACACACACACACACACCACGGGGTATATAATCTCTCTCTCTCTACACCGTAGTGCCTCCAGTTAGTCGCCTTTTACGACATGCAGAAGGATGCATGTTTGGTCCTATTCTGTTCCCGGAACCGCGGGGGCCTCCAATTAGATCGCCTTTTACGACATGCAGGAGGATGCATCGGTCCTATTCTGTTCCCGGAACCGCGGGGGCCTCCAATTAGATCGCCTTTTACGACGTGCAGGAGGATGCATCGGTCCTATTCTGTTCCCGGAACCGCGGGGGCCTCCAATTAGATCGCCTTTTACGACGTGCAGGAGGATGCATCGGTCCTATTCTGTTCCCGGAACCGCGGGGGCCTCCAATTAGATCGCCTTTTACGACGTGCAGGAGGATGCATCGGTCCTATTCTGTTCCCGGAACCGCGGGGGCCTCCAATTAGATCGCCTTTTACGACGTGCAGGAGGATGCATCGGTCCTATTCTGTGCCCGGAACCGCGGGGGCCTCCAATTAGATCGCCTTTTACGACGTGCAGGAGGATGCATCGGTCCTATTCTGTGCCCGGAACCGCGGGGGCCTCCAATTAGATCGCCTTTTACGACATGCAGGAGGATACATCGGTCCTATTCTCTGCCCGAAACCGCGGGGCCTCCAATTAGTCGCTTTTTACGACATGCAGGAGGATACATCGGTCCTACTCTGTGCCCGGAACCACTGGGTTTCTAATCTAAAGGACAGCTGCTCTCCTTTTATGTATTTTAGCCTTTCAAAAGCGGATTCGGCGGTTTCTGATTGGCTAAGACCACGACGTATATACAGTCTCCAATTGGCTGATTCAAATACGTAGAATGTTAAAAGTAGTACATAGCATTAACAACCAGCACAAAGTGACCAGAAAACATGCGGACACATTTGTCTGATTTCCATAACAGACTTCGAAGCAGACTTTGTCTGGGATCACCTATATGGTATGCTTTTATACGCCCAAACCAGCTATTAATGCTTCGAACCTTCTTATGGAAATTAGACAAGCAGCTTTCTATATGCTGTTCATGACAGTAATTTCGCTCTCTTTACAGGCAATCGGTCTATATATCTTTATGGACACTCTAACATACAAAAAAAGTAATCGACAACAGAAATACATCGGCAAAACAAGTTAAGGTTACCTAGGAGACCTACAAGGGGCCGAACGGTCCCGCTAACCAGGGCCACCTGGAGTTATTGTATTACAGAAAGTAGTGTGGCCAATGAAAACCAAATTAGACGATAAACATTTATCTTAATTAGACTTAATTAAAACTTAATAAGTGTGTAAAATTAACAGCGGTATGAATGCACATTTTACTAAGCCTTAGTAATCACAGAGAATTAGAACATTACATTAGGAAACCTTTTGTGTTAATATTTTGAGTGTCCTTGAGTAACTGATGAAGCCCTTAAAATGCAATCCACAGATAGCGGGTTCGAGTAAACTGACCCGACTCTGCTTAACAACACGGAACAAATTGGTCGCATACACTTGCATCTGACGCCAATCAGCGAAATATGGACCGGGGTCAACTGGGAAGTAAGCGACAAGTCCTGCGATACACCACACCTCGTGTCCTTCACCTTGAGATTCGTTGTCTGCAGCGGGCCTCAGGTCCGGAGAGCAAAAAGAGCCCCTTTTCTACGTTCCATTATTGGCGACGCCTATTATTTTGCAACGTTTAAGTGCATAGATGGGCTAAGACCACGATTCAAGCTAAGGCATGTGAGTAGGGCGTACTCGTTTAGCCGGGTACCCCGCAATAGGCCTATGTTCGTCTCCAGGCCTCCTTCATTTGCCTTTTACTGGCACTGTTCGATCCAATAGCGGTTACTGATGGTGACAAAATACAGACCCATGGCAAGCACAATGTGAGTGACTGACAGGTTACTGTGCTTAAGCAATACACACATACACACATGAATACTTGCATGCATTCATGCCTGCCTACCTACATACATCCGTAGACAAATTAATTAACTGCCCTTGTGTGTATATCCTCATAATTTGTGCTTTTGTGAGTCAGTCTGCCTATCTGCGTGTCTGTTTGCCTTTCTGTTTGTCTGTCTTATCTGATCAGACCATAGATACTCTATACCGCGATGCATTGATTTCCCTTAGTCACTGCAAACCCTTATTATGCTACTTTTTCTTTTTTGCTTCGAGCCACAGAACAATGTTCCTGTGAAATTTATTACTCTAATTATTTCTCTGGATAACAATCTGTCTTCTCGGAGTTTTTATCGTCTTCGTCTGCGATTCTCCTTCGCAACAGTCTTTCTTCCTTTTTGGAGTCAGGTTCAATGAATTATTGTAAAAATTTGCAAAAAATAGTTTATGTTTTCTGTTTTTCTTTCTGATTATGTTGCAAATTGAAGAATATATTACTGTAAAAATATGTTCGACAGAATTGCCTTATATACAGATGTAAGTCAGGCGACTACTTACTTCTCAGTGCCTGACTTAGGCAAATCACATCGAATGCCGTTCGACGATCAATATGGAAATAAATTGCATCGGGTATTGTTCCAATTTCCTTCCGGTAATCGAAACTGCACTGCCTTTTTTCTCATGTTAATTTCGCCGGAAACCTTCCAACCGAAGGAGAGACGAACATACAAAGCCATCAATCATTTACGACTACACACACACGCACACACGCACACACAAGGCTACACACACGCAATTGCACACAAATACAGACACAAAAATACTCGCACTCCTCTACACACACGCACACACATGCAAACGAACAAACACACATATGGAGCGTAGTGGATTGTGTTTTCTCGTGACAGACCTTTCATTTATTCAGCCACGACAGACAGACAGACAGACAAACATACATACATACATACATACATACAGACAGACAGACATACGCGAAAAGGAACCGACAGACAGACAGACGGACTGTGAAAAGGAACAGACAGACAGACAGACAGACAGACATACATACACATAAACAGACGGACTGTATGCAAATGTAAATGTACATTGGACTCACTTATGTACATATGAACTAACGAAGGTGTCTTCACAAACACCATAAAATGAATTCTGAGGCTCATTTTGTATTCCAATGCAAATCAACTGAATACATTCACAGACAACGACCAACTAACTGTTGTTGTCTTAGGTCGGCGTTGATACACACACAGTTCCAGGTACTTTCATCATTCTGCCTTCATCAATTATTGCAGTCAGGGGCGGATCCAGGATTTCTGGTTAGGGGGGGCGTAAATACTACCAATCCAATCCCGTAAATATATATATATATATAAGTTTTATGAAATTAGATCACGCAAAACTATAATGATCCTTTTTATAGAAAATTTTATGGAACTTTAAAAAATATATAGTTTCTCATATAAAACAACTGGTCTCCACTGAAGGTTAACAGTGATTATAAATCAGTTATCGGTTTTGATCATGCAAACCTCTTGATCCAAAAAGAAAATAATTGAGTGTCACATGCCAGTGGATTAAGCAGTGTCATTATCCTTGGATGCTTTCTGGCGTAGGCATTGATAATGTCATCAATGTCTAACTTGATGTCCTTGTGGACAAACAATAAAATGAGTGCATTAAATCTGTCCTCGTTCATTGTACTTCGGAAACACGACTTCACAAATCGCAGACTAGAATTTGCTCGTTCAACACTGCAAGCCGTGACAGAAGTGAGCAGCAAAATATGAATTATTGTGGTAATATTTGGATACATAATACGACAGGAGCGGCTGTCAGCGAGGGTGTCCGACAGGGTGTTTGGTGTGCTGTCAGCGTTTCTCCACATCTGCTGCCAAAGCTTTAACTCTTGATTAAACGAATCCGGGAAAGGCAGGTCATCATGATAGTAATGAAGTATACAATCAGCAGTGAGTGCGTCGATAAAGACTCGATATTTGAAACATTAGATGGAATGAGACTTAGACCACGAATTGCTTGTTTCGCAAGATCTCCAAATCGTAGGCTAAACTGCTGAAGTAGACTGTCCAGAAATGGAAGATAAATGATTCGTTTGAAATGTTCATCTGGCTTTGCAGCGGGTGTGTTGCTTCGGTGAATCTGTTTTGAGCATATTCTTGGTGCAGTAATTGGTCCAGCGCCAGCTGTCTCTGCCATTTTAGTAGCGCTAAGAGAATGATTAGGCTATATGAGTAGGCCTAGTTCTATATCCTTGATTTGCTTTTGTCCATAATATCGGCAGCTGAACGCTTTCGGCGGCTAGAATCAGCACGACGAATTTCAAAATTATAATCATATGCCATCTTTTGAGATTTAGGCCTAAGATAGGCCTATGTCTTACCAACGGCAGTCGGCTTATTCGCGAATGATAAAACTGCTTGTTTAAGCCGTTTTGACGGCGGACCACTCGACATATTTTTAAATTGACCAATTTCTATTTACGTAAATTTTGTCTGTACATGAACTTTGTGAATGACGTCACGGCAAAAGTCATTGGTCACGTGGGCAACGTCTGCTAGCAACTCAGGTAAGTAGGTAAGAGAGCTCCGGTAAGAGAGCTCCATTCTGCCGGTCCAGCTACTTCAAACATCCTATTCCCAAATTGCAGTTATATTAGTTTTAGGTCAGTTTAGTTTGAGAACATTTGCTCCAGGTTTAGGGGGGCGTACGCCGGCTCCGCCCCCTCTAAATCCGCGCCTGGCAGTTGCAATTGGTAAATTCTGTTTCGCCGGCGTTGATGGCATATGGCATCAACCGATGGCTCTCCAACACCCAGCATTAATCCCAGTGATCTGAAGATTATTATGTTAAGACAGAGAAGCAGCCTATAGCATGTGGTGGATAAGCAATTTGAAAATGGTACGCCTTAACTTGATTAAACGAAATGGCATAAGCGATTGAGCAGAAAGGACAGATAACTAAATATACAATTGCATAACCTAACATAACAGCATAACATGGCATAACGTAACGTAACATGACAAAACATAAGATAACATTATAAATATAACATAATTTAACGTAATATAACAGCATAATGTAACACACCATACCATATCATAACATCATCTAGAAGGGGCGCTATATAAATTTTTGGAAAATAATAATCAGTAATATCTCCCGATATTGTTTGGATCGCCAGAGGGATCATTGAAACCTCTGGCAAAAAATAATAATAATAATAATAATACCAAGACCAGTCTACCCTGGCGGGATTGAACCATCAACCCCTGGATTGACAGCCCAGGCATACATGTACTACCGCTGACTATCGCGCTCTGTGGATGTTGAGTGCGGTGATATAGTGGCGCTACCTACCGACTCGTAGAAGAGTTCATTAGGTCCGATCATTCGCCAGGAGCGCCACAGGCGTCTACGCAATAGACGTAATGTAGTATTGTAGATTGTCGACAAAAATGGAATCGGTGTGGCAGGATAAGGGAGTGTTCGTTTTCACGTGTAAGATGATATGACATTACGACACAACACGACGTTGCATAATAATAATAATAATAATAATAATAATAATAATAATAATAATAATAATAATAATAATAATAATAATAATAATAATAATAATAATAATAATAATAATAATAATAATAATAATAATAATAATAATAATAATAATAATAATAATAATAAAAAATAATAATAATAATAATAATAATAATAGTAGTAGTAGTAGTAATAATAATAATAATAATAATAATAATAATAATAATAATAATAATAATAATAATAATAATAATAATAATAATAATAATAATAATAATAATAATAATAATAATAATAATAGTAATAATGCATTAGTGAACATACAACAAATGAAGACGTGATGGGAATAATTGGAGAAGAAAGAGTCCTTATACGAACAATAAAGAGAGAGGCAAAGGAAATGGATCGGGCACACGTTGAGAGGAGACTCACTACTAAGAACGGTCATCGAAGGAAAAATGGAGGGGAGGAAGACAAAAGGAAGACCAAGACAGATGTTGCTGGATTGGATGATGACAAACGATTACAGGAAGCTGAAAGAAGAGGCCCAACAACGAGAGGTCCACACCTCTCGTTGTTGGGCCTCGGACACTTGAACCTGCCTAAGAGGCAGAGAAAAACCAGAAGATCGGCAAATATGTAGTAGTGCCAGTGAATGAATAGCGAGACCTGAGCTCAATTGGCATTATATAAATGCAATTGGCATTATATAAATTAAGATACATACGTTTTAAAGGTGTGTAACTACAGCTCGGATTTCATGTAGTTTCTCCCAGCGATTAACGACATTTTGTCGCTGGCTGTTATTATGATATTAATGCAAAACACTGAAATTTCTTTAGTTACTATTTATCGACGCTGTGTCATAAGGAAGATGTTTGGTATCACCCCCTCCTTTTCCATAACTTTGGACTAGCATCACAGGACATTTGAGGCCCAACAACGAGAGGCATTTGAACATGCCTAAGAGGCAGAGGACCACAAGAAGAAAGAAGAAGTGAACTAGGCCGTCGTATGTCATTCGTTGGTGGCGACAGACGCGAGACATCATTTCTTTTCCAGCGTCTTTCTGTTTGCGTCCAACGCTATAACTTGGCTGCATTCAAAGGCACCTTTCCTGCAAACCCTGAAGACGAGGCCTGACCCTCCAGACAAATTTCCTGCTCCTTATAGCAATTTTTTTTATAAATCCTGAGGGATCCTTGATACCTCGGGTAAAAAGAAATAATAATAGTAATAAACAATAGTTATTATTATTATTTTTTGCCCTAAGGTACATCTGATCGGTCGGGTACTAAGATATTAATTAAATTATTTGATTTCTCGGTTTGCTAATCCTATAGCCAAGTTCCCGCATCATCATCATCATCATCATCATCATCATCATCATCATCATCATCATCATCATCATCATCATCATCATCATCATCATCGTCGTCATCATCATCATCATCATCATCATCATCATCATCGTAGTCCAATGCGTCAGGAAACCGAAAGTATGGCTACGTTGAATAAGCAAGTTGCAGCGAAGCAGTTTAAGTTGAGTCATAGGCCTAAGTGTGTGTGATCCAAAGGTGAGAGAGGTAGACAAAACAGAAGCGGATATGTGCTGTAGTTGATGTTTGGAGTTGTAGGATATTTGAAAACGATAAGGAGAAGACGTGGAAAGAGGATAGGATGTTTTGAAAAGTATACGTTTCAGCTTGGAGTGGAATACCCGCGGAATAAACGTTGGGTTTAAACTGTTTCTCAGAGTATGTTCCTCAGCATAAGCTCCTTAGCGTATGTCAGTGTGATTCTCCAAACAGATTTTATTTTAGTTACAGTTACAGTTTATGGTTTTTCATATTTGTAATAGTTGATTACATAATAATAAGTAAAAGTATTATTTTTTTGTTAAAGTTATAGTTTCTACATATTTATTTTAGTTTCTACTTAATTACAATGTGGCTAATCGAAATTGTTTAAAGACGTAGTAGCTGTGCACATTAAGACGCTGTAGAAACGTTTGCAAAATAACTAACTTAATCAAATGCGCCACTATGCCCACTACCACTGGAATAATTTACAAATCCAAAATCCTGGGCGAACATAGGCTGGGTTTTTGTTTGTAAATATGAAGAAAAACTTATTCACTGTTTTTGGTTGGAAGACAAATATAATTATTTAACACCGTTGATGGCAATTCTATAGTTGGCTGTGCATTGTTTTGTTAACCGATGATACTTCTCACCTTAATGACGTACATGTAGCCTCATTTAGGCTGGCGCTCAGATCGACTCGGGTTAACGGATTGGCGCTAAATAAATTAACGTACTAACTAAATAAATATGTTCCTTTGATAATCTAGGTTACTTGCTTTTGTTTCTAGTCAAAGATTGGTTTCTTGAACCTCTGTAAGACCAACTCCATCAACATGTCAATTTGTGATCCATCTGTTACCAATATTGAATCCTAACAGAGTCCAAATGTTGGTTGGAGTGCTGATAGGTTTGAGCTACCTTCTAAGCATTCGCATAATGCTCCAAGAATACTGGGCTGTGGTTTCTTTTTCTGAAGGCACCGCAGAAATGTGCAACAAATTAATTAAGACACTGAGCGCCTACGTAAGATTCTAAAGAAGAAATGTACAGGTGTTCTGTTTACAATTAAAACAGCAACTTATCGGACAGTGATGTAATAGGCCTACTACAACTGAGGTGAAGTATGTTGAGGTCAGGTAAATAAGGTAAGAACGTCTCTCTAACTTTCACTCTGTCGCTCTCAGTCTTTCTCTCAATCTCTCTGCCTCATTCTGTATTTCTCTCACTCCTACACTCTTTCACCCTCTATCTCACTCTCCTTTTTCACTCCCTCTCACTCACTCTTTCTCTCACGCTTTCCTCTCGCTCTTTCCTTCTCTCATTCCCACTTTCTCTCACCTCTATCTTTTGTTCTTATGTCAATGGGATTATTTAGATCTCAGAGACATTAAAATGGTGCTCTAAACACTAATAACATCAACGGCGTTCAAAGATCGAGTTTAGAATCTTTATTAAAACAAACTTAAACAGTTTTATTAGCGATTCGCAATCGTACATTTGTAAAATTTTAGCTAAATTGTCAAATTGCGTTGGGACGGATATGGATAGCACTTGATTCCATCAACACAAACCACATGTGGCGCTTATATTATGTTGCGCTGGACTAAACCATCGATGTATAAGTCTAGCGCTACTTTAGATAAAACAATGCCTTCTGTTTGATTAGCAGGTATAGGTAGACTGAATATTGCATATTTTCTAGCGCTATTCTCTACAATCCGTTGTACTTCCCTCTTCTTAATGAATCCTTCCATCTTGCATTTCTTTGCAAGACCATAGTTCTGAATTCCTAATTTTCTAGCGCTAGTCTTAAAGAAAAAGGCGTATTTGTATATTGCCACTACAGGGTGTGGCTGCTTTGTATACAAAGGATGGTCAAGAGTCTTAGTAGTGATTTCCAGTCCGTACGACATCTTTTGGCTGTTGACATCGCCCTCCTCCTTTTTCACCGTTTGGACTGGCACTACCAGAGAGTCTTGAGTCGTCCAGTGTTTCAGTGGTTGCTGGAGTCTTCGTTAACGCTGCGTCCGAACCGTCCAGCGATCCCCAGACTGTCCATCCTCTTTCCGAATCTTCCGCCTCCCCATCCGTAGTCCATGTCCCAGGACGCCTCTCTCTTCTGCTCGGCCAGGGACCCACCGTCCAGACCGAGCAGCGCCTGCTGGACCTTCAGCTCCACGAGGCGGTTCAGCTCCGAGAGGCGCCGGACCTCGTCCAGGAGCTTGGTCAGCCGAACCGTCTGGGACTTCGACGCCTGGTCGAGGTTCCCCGTCACCGTCCCTGCTGACAGGACGAGGGTGCAGGCTAGGATGGCGACCAGACCGGCCACGATGGAAGCCAGGGCAACCCGGTTGACGAACATTGTCCGGCTATTCTGTAATGTAACATATGCTTTATTAATATTGATATTAATATTATTAGTATAATGAGCAAATCACATTTCAGTTGTGCTCTATTGTGTTGTATTGTATTGCAGATGTAAGTAATAACTTCTACCGCGTCGGTGTATAGTTCACAAGGCATCAACCGATGGCAGGCCAATATCCAAAAGATCCATGTGCTAAGACAAAGAAAGAGATTGTGGTCGATTAACCAATTGTAAAAGAAAAGTCTCAGGTTGAGAACAAAATGACATAAGCGACCATGCACAACGAATAGATACAGGTGAGAGAGTTACAGAGAGATACAAGGAGTGAATTCAATAATCTAGGTCCAGTGAAAAAGCTCGTTCACCAAGAAGGTTCTAGTCTTAGGTGTGACCAGATAAATATATTCAGATGACACCAGTGAGCAATTATGGTGAGTCTGAGGCAGTAATCAGCAATAAACTAATTTTTGTGTTAAACTTCAACTATTTTTCAACTAAAATAAAACAGTTGAACTAAAGTTGGCAATTGATTTTGTAAACAAGTTTAACGATACTGTCACAACGATGTTGATTAACGGCGCCCTCCTCATTTAGCCAGGCTTGGGACTGGCACCGCCCGAAAACAACATACATCGAGTTTGCAAGTTTCCGGAAGTGTTAATTCGGTTATAAGCTTAGCTACCCTGTATAAAGGATCACATAGATTGGCGTGTAATAAGCTGTTTCTATGGAAACTTGCAAATCTTCGTCACAACTGAACTTTAATTTGCCAAATGCCTAATAATTTATAGTCTACTCTAATCTAAAATATAGTTGAGTAAATTTTACAACACCGTTCCCGATCATATTAGCTGCATCGGTTAAAGCGCTCGTCCCATGCACCACTGAAGGCGGGAGGAGACCATCTATTCGCATATAGATGGTGGCTTATTTTCGCCATATGGATTTCAGGCTACCAAGACCGTACAAGAGGACCATAAATGGCGTGGCACCCATTCAACGGGCGGAGGTTATGAAGGATCTCACCCGATCAATACTTTAGAACAATGGACAGTGGCGAAGCCATAATTATGGTAGCTATTGTAAGAGATCTACATTTTACTTTTATCATTATGAACATAGACGCCAATTTGTCGTCGTCGTTGAGTTATAACCGCATAGAAAATCCAAATTGGTTGGAGAAGTCCCCTACCAAAACCACCAATAGCTGTCTTATGCTCCACTGCTTATCACTCCAAGGCTTTCCACTCCAAATTATATCCCCTCTCTTCAAGATTCCTACATTAATCCATGACATTCTATTCTGCTTGCATTCTATAAACGCTTTAAGATTGTTCCTTTTGACCGTGCTGGAGTCGGAAGCACCTCTGAGTAGTCTCATAGAAGCGGTGCTATGTAAATACTTGAATGAATGAATGCATGGATGTATTAAATCATCTGCCTTCCAAGGTTTCTCGTCCTGAGCAGAGGAACCCGCCTTAACAGTTCTCTTTGGTCTTTCTGGCAACCGGACTCGGATCTTCACTTGCCGTCTATGACTTGATGCAGCGTTCGTGAATACGCTCTAGTCTAGTAGTGCTTTAGAAATTTATAGTTTACGATTACGATTAGAAAGTCCAGTTGAAATGCAATGGATGAAAGAAAACAGAATTTACGGAAGATAAGTAAATTGAAACAGGAGAGTCTTAAGTCTAGATCTGAAGTCTGAACAATTATAGCAGTGGCACCAACTACACTGGTAGAAGGTACTTACGTAACAAAGGGGCAAAACTACTGAGGCTGTTGATACTTAAAAGTGACCAAAATTGCAGGAAATATAACAGTGGCAGTAGGCTAGCAGTTCTCTTTTGAGGCGATAGCAGAGAAATAACAATGACAATAGCAGTTCTATTTTAAAGTGCTAGCAGAAAAGCAGCAGTGACAGTTGTAGAGTAGCATTTTTACTGAGGTATTTCAAGTAATCTCGATAAGGTTGTTTGGTGAGGATAATCATAATTATTATACCACACTTCACTACGACAAAATACTGCGGGACACGAGGGCCAATTGGTTAGAACTCGCCTTGTAACGCTGAGAGTACGGGTTCGATCCTCAAACCCTGAGACGGTTACTGCGTATAGGGACCTTGACCAAGTCCTTCATTCACAATATCGCAGCGCCATCGATTGATGCTTGGTCATTATATAGTGGCGTTTAATAAATGCATAATAATGATGTTAATAATACATTTCAAAGGCTCAGTGACAGAGTCACGAACATAAGAAGGCAGAGAATCCTAAAACTTTCATTCATAAACATCGGGAGATAGACAACCAAAATGTTGATACCAGCCACTGCGCATTGGCACCGTCCTGTCAAATCCAAGACGCTGACCAGAAGCACCCAAGCATTGAAATACAACTCACCGATTGTCGGTGTCAGTCGGTAGTAACAGCGACGAACCGTCAGACGTCAGAGGTTGACGATGTCAGAAGTCGTCAGAAGCGTTGTCAGACGACGTCACCAAGTCTTTCTCTTTCAGAAAATCGCCGATGGTTCCGTAGACGATGTGAATCCTTCTCGATTCCAGAGCTCTCCTAACTCCCTGCTTCCGTCGTGTGCTCTTATAGAACTCTTAAGCTAGAGGGGAGTGCCAGGCGGTGTGGCTGAGGCGACGGACAGGTCCCAGTACGTGGTCAGTTCTCGCCCACAGGGCTCCGAAATGGCCATTCCACCGCAGAGACGACCATTAAGGTAACGAGCGGTCAGCCCGACACTCCGAGTCCGTACGAGATCCTCTCTCGTTGGTCTGGCTTCTCCTAAGTGATTTACACTTCCACAAAGTCCGTATAACGCAAACGGATTTGCGACTGGAGGCGTGCTGGGAATCGGGATTTCGGTCCGGTGATGTCCACTTCCCCTCCCGTAAAACCATCGTCAGTGGGGGAAACTGATTTACACTGGCCCTCAAGAGTCAATGCGATAATTAGAGATGCCGAGCTGAGTGTGTAGTTGGCGGAGTTGGTTCGGACGTGTTGCCGCCAAGTCCAGTAATTGAATAATCAAAAGTCTTATCCGTTTCGCGGATGCCTTCCGAGGATCCGGACATAGATATTCATTTTCCGTCGGTCCAGAGACAACGGAACCCCTTCCGGATTAGCTGGAACATAACGAGCTCGAGGAATTTCGAGCTGCGACCGGAGCTGCATGTAGAATGTGGTGGCTCGTACATGCGTGTTCTGCAGTGGATGTCTAAGTGTATGCGTGTCTTGTCAATGTATGTGTCTGTGTGGTGATGAATGTATGTGTGTATGTATGCGTGTGTTTCGAATGTAGGTGGCTATGTGTGTTTGAGTATGTGTGTATTTGTGGGGTCGTTTGTGAGTATGCGTATTTGTATTTACGTGCGAGAGAGACAGATAGAACGAGACGAAGAGAATGACATAGAGACAGCGAGAGAGAGATAGAGACAGGGGCAGACAGAGAGAGATTGAGGGACGGAGATTGAGACAGCGATAGTGAGAGAGAGAATGAGACAGAGAAACATAAAGAGAGAGAGAAAGGACACAAAGAAAGAAAACAGAACGAAACAGAGGGAGAGACACAGACAGATAGAGAAGGGCAGAGACAGACACTGAAAGGAAAGCAGAGAGAAAGAGCGAAACACAGTGGCGAAAATAACAGATAGTAAATCCTACGCAGTAGTATAATTAGGACGCCATAAAATCCTGGTCAGATGTAACGACTTCTGAACGAAAGGATATCTTCGGCATTTCTCTGACGTCACTTCCTCCTTCGGACACTTCCGCCTTCACACGGCTGCGACAAAACACAGAAAGAAGAAGGTAGGTCCACAGTCATCTATCTAATTCAATCCAATTCTTGACGTCATCTTTCATCCAGAATATTTCCAGATTCTCCATCAATATCGCAGCTCACCCACCACCATCTGCCTCACGCTTCTCCATGTATATAACCTCTGAAGTTTTCCACTAAAACTAAAGTCTTACCTCTTCAAGAATTCCAACCCATATCCATCCTGTCCATCGCCTCCTCACAATCTATCTCGTCATATAGATGGAATCTGCCTTAGTAGCTGCTTTTCTCTCTGTCTCTCTGTCTCTGTCTCTCTGTCTCTGTCTCTCTGTCTCTGTCTCTGTCTCTGTCTCTCTGTCTCTCTGTCTCTCTCTGTCTCTCTGTCTGTCTGTCTGTCTGTCTGTCTGTCTGTCTGTCTGTCTGTCTGTCTGTCTGTCTGTCTCTCTCTCTCTCTCTCTGATCGCCTGCAGGCAACCGGACTCGGACCTCTACTATAGGTAATCTCTGGACATTGGCAACCTGACAAAACGCAACGTTGTGGGAATATCTGGTGCCCTATACGGTTAGCTTTTGAGTAGCGCTATAGAAATTTCGAGATCACGATTCATTCATTCATTCATTCTGGAGATTTATATAGCGCCCCTTCAAGAAATCTACTCAGAAGCAACCTTGTAACCTAACTTATTTTAAGTT
This sequence comes from Aporrectodea caliginosa, assembly GCA_020284085.1. Classification (NCBI taxonomy): domain Eukaryota; kingdom Metazoa; phylum Annelida; class Clitellata; order Crassiclitellata; family Lumbricidae; genus Aporrectodea; species Aporrectodea caliginosa. The sequence goes on from JACEVL010000840.1 coordinate 555,394, forward strand.
AGCCATTCGTAGATCTATTATTGCGCTACTTTAATAATGTATTGGCTTCCGGTTACAGACGTAATGTAATGAATTCATACCGAGAATACAGATGCTCTGTACATAGTTCCTGCATATTTAACGATGTTCACAGGATGATGCCGCCATCTTACAAAGTGGCGTCTGATTAATAAGTCAGTCAGTAAGTATAATCTGTATTACTCCATTTGCAAACGAGCAATGGGAAAAAAATTGAAAAATGATAACTTATAGAAGTAGTAATACGTAATATGTTGATAAGTGTACACAATCCTGGTTATGAATCCCATTCTTGTGAGGAGGTCAAAGAGCGAAATTACACGATTATGAAAGCGTGGCCGTAAAGAGTATCTTGATTCATGAATTGGAGGGAGAAACCATGAAGGACAGGCCCAGGGTCAGCCATCATTGTGGCGATTAGCTTCAACGTACATTTCTTCGAATGTAAGGTTGTGGATAGGCAGAAAGCCTTGTCATCTCATTCTCGTCTACTTCCTCTCTATGTTCGCCATTCCCCAAAGCCATTCCCCATTCGTTACCCAGAGCTTTCTTCAAATATACTTCCACCTTCAGCTCTAGGACAGTAGGTCCATGCTTGCTTTCGGTGGTAGTCATATATGGTCAGAGGATGAATTCTTCTATGCCTCCTCTAACGTCATAAACTCTTCCCATCCGTCGTTTGCGACAAATGGATGTGAGCAACCTATGTCAGTATTAAAGGCTAGCACATATATATACGACTGATATTGGAGGGTTGATCAATAAGTACTGGCAAAAACACAAGCAAACGACTTAAATTTAATCAAAATCACTCTACGGTTTTTCAACATAGTGTCCACCAAGTGCAACACATTTTTCCCAGCGTGGATAACTGCCTTCGAAACAGTGGATGCATGTGCTAGTGCGTTCAACTGCGTTGTCGTGATGAAGGAACAGCTTTTGACGCAGCTTTCCCTTTCCTTGATAGCTGCAAGCAGTTTCCAGATTAATAATTCAGCATAGTAGACGCCTGTGCTTGTCTTTCCTCGCTACAAGTGCTCGTCTTTAGTTGACTGTCTGCCCCGTTGGAATTCAGCAATCCACCTGTGGATTGTATCCTGTGAAGGGACATCATCACCTAAGACTTCCCGCATGTCATTTTAAATTTCATGCTGCGTCAATCCTTTCATTTGCAAATATTTAAATCGCAACACGTTTTTATCCATTGTTTGCATTGTCATAAAGCAGACGACAAACAACGCGTTGCCTAGCACCAAGTATAACGTCACAGATCAATGTATTTTTCATATATACGCTGTTCCAAGGAAGTAAACTATTCAGCAGAAAATTGCTATATAAAAGAACACGTCATTAACCGTGTTTCCCATTACTTACTGATCAGCCATCCTATGTAAGCCGTACAAATACCGTATAAAAAAGGTCCACTCAGCGTTCCATTTGCTTGGTGGGGTTGGTAAAATTAGCAGTAGGACAAATGGGCGCCTCGCATGGCTGCCATAGAGTTAAATTCGACTCCTGTGATAACTTGTAGTCATCCGTTAATACTATGACTTGATGGTTGAAATGACAAGTAACCGATATCGAAGACTGGAATGCAAAAATCAAAAAAAATTCTTGCTTAGTCTATTTCACATTCTAGTCAGTTTTCACTCAGAAACACAAGAAAAGAATGAATAGAAGAAGACAAGATTGGGTTGCAACACAACACCTTGCTAAAAATCCTACCTCGCCAACGTATTCATTATATGGCCGATATGGGACTCATATTGGACGAATATCAAATTTTATGGGGCATGCTGGTATACAGGACTATAGAACAGAGCATAAAACATTCACGTGGATTCCAGGCATGCCTTGAATAGCTTACTTTCTAATTGTTATTGTCTGCCTGTAGACAATACAATTAGGTAGTCTGTATTTTCGTAGAATCACAAAGGGTTTCATTTTATATATGGGCCGAAATTTAGAACTTCAAGTGATATTTTCCTAGACCATTGGACATTAGTGTACGTAGTGATAAAATGTGTCGTGCGTTCAATAACCAGATTTTATTATCATTTTCCTTCAACACAAATTTATGTTCTTTAATAATTAATTATATCTACTTTGGACGCTCAAGTACCGAGATTTCTAGGAATTGTAATCGCGAGATTTATACAGCGCCCATAAAAACAAGCCGCGGAACCAGCTTATTCACAGTTGTCTTGTACTAAAGCATAGTTACTACGACCTCCAGCGAGATACTTCTAGCCTGCTAGTACCCTAGAACTCTCAGCGTGCAAGCTACAATAATATTGTGATCTATGAGGTAATCTTTGTCTTGAGCAGACACGCGAACAGTGGCGTCATATCAGCTTATGTAACAGCAGGTGGTTGTTTTATAGTAAGACGAAGTAAGTGATTCAATGGACGATTAGTCAACAGGTTGATTGTCCATTATAACTGTACTTCCGGGCGAGTCCTTTGATTATGTCGACATATTGGACATAGATCTCAATTATAGTAATCTTCGATATGAGTGACTCCTTCAATTCAACATGTATGTATGCATATGGTCATATATAGCGCCTTTGATTGGTGTGCACTGTGAGAGGCGCTGTATAAATTGATAGATAGCTTACAATACAATACAATACATTACATAGCGCCTTACAAGAACTGAACAAAGGCGCTAAAACTCCTGCAAGACGATTGCACTTTGCATTAGAGCTTTTTGCATGATTGGCGGCAGGGAAGTTGAGCCACACCGGGCTTAGTCTTTACTTTGATTGGTCGCTAACAACGATAACTGGGCAAACTAAGCCCGATTTTTGCAGGTTGTTACTGCAATGGCGCAAGTGGGAGATTAAAAATTTATCCTATATTTATTTAGTCGTTTTGCCGAAATATCATTCAGACAAAGCAGGGTTTATGGTTTCTGTGATTATATGATTATGTTTTCTTCGGTGAACAATAAAGCATTGACTGACTGATGATTGATGGGTCTGATGAGTTTCTAGGAAAGCGGTAGACAAGTATAGTTCATCTCTACTTTACCTTTCCTAACACTTTGACCGCTTAATTGACCATCTGAACATACACAATATAGGACGTGCTAACACGTCACTAGCAGTCAAAGTGTTAATGCTTGCTGCTACTATTCTTAGTTTAAGCGATTTATCAGAGTATACCAGCGCGTTGTAACCTATCGTATACATTTCTGGTATAACGTCAAAGTTGGTTTAAAAATGGGAAAAGGCGGATGGAAAGCAGGTGATTTAGACGTACAGTTATTTTATGAAAATTATACTACAAGAAAGTTTTCCTACAATTTATGACTAGCAGTTGTTACAGGAACTGCGTTTATGCACGAATGACGTTTAGAGCTGTCGTTTTATAACAACGACTTACAGATTTTCATATTGCAATTCTCTGCCATCTGGCATGTGCTCGGTTTAATCGTCAAACCGCGCAGAAAGTCGCTGGAATTCTCTCGTAGTTAATTAACAGGAATCGAGCATTTGAAGTCGATGCTGGGCAGTAAAACGTGTCATAAATCCCAACTCCGTCATAACCTCCTTCATCTGTAGCGGTGCTTGAAGGCGACCCCTTGAAATTGCTTCTGTTTGTAGCTCTTCTAAGTTGATTAGCGTTGAAATTGCTTCTGTTTTGTTTGTTGATCTTCTGAGTTGATTAGCGTTGAAATGCTTCTGCTCACAGATCTTCAGAGTTGATTAGCGGCACTACTATAATTAAAGTAGTTATCCTAGTTGTTTTTTTACCAGGCGTTGGAATTCAGCCTGGTTCTACCGCTGGTAGAGATGATGGCCAGTGAGATATTGATGCCGATGCCTGGTGACTGCGGCTGTCGACAGTTGGCGCCGCTGGTCCGGGCCACCGATGAAACACTCGGCCCAGCAGCGTACGTCGAGCGTCCGTCACGGGACAGGGCGACGCGGGGCCAGCAGCAATCGCAGCAGGGGAAACAGCGGCGCAGGATGTCAATGAGATCGTGCTATAGTCCATCAAAACAAAACACATCCAGGCATTCATTATGACGAACACAATTATGATGACGATGTATTGTACTAGCAGTGGTTGTTTTACTGCTAATAGTGATGAATATGACGGCGTGGCTCGAGGCAGATCGGTGCCCCACATGAAAGCCGATCTTATAGGCGACTGATGTGTGGAATTAAACCGGGAAGTACGCCTCGAGTGCCCTCACAACGAAGACATGAGAGAGGGAGGGAGGGGAGGGAGAGAGGAGAACGGGAAGGAAGGAGGGAGGGAGTTCGATTGACGCGTTCCAATTAGAGCCCATCCTTTCCATTCGGCAGCGCATTTTATATCATCATTACCACCGCATTGCTTATTGTCATCGCTTCAGATAACAGACATTCCGCCATATATTCTTGTAAACCCTTTAAGTTCTTGAGATGCTATGGCTAATGACTTCGTTAAATCTGTTGTTTAAAAGATCCAACTTTTCCAGCACACCCGCATTGAACCCTTATGGACCCGTGTTGCAATATGGGATCCGTATAATAATCTTCTTTATTAATTCAAACTGACATGAGCGCAGTATGATTGCAAGTCATAGTATGAAC
>JACEVL010000840.1:562500-600000 GCA_020284085.1 Aporrectodea caliginosa
ATAATAATAATAATAATAATATTAACTCGCTTTCATCTCAGACTTGGGCCGCCACCTCACACATGTCTCGAGCGAACCCCGCGATCGTCTGTTTCAGCATCTTTCAGTGACGATACAGCGCTTCAAAGCCGTGGCTTTTAGTGGTACGTTTATTAAGCCCTTGAGCGACATGGATGAGTACTTGAGTAGCCGTTCAGCCGTTCCAGATGCTACACTTAACATAATATCTAAGGCCCTTGGGGGAATGAAGTACCTCAGGGCATTAAACAATAATAATAATAATAAAAATAATAATAAATAAATAAATTAATTAATTAATTAATAGTGTCAGATTGTTAGCCACTCTGATTGTACTCTTGTCAGCTACTTAGCGGTTTAAAAACTGGAAGCAATTATTACTCCAGGTAATGCATGCCTGACCGCTGTGCGTGTATGAGGCGGGGCGCATGTGCGTCAGTGCGCACTCCATGATTAACTATTGCAACACACTGCCTCCTGGGGAGTTTTCGAATCTCATGCTGCGTCGAGTACGGGCGCCAAGCTGTGTTGAGGACATCTCCATAGTAACGGCTTATCAGTGCTTGAAGAAGGTCGGGATAATTATAAGCTGCGTTGATGAAACGATCGAGGCGGTCACCCTGCAGGGTAGGCTACTTTAGATTATACTCTCATCTTCATCTTCTGAAACATGCATTCAATTCACAACAGTCACAGTCGACGTGTCAGTTATTTATATTCGGAACTTCTGTGGCGCCCGTGCAACACGGATAAAAAGCCTGCTAACTTCAGATGCTAGTGTTGACAAAACACTCTGTGGCAAAGGCATAAATCGTCTGCCTGCACAGAGCACTGCAGATAAACTCCGTTTCTGCTGCATGCCTATCATGCGCCGCGTAGACGCTGCTCCGGTGAGGCTAATTTTTAACGAGACCACATGAAGACCTATGTGTCTGTAAGTAACCTTTACATTGCATGGAATCACGGTCGCTTAAAACACTTGGCTAAAACTCTTGTCCAGTCAAAGATACGTCGGTCTACTGTTTCTTGTTTATAAACATCGGTTGTTTTTATTGATGTTTATAAGGTTCATAGAGCGATCAGTGAACAATTGCATTTAGTTTTTTCACAAGCCTTGCTGCCTCTAATGTATGTATCTAAATAGCTAAATAGACGGCGCTCCCGAATAAGCAACTCGATTCAATACAGTTCTCTGCCACTGGGCTAAATCAGTCCACGTGCGAGTGAACTGATTTAACTCATCGGCTAAGAACTTTTCCATCACGGCATTTGCTCGGGGCACGTTCGCGTTAATAGCTTTTCCACGACGGCTACTTAAAAGCAACTGGAAACATCGTGCTCTTTAAGTGTTCAATTACGATATCAAAGTCGCCAGAACTTTCTCGACCGTCTGACTAATTATTTTGAGGTTTAAAAGCTGCGTTCTCCCAACAAGCATGACCACGAAATGATATCATTACGCATTGTATACTATCTAATCTTAAGTCAGGTCGCTTTGGAATTGATCGAGGAACGAACGTTGCCGCAATTAAACGCTGCCAGATCAATTCCGATTTGATTTCTCCGCCTTTTTCTCTCACACACTTCTAACATGCAAGTAGCTTTTATCAAACGCTCTCAGATATCAATTGCCTAGTCAGATGAATATGAATCGCCGCATACAACTTAATTCTTGAGTTCTACTGCAAAAGTGCGTAGTATCCACTGATTGATAGATGAATGACAGTGATGACTGAAGTAGACTAGAAGTACCATTAGCCATTGCTGATTCTCATTGTTTATACTGCATAGACTTCGGTTGAATCTCTAGACCGCAGATTAAACTAAATCAGATTTAAGATCGCTTAAATGCATTAAATGCGTGCCCTGGCCTTTTCGGTCTCCTTGACGTCTTGGATTTCTACTAAACTTCTCCGACGAGTTTGTAATGGCGCTATAAAAGTAATCGGTTTAGATTAAACCAGACTGCTTTGTGGGTTTTGACTGAGCAGGTGTTTTATATGTCTATAGATATAGAGTTGAAGCAGGTGTGGGTCATCTGTATATATGTATAAACATTAAACACGTTAAAGTTGAAAAAGCGTTTGCCGCTGATATAATTTATATACGTTTAATTTGAACAGGAGTTTCGGCGACGCCTGGTCTTGTGTAAATAATTGACTGATGATAGATTGTTCGCCGCACGTGTCGTAGCGCGCGACAGTTAGGAAATTGCTGATGCAAGTCGATTTGAACAATATGGCAGATTAGTAAAAAGAGTTGCATAGTGAGAGTTGAACTGTTAGGTATATACAGTCAGTGGCGTAACGAAGGGTTTCAGCGCCCGGGGGCAAGAGTTGATGACTGCGCCCCTTTTTATCCATCTAGTTTAACTTGCGGGAATCTTGCTTGCAATCTTGCAATCTTGCAATCTTGCTTGATTGCTTGAGCCACAGGCTAAAATGTCAAATCTTGCGACGACTAGTTCGATCACTTACAATCATTCAATCGTCGTGAAACTTGGCAGACAGACTCGCCCTCGCACACACTTCATTCTATCAAAATTTCAGCTCCCCCAAAAAAGGCTAGCTTATAGAATCGGGGACTCAACTTTTCGAATCGGGGAATCCCCTTTTCCGACACGCAGCGTTGTGATTGGCCAGCGTTGCCATTGGCTGCAACAGAAACGGGTGCGGTGCTTGATTAAACGGACGCTATGTTGTAAAATGAACGCGGACTATATATTTGTAGAGGTAACTGCTTAATATGACGGATTATAGGATACTAGATGGATATAGTAAAAACTTTGTTTTTACTATTGGTTCTTTTATATCCATCTAGTTTAACTTGCGGGAATCTTGCTTGCAATCTTGCAATCTTGCAATCTTGCTTGATTGCTTGAGCCACAGGCTAAAATGTCAAATCTTGCGACGACTAGTTCGATCACTTACAATCATTCAATCGTCGTGAAACTTGGCATATAGACTCGCCCTCGCACACACTTCATTCTATCAAAATTTCACCTCCCCCAAAAAGGCTAGCTTATAGAATCGGGGACTCAACTTTTCGAATCGGGGAATCACCTTTTCCCATCGATATCTATATTTAGAACGTTCTAAATATAGATATCGGGCGACGTAATGAACGCGGACTATATATTTGTAGAGGTGACTGCTTCATAAGACGCATTATGGGATACTAGATGGATATAGTAAAAAACTTTGTTTTTACTATTGGTTCTTTTTTTTTAGTTTTCTTGTTGACTTTTAATCGGTTTGTCTATAGTACTGTGTACCACTGAACGCTAATTTTGCGCCCCTCTGGTGCTGCGCCCGGGGGCGGCTGCCCCCTCTGCCCCCTTCGTTACTCCACTGTATACAGTTGATTTATCTTGACGATGTAGAGTGAATTGAAGTATTGAAGTTCAAATTTGGTTTTCATGTGTTTGAATGAGAAGAAGAAATATTTAAAAAAGTTGAACGGTGTTAGTTTGAATATAGCCACAGACTATGAAGAAGTTAGCGTAGGGATAAAGTGTTTTGAGATAGGTCAATGAGGGAAGAAAGTTGGTGAAAATATTCTTCGTTGCAACCGTCGCAAAGAGACTCATCACAGTTGGCTATACACAATTAAGGACTCTTAGAAGATACACAAAGCGGAAGGTATTTCTGAAAGACCTGAGAACTGCCCTCGAATCTTTGAGCATCATAATAGTCAGCGCAGGAGCATTTCAGTTTATCTTAAGGCGCACCATTTACATCTCTCAGGTAGACATGTGTGTAAAACCTTAAATGGCTCTATACAAATATTCAAATAGATGTATGGATGTACTCGTCTGTGTGTACTGTGTATGTTTGTATGAAAGAGTGGATAGATACGTGTAAGCCAGTATAATAGTAAGTTGTGGGATGTGTGTTACATGTAGGCACTATGGAAGCGGATGGAGACTTGACCGAAGGACGAGAACGGAGAGATGCCAGCGCGAATTCAGAAGGTGGGGAACTAGGCAAAGCATTCCCTTTTGCTCAGCATGGAAGGGAGTGGGTTAACACACAGGCGCAGCATCAAGTCCCTATCCCAGATGCAGGCACGTAGCGAGAGTGCGAGACTTAAATTTAAGAGGAGGCAACTTCACAGACCATTGGCAAAATCCTGGTCTTTGGGTCATTAGTCAGTGGAAGTTCCAGTATATAAAAAAAGCAAGAGGAGGCAACTGTCCCTATGGGACGCGGTGGTGTAGGGGTATGTTCGGTGCCTTGCAGCCGGAGGGTTGCGGGTTCGAATCCACCTCAAGCCGCCGCGTAGGGACCCTGGGCAAGTCCTTCACTCGCAATTGCTCATGCGCTTCGGCGTGAAACTCCGATTCAGTGTCCGCGCTGAAGTCGGGAGCGCCTCTGAGTAGTAATCTTGAAGGGGCGCTATAACAAGTGCTCATACATACATACATACATACATACATACAAACATACATACATACATACATACATACATACATACATACATACATACATACATACATACATACATACATACATACATACATACATACAAACATGTACATATATACATAAATACATAAACAAATACATACATACATACATGCATATTGCATACATACATACATGCATACATACATACATACATACATACATATATATGTACATACATACATACATACATGCATATTGCATACATACATACATACATACATAAATACATACATACATACATACATACATACATACATATATATACACATACATACATACATACATACATACATACATACATACATACATACATACATACATACATACATACATACATACATACATACATACATACATACATACATACATACATGCATACAAACATGCATACATACATGTATACATACATACGTAGTAGTAATCGTGTTGTGCAGAATATAGCAAGAAAGATTCAGGCAGAGAGAGAGAGAGAGAAAACAGACATTGTGGAGTCGGGTGAGTCGTCAGCCTATAATAGTTACACAGCAGAATGGCATTATGCTCTAATCTGCCGACTGACGGTCTGACGATGAGATTACGTAAAGGATAAAGGCAGTCGTTTGTGTGTGCTATTGACCACAGGGTCCGTCCGTTCGTCGAAACTCACTAGAAGTCACGTTCCAGTTCTGTACATTGTAATTCAATCAATCTTATATAGTCTGCATACAGTATATATATATATTATATATATATATATACATAAAACAGAAGGACGCGGTTTCGATACCCGATAGGTTACTCAGAATTCCACTCCCTAGGGGCGATGGTGAAATGGGAAGAAGCAGTTGGACGGATCGGCGCCTAACAGGCTGCCATACAGTTATAAAACCAACTCTTGTTTAACTTGTTATCATGTGTTCCTACTATTTCATGTAATCATACTGTGGTTTGTCATGCTAAATTGGATAAACGAATATTATTATTATTATTATTATTATTATTATTATTATTATTATTATTATTATTATTATTATTATTATTATTATTATTATTATTATTATTATTATTATTATTATTATTATTATTATTATTATTATAGCAAAGTGAGTAATTTAGCATGGTAAGGTCGAGGAAAAACAGATGGCGTTCCCGCGTTGGACAGCTACCGAGAGTCTTTGGATTAGGTTTTGTTTATTATTATGTCATTATTGTTATTATTATCAAGTTCTTCGTCCAAGCCCATTATTAGTAATTATTATTATTATTATTATTATTATTATTATTATTATTATTATTATTATTATTATTATTATTATTATTATTATTATTATTATTATTATATTATCATTATCATCGTCATCGTCATCGTCATCGTCATCGTCATCATCATCATCATCATCATCATCATCATCATCATCATCATCATCATCATCATCATCATCATCATCATCATCATCATCATCATCATTCAGCTAAGGGGGAGCTTATGGTCACTCGGGCCCACTTTTCGATCAGACAGCTTCGAGCCTTCTCGGTTGTTGGCCCCTCCACTCGGAATGGGCTCCCGATTGCGCTATGCTTACTGCACCGGAATCATCCACCTGCTTTCTGCTAACTGCTTAAGTCCTTTATCTTTAGCCGTGACTTGGCTGGGAGTGCCTCTGAATAGGAATTTTGAAGAGGCGCTATATAAATTTCCGAAATGAATTAACTCTGAGATGCAATTTTCCGTTCACATTCTCATGAACTAAGGTTCTGCCCTTTCGACCGCTTAAAGAAATGCAAAGGGCATCAACACTCACAGTCATACTGGCACACCCTGCTAAAGCAGAACTTCGGCACTTCTTTTGTTCTCTCCTAATATTGTTCCTGTCAATGATGTCGCTGCACTCATTAGGCGTTACGGTTCCACGATCCTGTATCACATCAGATGCAATATCCGCAACTGACTGATCTGAAGGACTTGCCCAGGGTCCCTACCCTGATATGGTTGATAGACCTGAAACCTCGGTAAAGAGAAAGGACTTCAGCAGTTGGTAGAAAGCAGGCAAATCATTCCGGGACAGGAAGCGTAACGCAAGCGGGAGCCCATTCCAAGTGGATGGCCAACAACATAACGAGACCGCGGCTGAGTAGAGTTCACACCGTAAAAAATCGCAACCTGGAAATACAGATGCATCTACATACATACATACATATATACAGATATACATACATACATACATTCATACATACATACATACATACATACATACATACATACATACATACATACATACATACATACATACATACATACATACGTACATACATACATACATACATAGATACATGTACGTACGTAGTCGTATACATACGTATGTACGTACATGCATGCATACATACATACATACATACATACATACATACATACATACATACATACATATATATACATACATGCATACATACATACATACATACATACATACATACATACATACATACATTCATACATACATACATACATTCATACATACATACATACATACATACATACATACATACATACATACATACATACATACATACATACATACATACATACATACATACATACATACATACATACATACATACATACATACATACATACATTACATTGGCACCAAAGCGAGGCTGTATCCCTCTAACACAAAACCGCAGAAGATGGGGCGAAGTTTCGAGACTTGCATGTTTGAATTATTCTGACAGCGTCAGATATAAAGAAAATCCCAGCTGACTTCTTGCTACACAACTAGTCTTTATCGCTGAAAAATTCTTAAAAATCGACGCGTAGCGTTTCGAATCCAATCGACAGAGAAGTCGAGTAGAGCGAGAAGGTTTCGTCGGAGTTTTACGTTGGCATAAGACTGACAGAGACTACATTTTCCGAATGGTTTGGATGGAGCATCGGTCGGCTGAGGTAGAATGTAAAACACTTGAATCTGGAACGGAAAAAGTTTGCTTTCTAGGTCAATCTATGGCTCCTTCTAAATCGAGATTCCAGCAACTAACGTCAGCAGAATAGTGCGCTTATAAATTGTAAGGTAACAGAGAAGTCTTTGTAGGTTAACAATTCTGGTAAATAAATACAGAAGGCGGCGTCTTGCTATCTCTTCTAATAATAGTCCACAGTCACTTCTCTTATATGCAGCTATATGTACGAACGTACATGTATGTTTAGGCTATATTTGTGTATGTAAGAATGAATGTATGTGTATTGTGTATGTATGTATATACGCACGCATGTAAGTGTGAACTTTCAATGTATAATTATGTATTCTCATTCCACAAGCTTTATCAAACTTAAAGCTCTATGTCTGATATAAATCCTCGCTTTCATCTGCTGTTAGCAATTATCTGATATTTAATAGCAAAGGAATCAAATGTACATTACAGAGAAGCCGTTCTAAACTGTACGCTCTCTTTAAGGCCATTTACTCGAGGAGACAATAGACCTATTCACGGAAGCTTAAAGAGAGCAAGTGGGATCAAGCAAACAAGTGGCGAGAAAGACTTGTTGAGGAATGAAAAGTAAGAGAACAATGACAAGTACGAATAAGAGGAAGTTTATGTAATCCAGGGAAATGCAAGAACGAGAATGACTACTGAAGGATGATTGAAATAGGAAGCAGGAGGAAGAACAGAGAAAAAAAAAGAGAGAGAAGAGGATTGTGTAAAGAGGAGGAAGAGGGGAAGCAGGAGGACAGCATGTTTGTGTGTGTGGCTTGTTTAGTGTTCCTAGAAGTGGCTGAATAAGCGGCGCCAAGTTCCGCTATTTATGTCGGTGTCGACCGCTGTCTCTGGTCGCTCTCTGCATGAGCAGAGAGTCTCGACCAATGAGATGAGTTTACAGCGGCAGAAATGGAGTCAGGTACCAACAAACGATCGCTCAACAGCAGCGCTTTTCCGTGGTTGGACCATCTTCCACCTGGAACAGACTACCTTTGGATCTCCGCGTTGTCTTAGCCAGGGATTCCGCAGGCAGTTTCTATAAACACTTAAAAACTGTTCTCTCGCCAGGGTTGGACTGGGAGCGCCACTTGAGAGGAGCTATATAAATGAATGATTCCCATCCGAACCTTGATCTACCAGATACGCTTAATTTTCTGTTGAGCACTTGAACCACATTCCGGAATCGACTTACATTTCCAAACTGGTAATTTAAAAACCTGTTTTTTCCATTCTTTACTATTAGGCTAATAGCCAAAGATAAAAATGTTTCATCGGAGTTTCAAGATACCATTCAGAATGAATTAGAATCATATAAAGCCTCTCCAAATTACAAAACTGTTCAACTTCGCCCATGTCATAAAATTTATTTAACCAGAGATAAACTAGACTACTAGAGCATGATATCTTGACAACTCCGTTCCATGTGGGTACGCCGCGGGGTGGTGGCATCACTCCCATCTTCCTTGGGTCACACTAAGGGTGAAAAACAGGGCTTACTTGTGCGCTGCCACATCTGCATATTTTTTAATTTAATTACTGAAAAGTAGTAGTTGTGTGAGTAGTGAAAGTAGCCTAGTAGTGGTAGTAGTAGCAGCTGTAGTAGAAGCAATATCAGAAACACCAGGGCTTATTCTAAGGAATTTTATTAACTGCACATGAGGGCCGAATTGGGAGGTCTGGGTAGTGGCGTAACTAGGGGTTCGTGTGCGCAGTGTTTAATCTACTACCCTTGCTTGCTGTCGGGGGTACAGATAACCCACATATTTGAAAAGTTGACAACCGGGCAATTTTCTCGAGGGGGTTAGTAATGATAGTTTCCCAACAATTTTCGAGGGGGTATTAACAAGAGTTTTCCAAGACTTTCGAGGGGGTTAGTAACGATACTTTAACAAGCAAGAATTTTTTCGAGGCGGAGGTAGTAACGAGAGTTTCCAGCAAATTTTGTTTCTTAGTTCCACCAAAATTTTTCATGACTTTTTTGGATTTCCCATCTTTTTTTCCAAATTGTTGGAAGCCTCTCATTTTAATTTAAGTAACTATTCGTGCCTCATTTCTTTCACACAAATTGTCACTGGGTCTGAGGACTGTTGCTTTATACAATTAGGTCTACAAAAAATAACTGCACAAAATCTGATTTTTAACTGCACAATTTCTTTCCCAACTGCACACTTTGTGTCTGGCTGCACGTTAGAATAAGCCCTGAGAAACACTATCATTAGAATTAGACTAGTATTAGTATCAGCTTTAGTAGTAAGTTTTGTATGTTGGCCTAGAATTTAACACAGTGCTTTTGAGAGATTCTTACAGATGCGCTCCATAAAAACTTAGATACAAACACACAATGTATTAATCATAGCAGTAATCATATTGGTATTAGGTATTTTGTTTTATTAACCTAATAGTATTCGCACTAGTAGTTTTGGTATTTTCGTCAATACATTTTCGGGTCCCATTCCCTAACGAACGATTTGATTACCTCGACCGCTGCAGTTTTCCTACCGGCATTCAGTCCAAAACTTACTCTCATCTATAAATTGAAACACATGAGAGTAAGTTTAGAACTGAATGTCATTAAGAAATATCGGATAAGTCGGACCAGAATGTTATGACGGATCAATATCCTGAAGATCACGAAACAACATTAGGCTACTGTGCGCACGACAATAAAACGCTGATTCACAATAATCTGTGGATCAGCAATTTCATCATCAAGATTGGTTTTGATCAGAACAAAATAAAATTCGAACTAGATTAGAATAAGTCTCAGCTTGAAATTACATGAGCTTAGATTTCCAAAATTTAGCTCAGAATGAACGTAATAATTTCAAAGTAGGTATTGCTGTCTAATTTAGATTAAGTTAGATAATAATTATTAGCTTAAATATTATTAGCCTTAGATAGATGGCAGTGGATTAGCTTATGCAAGAATAGATTGAACGAGATAATAATAATATTATTATTATTATTATTAATATTATTATTATTATTATTATTATTATTATTATTATTATTATTATTATTATCATCATCATCATCATCATCATCATCATCATCATCATCATCATCATCATCATCATCATCATCATCATCATCATGAAATTATTATTATTATTATTATTATTATTATTTGTGTCCAACGCAATAACTTAGTCGCATTCAAAGGCAAACCCCGAAGACGAGGCCTGACCCTCAAATTTCCTGCTCCTAATAGCAATTTCTCTAAATCCTGATGGATCCTTGATACCTCGGGTAAAAATAAAAACATAATAATAATGGCGACAATTTATAGGCGCCATAACACAGCTATGCCGTTACAAGGGAGGGTCTTGGGATCGTGCACCGGATCCCTTCAAGCACTTAGGGTGTGGAGAGCCCATGGGCGATCTCCCGAGGCGCTGTCCACCGTTGCCAGGGCCACGACAATCTCCCGCATCCTTTACGCGTCGCCCGCCTGGTGGAGATTTAACATCAGCAGAAGAACGCTCGAGACTCGAACGCTTCCAGAGGAAATTGCAACGGATGCAATTCCTCTCATCCGACATCGACCCACTCACGGTGATGGCGGAGGTCGCTGACAAGCGTCTGTTGAGGGCGGTGATAGAAGATGACACACTTGTCTGGCGAAGGCTCTTCCCGCCCACCGCTCAGCGTCATTACAACATGCGCCCCAAATCACACCCTTTCCAACTTCCCATAAAAGTCTACAGAAATTTCATACCGAGAATTCTTTATGAAATACGGTAGCATACATACGCTAGTTTAGGCATTTTAACGAAGGGTGAAGTACCCATCAGCAACTGTACCCCATACATTAGATTTGTCTGCCTTTCCATTATGTAACTCGCTGCTGTTCGTCAGTCTGTTCTATTAAACGAATATATATATATATATATATATATATATATATTATATATATATTAAATCTGCAATCTTTTTACCTTTCGTTTTGATTTGATTTGTCTTTTGTCTCTTGTTCTGTTGGCATTTCCTGGTGCCGTGCGACGCCACAGTCGCAGACAGAGTATGCCATAGGTTCCGGTCAGGATGCCAAGTGGCATGACGTACGTCAGCACGAAAATGAAGAGCGTGTAGGTTCGACGCCAGATGACCGTAGGATTCGGCCAGACCTCGTTGCAGTCGGTGACCATCTGCCCGTCGATCTCTTTGGTCTTGGCCCTTCCGACGGCCAGCTGGATCGAGGAGGACGTCAGAGCGATCAACCAGATGGAACAGATGACGAACTTTGACCTTGACCTCGCCACACGTGACCTCAGCGGATAGCGAACGACCCAGAAGCGGTCGATGCCGATGGCCATGTTGGTTCCGACGCTGGCCGTGACGGACACGGTCTGCATGTAGAGGACGACTGGACACATCGGTTCCGTGAAGATCCAGTGGCCGAGCATCGTCATCGTGAAGGTGAAGGGCATGCAGAAGCTGGCCATGACGAGATCGGACACTGCGAGGTTGATGAGATAGCCACGAAGGTCCGTTCTTGACCGCTTTCCCACGGTGAAGACGACGATGACGACGACGTTGCCGACGATCGACAGGACAGTGGCAGTCGTGTAGAGCGCTATGAGGACGATCCGGGACTCGAAGGACAGCCCGTGGTCAGTGGAGTTGACCGTCTCCAAGATCGGAGGTTCACTGACCCCGGTCACGTCCTCCAGGCCGTTCCTCTCCTCCGCCGTCACTGGCATTTCCAGGTCGTCTTCCATCAGTTCCAGTGAACTGATCGTCGACCGCCAGGCGTCGCTTTCGATTCGGCTAGCAACACCTGACGACGGTCTCCATGGCAACCCGACAGTTCCCGACACGACAGCTGCTTGTCAGACAAAACTTTGTTTCTATAATTTATTTCATATTATATATGCATGTGTGCTTATGTATATACGTATTTGTGTATGTATGTATGCATGTATGCATGTATATACATATTTATATCCTATGTATGAGCACGGAACCTCTAAGAAGGCGCCGTGGATATATATATATATATATATATATAATATATATATATATATATATATATATATATATATATATATATATATATATATATTCATTCATTCATTCATTACGAAGATTTATGTAGCGCCCCTCTAAAAAGGTTACTACCAGTGATATTTTCGTGAATAAGAAGTAGAATAAGAATAATAATTATTTGATTTTCGTTCAGCAGAAGTAGAAGTAGAATAAAAATTATTTTAAGAACGAGAATAGAATAAGAAGTGAAATTAAGACCTTCAGAAGTGAATAAGAATAAGAAGCATAATTATTTTAAGAACGAAAATTAAGTGACTTCTAATTTTTAGGTGCCATGTTTTATTACTGTGATGAAGTAGGTCCCTCACAGAACAGCAGAAGGACATTGTACCTGTATTCCTGGGTGTGGGGTCATATAGCTATAAACTGGTTTAAACCGGCCTTAGGGGCTAATAATATGCAAATGCAGGGTAAATGCAGCTATTGTGCAGGGCTGAGGGGTTGTCACCGGCCCTCTGAGGGAGCCAGCTATAGGCGGGCAGGCTGGCTGACCAGAGGAGTGAGGTAAGATGTGATTGGCCAGTGGGAAGAGCCAGGGGTCAGGCACATGTGACTTAGGAAAGGTAGGCCACGGACAAGGGATAATCCTTCTTGCCGTGGCTGGCTGTGAAGGAGAGTGGTCGTCTCTGGTGTAGAGAAAAGCGTAGAACTGCCGTCCGAGAGAGAAAGCAATGGGAAGCGTCTGGCCAGGGCCTAGATCAAGGATGACATATATACTAGGATAGAAGATTTTCTGTAGTAATAGCTAAGCCTTCTAAGGTGATATTGGTATTTGGACGGCAGAGAGGGCCAAGTTCAAGGAAACGGTCCACTTTGTTTGACCTGAGGTCAAATCGGCATCAGAGTTGTTTGAATTGGCAGGAAGGCCTCTTGTGCCCTTAGTGATATTCTTTGTGTGACCTTCATTTAGCTCTTAGTAATTTAATACCTAGTGTTATCAAATGTTCTCACATTCCAGCAGGGGTGCTTCCCCTACTGATCCACGGGATAGTTATGCATGGCAGGGACATGAACTCTGATCGGCTTGAACCTGGGCTCACTCACCACGAGTCCCCCTTGATTGTGGGACACAGATGCCATCGGCCTGTTGACAACGAAACTCATGCCTGCATTCGACCCATGAGGGATTAGAACTCGTTTATCAGGTCATGAAAATAATAGGGAATTCTTCACAGTACCGCTGTACAGAAATATGTTTAAAATGCATGTTCCTTATTTGGATTTGACGTACAACTCTGCGCATAATGTGAATCTCGTAGCTAATCTCATGCATATGAACTCCAGCCTACTTTCGCCACAGTTCTGCACTCCTGGCCAACGCAGCTTTAATGAGTACACTGACCGTACACTGTTGGTTGGAAGATGAGATGCCGAGGGAGAGGACTCACTCCCAGCCCTCATTTGCGGAGGCTAAGAAAATGAAGTCACTAACACTTCATACATATAGGCCTATGGCTGCTTCAGGGTTAGCTTAAGGGACTGCTCTTCTTTCTTCTCCTCTTTTTCCTCTTCATAATATTCTCTGTGCATGAGGGAAATGGTTTAAAGGTTTTGTTCATATCTCTAATCTTTATAAGTGCACGAATAAGTAAAATTATGTGTTAACCTGAACTAGAAGTAATATTATTTGAGAACTAGAAGTAGAAGTAAAATTATTTGGGAACTAGAAGTAGAAGGAGAAGTAAAATCATTTCAACAGAAGTGAATAAGAACTAGAAGTAAAATTAATTGAGAACTAGAAGTAGAAGGAGAAGTAAAATCGTTTCAACAGAAGTGAATAAGAACTAGAAGTAAAATTAATCAAAGAACTAAAATATCACTGGTTACTACTCAGGAGCGCTCCCGATCCCAGCACGGCTGAAAAGGACAGTTTTGAGGCAAGAATAGAAAGATAGAAAGAGAGTGGATTCTGGGATGCAATATATAGGTCTGTATAGGTCATGCTGTGGCAACTCCGCCCCTAGTCGTACTCTGGTAGTGCCATGAAGTTCCAAGACTGGAGAAAGGAGGAGGGAGACGTTATTCATCTATGTTATGAAACAGTATCGTTAAACAGCAACTAACCATCGTATACTGCCTGTGTCACGGTAGCCCAATAGATAGAGCGCTCTTTCTGTAATACGAGGAGTACGGGTTCGAGTTTCCGCTGAGGCAGTCAGTGTGTAGGGACCTTGAACAAGTCCTTCACGTACAACTGCTCAGCGTCATCGACTGTCCATCGTATAGTCGTGTGCGCAGTTTTGAGCTTTGGAAGGAAGGCACTATCAAAATACGGTTCTATGGTATTGTATAGATCTTATTATAGCAACATAGACTAAACAGAGTTAAAAAATTTCCACAATACAATACAACTGCTCTTTGATATCGCCCTTCTTATTAAAGTTGCCCCAAGCTCGGCGGCGCAGAATAATTATATTGCAGAGCAAGTGCGCAAGGACTTGCTCAAGGTCTCTACGCGGCGGCTTGAGGTGGATTCGAACCTGCAACCCTCCGGCTGCAAGGCACCGAACATACCCCTATACCACCGCGCCCCACAAAAGCTGCCTCTGCACCGATCCATGCCTTTGTCTCCTCTAGAATCGACTTTGGCAATGCTGTTTTCTCCGGATTGGTCCCCTCTCTTATCTCGAAATTGCAGTCTGTTCTAAATGCATCCGCTACTCTGATCGCTGGCATTCCAAAATCTCCACCTACATACGAGACACTCTGCACTGGTTAGCTATGCTAAACGCATTGAAATTTCATGTGAAATTGCGTAATGGAAACTACACCATCCTATCTCAGATCCTTGTATATCTCTGCCTCGTCTATTCCTGATCGCAGGTTCCTCCCCTCCGATCGACGGCACATGGTATAGCCTTGTCGTCCATCGGGCTAAATCGTCCGATATATAAAGCACAGACGTTTTGCCATTGTTGACCCTGTATCTTGGAATGATCTTCCTTTTAAGATCAAAAAGAGCTAATCAGTCTGTCACCTTCCTTGTTCTGCAAATGCTTGAAGTCTGTTTTGTTTGATCGTGGGACCACCGGCATGTTTGGTCGAGAATTCAGACGAGTTTTCTCCTAATGTTGCGCGTTACAAATTAGCACTTGCTCAGCTTATGTAATGTCATGTTCAATATTTTATATTGTTTATATGTATATGTAAGTATGTAAGTATGCATGTAAATATACGTATGTATATGCATTTAGGTATGTAGGTATGTGTATGTGGGCACCTACTATAGCGCCTTTTAAGTAGTCTACATCACAAAAGGCGCTGTCTCCCCAAACTAGATAATGCTAAAGTCACTCAGAGCAAAAAGTTATGTAATAAACCAACAGTGACCAGAAGAGTAACCACAGGCGAGCTCCCGCAGACACGCGGAACTCAACCGAAGGTTCCCACCAAGAGCTGATAGTAGACACGAGGTTCGGAGTATCTGGACTAAGACCTATAGCATCGAAGAAGAGGCGCAACGACAGGTCGAGAGCCCTCTTATATTTATAGCTTATATCAGGGCCGTTGATAAGGTTCTGCGAATGTGGGTGTAAAAAGTTACCACAGGGGTCCGTACGTGTCGGTCGAGCGGCCGTTGATTGTTTATATTCCATTTAGTTGTAATCTTTATACACACTAGTACGGTGAGTGGCGGCCACTGACTGTTTGAGAGTAAGTGTAGACCTAGATGGAACACTTCAACACTATATATAACAACAATTTGTCAATAAAATCTGATAAAATTAATCTCAAATATGTAATTAATTCTTTAATGCTGCACCCCTACAGCAAATGAGCAAATGTTATTGGTCAAAATATCAGCGAAGTCCGTTTTCATCTATCACAGTCACACAGTTTGGTTAAATCCAGCAAATGCGTGCTAAGAAGTCCAAATCCCACGTCTAACTTTTGTGACATGAAAGCGTCAATAACTTGGCCCAGTTGCAAATCGATTATACTGTATTGCTGAGTCAATGAGCTTCCGAGTTTCACTCGCCTGTTCTTTTCTGTGATCCGGATTTGTTTCTATGAGTTACTCATAATTTCAAAGCTGCTAATGCATCGAATATAAGTCAATTTTCAAACTCAATATAATTATTAACATATACATGTAACAGTCACTGAGAGGCACAGCAACTTGCTAAGTTTAACGCTTTAACTAGCAATGTAAACACGTCAAAAGTTCTGGGTTTTACGCCGTCGTGAGGGCAATCACGGTGGCTCGCTTGTTTCATGCTCATCCGACATGGTGGGACTTTACCAGCCAGCGGAAGGGAATGCTCCAATCTGTAATGAACAGATTGATTGATCTGTCAGCGATACCTCCCAAGTGATAGCCCATTACCTTTGAACAACTATGCCTTAAAGCATTTTGAATGTAATTCAATTACCTGTTTTCAATCATTTCCTGAAAATTGGCAAATGATTTCCAAAAGAGCTGTTGGCCTATTCCCTTCGACCCCTATCACGTGACTCTGTTGTTAAACTAAAATATCCATTGGGCCTGAACATAACATGAATATAACACAATTGTATTATAAGTTTGTCAGGTAGAAATGCAATTTACAATTATGATCCATTAAAACAAGTTAGAGTTTATTTGATTTTAGGAGTAGAAGTTTTTCAAAATGATAGTCTGTTAGAGAACTTAGTTGATTTCGCCTGGGTGAGTGAGTCAATTTGTCTAGCAGTGCAAAAGACTTACTGAGCTGAAGATGGAAGCTCTGTTATCTGTACGCAGCCGCAGTAAACTAACTAAGAATGAGTGCATGGCTGCATGGATAGTGTGATGGTCTGATAGTGATGGTCAGCCCTTTCCCTTGGGTCTTTCAAAGTGTGCAGTAAGTTTGTAAAAGGGGTGTAATGATAGAAAAATGTTGACAATTATGTTGCCATGCAATCATAATGCAGAGCAGTTTATTCAATTAAACGGTGGCCCAGGTCAACCCAGCAGGCTAGCATCTTTGCTGACATTATGGAAGTAATTTGTAATTTACACTTCATTCAATTACAAATTACATGCGATAATGCGGGTGAAATACAATTACAATTACTGGATTTAAAGTGTCATTCAATTACAATTACAATTACTAAACTTGTAATTCGATTACGTAATTCAATTACATGTATTTCAATTACTGAACAACACTGGTTCCAATCTGTAATGAACAGATTGATCCGTCAGCGATACCTCCCAAGTGAGATAGCCCAACCTTTGAACAACTATGCCTTAAAGCCGACACCTGCCTGTTTTCGGCGGTCCTGGGAAACCTGGGCCATGTTCACCATAGGCTTCTGTCTCCAAAAGAGCTGTTGGCCTATTCCCTTCGACCCCTATCACGTGACCGTGTTTTTCATTAGCTGAACATAACATGAAAAACACTTTTATAGTTAGAATGCTTTATTGATATTGACTATTGATTGCTTATTATATATGATGTAGGTACACCGGAATTCAGATTGCAGCTGGATCAATAATGGATATACTTACTTACTTACTTACTTAAATTCAGTCAAAACACCGAGCTAACTATTATAGGTAAATAGATAGGTGCGTCAAAATGATGTGATGTCACGGATTCACGGTCATGTAAGCAGAGTGGGGGCGTGCCATAGACATAATGTAATATCTACGGTGCATGCACGCTGTCCATAGGACCATAGATCTATCATCTATGGAATGCGGGTGCATGTTACGTGCTGCCGTGGCGGGTCATTGAGCAAACCAGAGTCGGACTGGGACCATGTAACAAGGGCACAATGACCAGTCCGCCATTGTGATATGCATATTATTTATAAACGAGGGTGCATCAGAGACGGTTAAGCGTTAGAAGTGGAGACGCTTTGTAGAAATTCAAGAAAGAAACAGCATTATGAACTAAGCCAGTTTTTTCTCTTTGTAGTTTTCGTTTATTGCTTGGATATATTTTTCTTCTTTCCTGCACAAGTTCTACCACTTAGTTTGATATCCGCCGGTGTTTATGCTTCCTGTGACCTCGTCTAATATACATGCATCCATGCATAGACTACTTACGTTGGGAATGGCGGGGAACAAATGGGTCTTAAGACACATTTGTTCGTGCAGGAGTGCCCTTGTGAGTTACTTATACAATTGCTCTGAGGCATACATGCATACATACATACATGCATACATGCATACATACATACATACATACATACATACATACATACATACATACATACATACATACATACATACATACATACATACATACATACATACATACATACATACATACATACATACATACATACATACATACATACACATACATGCACATACATACATACATACATACATACATACATACATACATACATACATACATACATACATACATACATACATACATACATACATACATACATACATACATGCATACATGCATACATACATACATGCACATGCACATACATACATACATACATACATACATACATACATACATACATACATACATACATACATACATACATACATACCTACATACATACATACATACATACATACATCCATACATACATACATACATACATACATACATACATACATACATACATACATACATACATACATACATACATACATACATACATACATACATACATACATACATACATACATACATACATACATACATACATACATACATACATACATACATACATACATACATACATACATACATACATACATACATACATACATATACATACATACGTACGTACATACACACACATACATACATACATACATACATACGTGCATACATACATACATACATACACACATACATACATGCATACATAGGCTACATGCATGCATACATACACACATATGCACATGTTGTTGGCTGCTGTCTGTATTTATTGTATCTTTTTCGCGTTGTCTATGGCTCTATGCTATTTTCAATTCTATGCTATTCTGAATTCTGATCTGTATGTTCTTTCGGGGCTCCTCCTTTGCTTCGTATTGATGTCGGTTGTCTTTGTATGTCAACTTCTTTCATGTCATACTTCATGTTTTCTATTTATATGATTCCTCTGCTTAGTCTCATCTTCAAGTTGGCAATAACTAATTTGCGATCGAAAACAATGTCCGCATTGAATGATGACAATAGTAATTAATCAATTCTGGTAGTAAGTAATATTATATTAATTAGTTAATGCTAATAATATTAATTAGGGATAATAATTAAAATTAAACTGTGTATACGCTGTAATGGCCAATGCACAATATTGTTAATAATGGTGTTCTGCTGATAAAAAAAAACTTAGCGATTTTAGACATAATATTATTTAAAATGTTTAGGCTACTTGATGCTTTCTTACCTGTGTAGTCGTAAGATTTTCGTCTATTCAGTAGGAAATTTAGACCATAAATTATAATAAATCGCTGTTCTTGATTTTAATTATTTGTTTACGTATAGTGACTAAATATGTTTTATGTTCTTAAATTGTCCCACACAAGGAATGGCTGAATCGTCTTTCCACTGTTGCGTCGGAATCTGAGACCTAACTCTGACCATAAACTCGAAGTAAGGAAGAAGAATAATCGCGCAATAGGTTCCCTTGTTTCCTTTCCAATGATATCACAAACTAGCTACAAAACCGTTCAAACACAGATTCCGTTGTAAATCCGGAAGCACCAAAAAAACAGTAAAGACACCGTGTCTATTTCGTGAATTTCGATGGCTGGACAATGTCTGATGTCGATACGTGTATTTAACGTCTGCTTTCTAAACCCAGACCAGGCAAAGACAATACATGTCCCTCGAGCAACCGAACTAAACCAAATGCCGGCTTAATTACCGCTCGAAGCACCTTAGCATCAGTCCTTGCTTAGTAGCTGGGAGTTCGCTCTGAATTTAATCGCAGCGAACGTGTGTTATGGCCAATAACGGTGCGTACGTCGATGGAAGAAGAAGCATTCTATACATTCTGCTACCACTTCCTAGCGCACTTGTAGACGAACGGGCGCGAACGGGCAGACAGGCACCCGGATGGATGAATGAATGGGTGATGGATGTATGCATGCATGGATGTGTGCACTGAGGCATCGATACATGGGCAGATAAATGGGTGGATGTATGGATGGAATAGTGGAGGGATGGATAGATGGGTGGATGGATGGATGAACGAACCGCCGAAAGAAAGGCCGGAAGCATATATATATGCAAGTGGATGGATAGCTAAAATTTCAAGAATTATTATTATTTTATTATTGTTATTACTATTTTCCCCTACCTCGGATCCCTCAGGAATTAAAAAAATATCCGGAGAATACAAACACTGTTCTAGTGTTTTGTATTCTCCGGTGAATTATTATTGTTATTATTATTATTCTTTTGCCTCTGAGGTATAAAGTATCCCTCGGAGACATGAACGTTATTTAAAGCGCAGATTATTGTCTGGTATGGACCCTATTCGTCTAGTTCTAAGTTGGTGAAAGTACCCCTAAAGGCCACTTCGTTGAAAAGCTGGATCGATATAAGAGCTAGACGTTGGAACAAAAAGGCCGTTATTATTATTATTATTATTTATTATTATTGGCCTACGAAGATTTATAAAGCGCAAGTTAATGTAGCTAAACACACATCAAATGCGCTAGCGATAACATGCATACAATACATAAATTGGGGATGTGTCTTAAGACACATTTATTGTTCTGCGATTCCAAGGTATCCGTGCCGTAGTGCCCTTGTGAGTTACTTAAAGGACGCTATACATACATAGTGTACATCTGATACATACATACATACATACATACATACATACATACATACATACATACATACATACATACATACATACATACATACATACATACATACATACATACATACATACATACATACATACATACATGCATACATACATACATGCACCATACATACATACATACATACATACATACATACATACATACATACATACATACATACATACATACATACATACATACACCATACATACATACATACATACATACATACATACATACATACATACATACATATATACATACATACATATATACATTAGGGTGCATCATGTGCCCCAGAATATTTCAAAAGTGTTTGTCCCTATTTCATTTCTTTTCCTATAACTGAAAAAGCGTGTTTACTAAAATTTGGCAATATTCTGACAATGTCTGACATACACTAGGTATCCCACACAACAACTGAAGTTTTACAATAGCGAACCATTACGAGGATGTCATACATGTCATACAAGTTACACATATTAAGCCGCAATAATATTTCAAAGAATGGTTCAATAGTTCTTATAATTGACAAAACTGCAGTAGCCAATAGCCATCTCCAGAAGCATTGCAACGATTTAAACAAATGATTTTTTTTATTATTGCCATATTGTAAAAACAAATTCATATTGCAAAGTTATTACACGTCATGCGGGTATACTGAGTATCGTCGATCGTAAGTTGCCATGCGTTTGAGTAAATTGGATTGTCTGTGCCGATCTTGAAGCATGACTTGAAGCACATAGTTGATAATTTACTTTGTACTATGTACTATTATTGTTAGCTTTGCTGTATGAGATTTGATGTTGCGCTGTTGTCAAGGCTTTGGCTGAGCTGTCACTAATTAAGACTTTGGAAATGATAATTATTATAGGTGTCCCTACTTAGCGGGATCTTCATCCCTTTTGGGACTCCTCTTGCGGCCAATCTCGTTATTACATGTTGAATAATATTTTGTTCTGTGCATGATTTGATTTGGCTTCAATAAAAAAGTTTTGATTGATTGACTGATTTGACATCTTGATAATGCTCTTCAGTCTTTGATCATTTGATGCTGACAGAAAATCCGAGCTGAGCTTCACTCCTCTCTCGGCACAGTCATTGATTACATCGAGTGCTTCAATGCTTGTCAGTACCGCAGGACAGATTTGGCTCGGGCTTTGGAAAAACCTAAATCTCCAGATGTGATCACAATTACAGCAACTCTTTCCGATCTTGTGGGGACTGACTCGTGGTATATGTTTGAAATATTAGGGGTTGACACTCAGTTCCTCAACGAAGATGTGTCCGACTTGTCAAGCCGCAAAGACTACCAGGTCGCTATGACAAACAGTGACGCACTCAATGTAATCAATGCCTGTGCTGATCATTGTTATTATGAAAGAAATGTCAAAGTGTACAGGATTCAGCATTTTAAATTTCTTCGTATTTCCGTGCAGTACCGAAAAGTAGGAAATAAAACTGCTGGATGGATCTAAGAGTAGTCAATGTGCTGCCATCCATGACTGCAGACGGTTAGAACCTCAGATGATAGAGTAAGAGAGCTGGTAGATGAGGAACTGTCAAAATAAATACACAGTTGAGTATCAATAGAGCGAAGTTGATGTCTGAGACCACTTTGATAGAATACAGTACTTAGCGGAGTTGTGTACAGGGAGAAAAGCAATGGACGAAAAACAAAGCCTGAGGGACATCACAGTTGAGTGGCGCCGTGACCGACATTGTTAAGACAATGAAGACATACTGGGTGCGTTAGTAAGATATGACCTCAAAACAGTTTAACGTCAGACCCGATACTCCAAACCATCGCTCCAGGCGAGGAAGAAGAATAGCGTGGGCGACAGTATCGAACGCAGCAGATTAATCAATCTGTACTTGCTCTACAGACCTAGTTAGTGACTGATCTTCTGCATGTTGACCTGATTACGACTTGGTTTTATTGCGCCATCGGTTGATGCCTTGTGCATTAGACACAGGCGCAATAGAAGTTGCTAATTACAATTACAATTTACAGTAAGTTTGCCATTTTCTATAGATCAGACAATGTCATTGTGGACAGACAGAAGAGCTACGACTGTACCGTAGTTAATAACTTACGATTGTAACTAATAACTTACGATTGTAACTAATAACTTACGATTGTAACTAATAACTTACGATTGTAACTAATAACTTACGATTGTAACTAATAACTTACGATTGTAACTAATAACTTACGATTGTAACTAATAACTTACGATTGTAATTTATTGTATTGTATTTGAACACTTGTTATGGTGATTACTTATTACTTATTATTATTATTATTATTATTATTATTATTATTATTATTATTATTATTATTATTATTATTATTATTATTATTATTATTATTATTATTATTATTATTATTATTATTATTATTATTAATTATTATTATTATTATTATTATTATTATTATTATTATTATTATTATTATTATTATTATTATTATTATTATTATTATTATTATTATTATTATTATTATTATTATTATTATTATTATTATTACTTATTCAAATTGCGCTAGGACAGAGGCAGCCTATGGTGAATAAGCAAATTGAACAAGGTAAGAACCAAGTTGAGAACTAAATGACAATAGTGACTTAGCAGAAAGGATAGGTACAGAGAGAGAGTTTCAAAATATAGGTTCAGTGATCGAGTAAGCTCATTCATCAAGAACAGTCTTAGTTCCAAGTATGACCAAAATCACCAAATAAAGATAATCAGTTGGCCTGGTTTGATAATAATTAGTCTGGTGAAATAGAACTGATAATAGAACTGATTTGAAGCATTATGGCTGACCAAAGTGCCGTGGTTTAAAACTACGAGCTCCAGTTTAAAACAAATCCTTTAACTGAACAGTAAGCCAATGCAAAGATTTAAGCACATGGATTAGATGGTCATATTGTTTAAAATTTTGGGCAGTCTTGTTACATGTATGGCTCTATAGCCGAAGAGTTATGAGCTCTTTGAAGTTTCAGCATGTTCAACTGCCTGATATCAACAGGAAGCGATTACAGTAATCCAGACGACTCGAGAACAATGCGTTTACCGGACACATACACACACACACACACGCAAGCTGTTTTCAATTGCCCAATATATCTATAAACTACGCAGTTTTCGATTGCCTAAAGAGGTGTCGTCGTCAGTGGTCTAAACTGGTCATCTTAAAGAAGTTTTTTCAACAACGAGCGCCTTCCAAGTAGCGCAAATAGCTTGGCAGACAACCCGGTTGAGAGTGGAGACGCCCATGACGATAACTTACTACATCTCGGAGGGAAAAAAGGAAGGCGTCTAAGTGTGTTGCGAGATAAGAGAGTTTCGCTTCCGTCTTCATTCTCTGGTTCCCTGCTTCTCCTTCTCCTCCTTCTGCTTCTCCCTTCTGCTCTTCAGCCCTCAATGCCTCCTCTTCTTTCTGCGTCGTTTCTATTCCTCGTCCGATGTTGGTGTAGCCTAGTTGGTCCGAGTAATATTTCAAAGACGAGTAGAGAGAAGTATGCAGCTATTTGTCGCTCGTAGAACAGGGCGTCTTCCAAATCTCGTTCGGGATCCGTTCCGATCGCCCCATAAAATAGGAAACGTCGTGTGGAACTGCTGTAAGATAACCATTGCGAAAATGTCGCATCGAGGATTCAATGGAAACTGCTTATTGGATATATCACCATCATCATTCATCCTCATCGTCACCGTTATCATCATCTTCACCATCATCATATATATTATATATATTAATATATATATATGTTATATTATATTATATTAATCATATATAGACTATTCGTTTATTGACTCACAAGTTGCAAACCACAACCAGGTACAATTTCATCATTACCATCATCATAATTTTAAATCGTCATCATCATCGTCGTCATCATTATCATCATCATTTTCACTGTCATAATCACAATCATAGTCATCATGATCAGTTCATAATGCTTGCTGTATGGCGGCGATGCATGGCATCTGCTCCTTTGGATCGTTTTCAGTCCGAGTCTTGTTAGCTCTTCCTCTGTGTTGCTGTTCCCAGCCATAAAGTCTTGGTCGACCTGAACGTTTATTTCTATTCCTAGAACATTTTTCATTGTTTTTCTGGATTTATTGGTTATCTGAATGTTCGACGTTTTGTGCCGATACATGTTGTTAATTTTTTACAGATCTGTTTCGTCTGAAAACAGAAGGTCGGTGTAGCTGCATGCAAAGCTGATATACCAGAACCCGGAGTAGATTGATTATTGCGTCTAGTTGTTGCACCTGTGTATCAACGCTGACTCTGGTACGGGATTGAACAGTAACGGTGAAAGAAAGTACCAGTGGAATGCCTTTCTTTACGTCCAGTAGAACTGCAGGTTTTTGCCTACATGTACGGCACCCGCAACTTTCAGACAGATCTTAGACCGGTTTCTCCCCTATTTCATTGGTTTGCATTGTCTTCGACGTTCCATCTTACCGCACGTTGTTGTTTGAAGTCTGTGAAATTGAAGAAGACTTTCTTGGTTGCGTTCAGTGCCTTTGTTAAGTGCCTTCGTCATTGCGAACGTTGTACGGCTATAATTGTGTCTGAACCCGACTTGTTCTTGTTCTTCAATTGCCTTCTACGCTCATTGCGTCTTTTTTGTTGTCCGCTGTTTTGTCGTAAATTGGAACAATTCGTTTTTGTGAGTGTATACATGAAATAAAAGGCGCTACTTGTAAGACGCTCGTTGTTGACCTACAACCTATGCGAGAACTAGACAGGATCCTCTCTAGTTCTCTGCGAGAACTGATTGATCATCGTACACATGTAGGCCTATAAGTTGCTCGAAGTGTTCTTTTCATATTCCCTGCATGCATGCATTCTAGTTTAGAACCTCACCATTTCCTTATTTGATTGATGCTACGTTCAGTTGGGATTGTCGACTAAATAGTTAAATATTTAAAGTAGACTTCATATATATCCTGTTTATCTGGGATGCTCATTCTACTTCTCCGCACTGCTGCTCAACCTAAATGCTTTGTACTTTCTTAGTTTCCTTCTAATTTCTTTGGTGAGCCATTTGAATTCTTTGCGGTTAGTGTAAATCCGCATTTTTCTAAGTTCTTTCTTCTGTTCACCGCGAGTTCTAGTAGGCCTATTTCACGAAATTTAGAAAATCTCTCGAGTTTATTTTTTCTTCCAAGAATACTGGTAGAAAAATCTCGACTTTCTTTGAAAAATAGCATCGACGTTTTTAAAGAGACGATTCATTCTGGTACGAGTTACGGAAACACAAGAATGTACTCGAAAAAACCCGCATCTCGGATCTCGTTTTGAAACGGAACTACTATGTCCGCCGTCTATGCTATACAGAGCAGTTAGCACGAAACGAAGAGGGGAGGGAGGAACAGCGGAATGGAAATAGAACAGGGAGTCAAGTGTACAACAGAGGTCAGAAAGAGGTCAGGTAGACAGCGAGACAAAGAGGTGAGAAAGCAGAATAAAGCTGCGCGTGGGCATTAATTAAGAAAGAAGACAGAGGCACGCACAAAGATATGCTCAAAGCACCAATAAACCAGGTTGGGAATAGATACAGAGAAAGAAGACGTCGACCGCAGGAAGTGAAGAAATTTTGCATATATAGAACTGTACATACATATATTTTGAAGGAACAAAATTAAATGGAAAGGTGAAGTAGGAGGTAGAAGGACCAGGGATTGGGATATGGCGGGGAGTGAGGATACAGTAGTGCCAAAGATAATATAAATATTATATTTTTGTGTTTTTTATGTGTGTATATATATATATAAAGAGAGACAGATAGACAGACAGACAGACAGACAGACAGACAGACAGACAGACAGAGACAGAGACAGATACAAAGAGAGACAGAGAGAGACAGAGAGAGACAGAGAGAGATAGAGAGAGATAGAGAGACAGACAGACAGAGACAGACAGAGAAAGAGAGAGAGGGAGGAGAGAGAGAGAGAGAAAGAAAGAAAGAAAGAGAGAGACAGAGAGATAGAGAGAGAGAGACAGAGAACAAATGCATTAGTTGCAACTTTGAGGAGGAGGAGGAGCAGGAGGAGAGAGGAAGAAGAGGAGGAGCAGCAGGAGTAGGAGGAGTTCTTGACAGGATTAATGTGAAGGGATCTGCAGCAGGTCAGAAGACCCATCCTCCTATACTTGAACAATCGGATCTGGTCGGCACTGACTTTGCATACATCAGAGAACCACCCTTCGTGAAATATAGCTATACAAATTATCGGTATGTACGACGTTTCGTGTAAGACGTAAAACGTAATTAGGCATCAACAATGCGTCAAGTAGATTACTTTTTCTTACAAGTTATATTGAATCCTTTGAATTATATGTGCACTTAAGCGTGCATTTCTGTATATGTGTTGCTATTCTTCTGTTTGGGCTCTCTCCGCTTTGGAATGTGTTTTATGTCGCACAGCCACCTACATTACAGTCATACAAATGTTCATTTTACTCTAGGTAGGCTTATAAACGCCAATTGCGAATAGGTAGAATACCTTGCATCATTTCAATTCCACGAAACCTTTAAAATCTGCACTTCGCTTGCACAAGCCGATCATGGAGTTAATCAAGATGAGAGAGAACCAGAATGTTCTCTGCCTGGCTGTCTGTCTGTCTTCTGTGTGTCACCCTTATTTCCAGAAACGTCAGCCATCTGTCATTCTTAAACTCGGCTGTTCTCTATACGATCTGTCTCTTTGGTTTGTGTGTCCTGTCTCACTCTTATTCCCGTCTCTCTCTCTCTCTGTCTCACGTCTCTCTCTCTCACGTATTCTCTCTCTCTCTCTCTCTGTCTCTCTCTCTCTCTGTCTGTCTCTCTGTCTCTCTGTCTGTCTCTCTGTCTCTCTCTCTGTCTCTGTCTCTCACTCTGTTTCTGTCTGTCTGTCTGTCTGTGTCTCTCTGTCTCTGTCTGTCTCTGTCTCTCTCTCTCACACCCACACACGCACTCAATCTCGCTGGAAGTACTTGTTGTTGCACTGGCATTAAAGTACATTATACTGGTACTCGCGAAGTTGAGTACTTGTACTTGAGATCCGTGTGTGACTATATAATTATTTAAAATGTGTACTAGTCTTGCTGGGTATATTTCTCCCAGAACCACATACGTTTTTAGCATCTTGATCCTAATATTGATTCGATCATGATCATGATCATGAGACACTGTGGTCAACTGGTTAAAGCGCTCGCCTTGTAAGGCTGAGAATCCGGGTTCGAACCTTCTCTCAGAGAAGTTCTCTGAGACGGTTGCTGATCATCGTACAGTGTATTCGTTTATTAAACAAAACATGTTGGCACTCCACAACCTGGGACATTGAGACAGAGTGTTGTGAGAGATGGAGGAAGTAATCAATGTTTGTTAATCGTTAGGTTTGGGGACTCAGTAAATATGTGTGTAAAGAACCCTTGAGACAAAGTTCCTATCGTTTTTGCACAGACGTTCAGAGTTGTGCATTCGTGCTCTAAGACCGTGTCGCCGACACGGACTTTGAGTAAGTCCTTCACTCACAATTGCTCAGTGCCATCCATTGATGCTTGGTCTATAAACTTAGATAGTGGCGCTTAATTGATGCATAATTCGTTTTCTGCTTTTCCTATATACAGTATATGCGTGTAGATATTTATACGTCACTTTTTGGACTCTGCGATGATTTTCGTATCTTGGACCGATCATACACTTTGACGTTTCAACCGTTTATTCCACAAAATCTCTCAACTTAGTTACACGTAACCACGCCCCCAAACGAAAAATGTAACATGGGCTCGGGCTAAAGTAAGTGACTTATATATTCAGGCCTACTGTCAATGATGTACGCTAAAGACACTTTATTTAAACTCGTAATCTCAACCTAAGTCCATCGTCCGTTGAAATCCGAGAGTCGAAATTCCTAACTCCGACAAGAGGTAAATATTGACTATTTCCACTTAATTTCTTCCCACGTTTCCGCAGCAACCCACTTCCGGCCGGTGTACCACGTGCCTCGCTCAGCTATTGGTCACATTCAAACCACGTATACAACGCACAACCAGGTATGCATTCTGAAGCGACTAATCGCAGGTGCAAAGAGCCTAACCGCTCTTTCAGGACCCAACAACCACTGAATATTACAACTATTCGTCGCAGACTTCTTGTAAGTTCTCCTTGGTGCTGAAATGGTGCAATATAGAAGCTCAAGTTTAGTAAGAACATCATATTTACACATTTTCATTGTTATTACTGCTGTAACTACTGTTTTATTTTTTTTTTCATTTTTATTACTATTATTCAGATTATAAATTG
Organism: Aporrectodea caliginosa; assembly: GCA_020284085.1. Lineage (NCBI taxonomy): Eukaryota > Metazoa > Annelida > Clitellata > Crassiclitellata > Lumbricidae > Aporrectodea > Aporrectodea caliginosa. The sequence continues at coordinate 592,056 of JACEVL010000840.1, forward strand.
TTCTATTTACAATTCACATATGCTAATTCTCTTGATGGTTGCATTATGCATATATATATATATATTTATATATGGGCACAAAAGTACTGGTACCTAACTTGCTTTGGTTCTCAAATCCAAACTGGGACTTGCTCCAAAATACCTCAGGGACGTCATTCGTCGTCCTCTTTCTGCATCATCTCATCGGCCTCTCCGATCTCTGGACCGGTCTGACTTGTTTGTCCCACGAGCTAGGACCACGATTGCTCAAACTCGATCCTTTGCCATCATTGGGCCCTCTTTATGGAATGCCCTTCCCTTCACTTTGCGTGAGACTTTCCTTTCTGATCACTGTCTTCATCTCTCTCTCTCCTTAAAACCTATTCGCACTGGGAACTACTCGGTGTATATAAATTACTAATTACATTACATTACATTACATTATTCAACTACTCGGTGTCATAGTACTTGTTACCTGAGTACTCTAAACAAGCCTGGCGTCTATCTAGTCACGCGCTCCATTCCGGTTTACAAATAGCATCTTACTTTGTGAGAAATGATCCTCATTACCATCGGCAGCGCAATTGTCTCGCGTTCGCCATAGCATCCTTCGTCACGAGCAACATCCAAAAACGAGCGAATAATGAACAAAACACGTCCATTCGTAACTCTATCTCATTTAATTAGATTTGTTCACAAAATTAATTAGAAACTATCCTTTGTTTCCGTGGCAGCTCCTACAACAAGTCTCATCAACAAGTCTCATATGTCAATCAGTTGTTGATACAGTGGCAGGACACCTGCTGCTCCCAAAACACGACCTCCATCGACGTAAGGGAGTCTGGTCCAGTCATGGATCAGTCCACGGGACACAATGAAAGCGGGCATCAGAATTCAAACGACGGAATAGCTCATTAGGTAGCAGAAATAAAGACTCAAACATATAGATGGATTCGCTCAGGCAGATATATATATATATATATATATATATATATATCTGGGCGAATATATAATATATATATATATATTTATATAGACTGACAAAAATACATACAGTCAGACAGATAGTGAAATGGTGAGATAGATAGATAGATAGATAGATAGATAGATAGATAGATAGATAGATAGATAGATAGATAGATAGATAGATAGATAGATAGATAGATAGATAGATAGATAGATAGATAGATAGATAGATAGATAGATAGACAGATAGATAGACAGATAGACAGATAGACAGATAGATAGACAGACAGATAGATAGATAGACAGATAGATAGATAGATAGATAGATAGATAGATAGATAGATAGATAGATAGATAGATAGATAGATAGATAGATAGATAGATAGATAGATAGATAGATAGATAGATAGATAGAGATAGATAGATAGATAGATAGATAGATAGATAGATAGATAGATAGATAGATAGATAGATAGATAGATAGATAGATAGATAGATAGATAGATAGATAGATAGATAGATAGATAGATAGATAGATAGATAGATAGATAGATAGATAGATAGATAGATAGATAGATAGATAGATAGAGATAGACAGATAGATAGATAGATAGATAGATAGATAGATAGATAGATAGATAGATAGATAGATAGATAGATAGATAGATAGATAGATAGATAGATAGATAGATAGATAGATAGATAGATAGATAGATAGATAGATAGATAGATAGATAGATAGATAGATAGATAGATAGATAGATAGATAGATAGATAGATAGATAGATAGATAGATAGATAGATAGATAGATAGATAGATAGATAGATAGATAGATAGATAGATAGATAGATAGATAGATAGATAGATAGATAGATAGATAGATAGATGGACGGATAGATAGATAGATAGAGAAATGGCTAAAGGAACAGAAAGATTGACCCATGCAGATAAAGAGTGACAGAGAGTGATGCAGAGAAACAAGGAGACATATCAGCATGTGCAGAGAGAAACAGAGTGAGCCACAAAACACTTCACCCATAAGGAGACAGACAGACAGACAGACAGACAGACAGACAGACAGACAGACAGACAGATGGAGAAAGACACAAAGACAGATCAGCGCAGGCAAAGACAGACGGATGAAGACGTCACGGTGATGCTTGATCTCTGCTCTGTTTCTGCTCGCTCGCTTAATCTACCTCTCGACCGACAGAAAGACTTAAGTAAAAGCATTACGGAGACACGCAGAGAAAGAACGAGAATACGGGAGATTAGCCCACAGATCAGGTGTCACCTGCCAGACAACAAATACAGGAGACATGAATCAGACGACCTTGTATTGAAGAACGAACGGGAAACAGACAGACAGATAGCGAAAAAGAAGACATTATGAAGATTGAAGAGGGACAGTGGGAGAGCTCTAGACCAACCGAATCACTGGACAGAAAGAGAGAGACAGACAGACAAAGACAGACAGAGACCGACAGAAACAGAGACACGGAGAGACAGAGACAAAGGCACAGAGACACAGAGAGACAGAGACACAGAGAGAGAGACAGAGACACAGAGAAAACGAGAGAGAGAGAGAAGAGAGAGACACAGAAAGAGAGAGAAAGAGAGAGAGAGAAAGAAAGAGAAAGAGACAGAGACAGAGAAAGAGACAGAGAAAGAGACAGAGAGACAGAGAGAGAGACAGAGAGAGAGACAGAGAGAGACAGACAGACAGACAGAGACAGAGACACAGACAGAGAGAGATTTGAATTAGGGTCGTCGTCATCAATCTATGGTCATCTCTGGTGATTGGATTTGCGGAGAAATTACGACGTTGCCATGGAATTCATTAACCTCAGCTGCCGCAGCCGACATAGTGCAAGCTTAGCCTTAAAAGAAAGAATTCGTCTCTGCCTCTTCTTTTTTAATAATAATAATTATATTATTCTTCTTTATTAATTCAAACTGACAAGTACGCAGTAAGATTACATATACAGTAGTTACAGATGATAACAAGTTTAAGAGGAGTCAAATTTAACTGTCTACAGCCTGCAAGGCGCCCATCTGTCCTACTGCTCAGTTTACAATCGCCCCTAGGGAGTGAAAGGCTGAGTCAACCTTATGGGTCTAGCGGTTATCCAACCAGCGTCCTTCTGATTTTCGTGCTAGCGTGTTACCTACCATTCAACCATCTTCATGTAGCTGCAGGGCACAAGACAAGAGCGAGCAATGATTGACAGGGCATCGATCGTTGTGTCATTTATGGATTGGAAAGTTCCCTGTGTTATTGGGGAATTGGAATGCTTCTGGATGAAGGTGTCGCTCTCTGTCTTTCTGTCTCCGTCTCTGTTTGTCTCTCTGTCTCTCTGTCTCTGTCTGTCTCTTCTTCTGTGTGTCTGTCTCTCTGCCTCTGTGGAGAATATGCCAGTTTCCTCTGCAGGTCATGATTTTTTATCAAATGCGTCAGATTAGAGTGATACGGCGCAATTTATCATTCGATCATTCGACGTCGCAGCCACGGACAAGATCTCTGCCTGCGCCAACCTTAATGATGTCAAAGTCATTGAGAAGCAGACATACACACATAAAACATACAAGCATAAACACCGACACAGACAGACAGACAGACAGACAGACAGACAGACAGAATCAGATGAATAAAGATGGGTATAGAATGTTTGTTCCCAATTTCTCAATTATTTGGTCTTACAATGCGATCACTATTGTTATATGACCGTTTGACAATTGCTAGTTTATAGGACAGAGTAGTCTACCCTATCATCTAGGGTCGTGTTTCTAATCCATCATTCTTGAAAATGTTCAATTAAGAGAATTTTCAAGTTTAAGCTACCTACCTGCTGTTGATTGCTTTAGCTATTGTATTGGTTTAGGTTACATTGCTTTGAGCAACAACATCTGATAACAACCAAGGCCGTCGACGTCGACCTGACCTGACCTGACCCAGTTCCTTTTGGGGTCAGGCGAGGTTTATCAGTTGTGCATCGTGTTGCTTGAATTTTCCGAGTTTTTATGTTTCTCTTGCTGCTTTCATTCTGCTCTTTCTTTCGATATTCTAGAAAATTTCTTCCTCGTTTGAAGTGTTATTTGTAGCTTCGATTCATCTTCTGTTTCCTTTTCGCTTCTGATCCAGTCACCGTAATTATTATGGTCGTGGATACAGTCACGCTCGACGTGAGCCTATACCTGGGACTAGAATCATGCCCGCCTCGCAATTGGTCAATGCATATCATATGATTTTGAGTACCTGAAACGAACCGACTGACAAACATTCCCGATTGCGGTGGAAGGTTGTTCACCGTGTTTTCTAATGACGACACTAACCCTAACCCTGACCCTAACCGACCCTCACGACGCCTAAACTAACCCTAACCGACCCTCACCACGCCTAATCTGACCCTAAACGACCCCACGAATCCTAACCTGATCCTAACCGGCCCTGAAGATGTCCTCCATTTCGAAATTCCAAGGGAAGACAACAAGCCAATAACGCGACGGGCGTGAATGTAGGCCTAGTACTTGGGCTCCGCTAACGCCCGAGGCGTGAATGGATCCACTACGTAATTATATGTTTGCTTTTCATGTTGATTTCTCATTGGTCGATCGTATACTGTGAACAACGAAAAGTCTCCAACCAAAATTCTGCGGCGCGCATCGATGACTCTCAAAAGCAGCGCTGCTGTTGCTTTGCCTTTGGATGCTGTCCGCAATAGTCCGCTCATTCACACGAGACAAGGACGCTTCAGAAGATTGCTTTCGTCTCCTTCCGTCTCCGTTATACAGCTGTATTGACCAAGGACACGTCACACCTGCTCATCGTTCTCGTGTACACTGGCCTCCTGTAAGCGAACGTTTCTGCTTCAAGCTGGCACTCCTCGGTTGCAAAGCGAGCGCAAATCATTTGCCATCCTACTTGTCTGCCATGGTTACAACCAGAGGCTCTGTTAAATGCTTCGATCAGCATCTGCTGGAAAGTATGTAATTCCGGATACACACGTCTTTGGCCGGCGTTCGTTTACAGTTGCGCGACCCCTTCTCCACCTGGAACGCTCTACCACCTTTCTACCGCTCTACCACCTCATGTTCGCCACTCCCCTGCCAAGACTGTCTTTCGCTCTAAACTGAACACTTGCCTCTTCCAATCTAGGGCCTACCTATAGCTCTTAATGTTTGACCAGCTTCAATGAGAATGTTTGAATCGTGTAAGGAGGGCATTGTTAGATGATAGTTGTACTTATTTGAAACTCATCTTTGTTGATGTTTCTTTGTATTTTGAGACAACCGTCTCTTCTTCCACGACTCCGCAAATGCTTCCGAAAAGTCTGTTCAATCGAGTACGTGTTGTCTTTGGTAATTTTATCACGTTTTTGTTGTCTGTCGTAGATTGACGAAGAGTTGACTATTTGTCGCCTGGAGCGACGCTTTGGAGAAGAACGGTTGTTCATTGATCAGTCCAACACACCATTAGCCACCTTCGTCCATACTTATACGGAGGAGGAAGAGGATACCAGCTGCAGGGCCAACTCGTCACGACAAGGCGTGTGCTTGCTTGGCCGACTGCCAGCCACTATCGCAGTTTCACCGTCAGACGCTTCGAAGTGAATGTACTAGACCTATATATATACATATATAAATATATATCTATATATAATATATATATATATACTATACATATATATTATATATATATTTCCGCCTGTCTTTTGTAGACGGAAGTGAGCTGATAAAAGGTCTGCAACTGAAAACCACCGCTTAGACACATGCATACCAATTACACCACTGTTTAAGGACCTCTTAGACATGCATAGCCTACCAATTAGGTCACTGTTTCAGGACCTCTTAGACATGCATAGCCTACCAATTAGGTCACTGTTTTAGGATCTTTTAGACATGCATATCAGTTAGACTAGATTTAGAACCTCTTGTTATATACATACCAATGAGACCAATATTTTACGACCCCTTTAGACACATGCATACAAAATTAGACCACTGCATCTTTGTGCATTTATATCAATTCTAGTGCTCATGGTTCTAGGAGAAAAATAGGTGCTTGCCCAGCCTTTCTATTATGGTATATCAGAAACTTTAGCGTAGACTATATACTTCGCGCACCAAATAGACTCATACTGTACAGTGTAGACAAAATAGAACGAGCCAACCATGTATGATGGTCTATAGCGAGCTGTACGAAGTACTACGAACTATCTGCTGATCAGCAAAAAACAGCAATGCACCAATGGGACAACAATTTCTTTGCTGTTACAGCGTTTGAAATGGGGTGAGGCGGATACATTCTGCAAATTATGGAACAAATCTTTCCTTCTTTCGCTGGCTATAGTTAAAAAGAAATGGCGTACATAACTTTGCCTTAAGGTTTTTACGGAGACACACAGTTGATAACGACTGAATGTCAGTAAAAATTCTGGATAACCTTCCCTTCCCTTTATCCTATGTGGATATTCGAATATTCTTTCATTCAGAATAATTCTCTAGGCTCTTTTTTGCTAATCAGCATCATTCACGATCAGTGGCGTCGCCAGAGCTTCAAGGTTGGGGGGGCAAGGGATAGGAGGACATAGAAATGAGCGTCCGAAGGACGATCGCTGAGGCGCGGAGCGCCGAGCAGGGGTTTGGGGGGATGTGCCCCTCCCACTTAAATTTTGAATTTTCATACTGTAATGGTAGCATTTTAAGCTGTCATAGGAACAAAATTGTTCTATTATTTCAGCGCTGATAGGAGCCAACTGTGACTCGTAGCTAAATGTTAAATGTTCGCGTTTTCATATAGTGACCGTATACGGCCTCGACCCTGCTCATTTTCAATGAATTGATTGGGTTACATCCTTCATCACTGCTCGCCCGTTCGAATGGACGCCACACCATTTAAGGTGTAACTCGATGGCTCGGAGGACCGTGCTACCCCGAGGTTTAAGATGTAGCTTGAACTGTATTTGAGTTTGACTACAGATAATATTAGCAAACACGACATTTATTGAAATTAATATAAAAACTAGAAAACACATTCAATATCAAAGAACGCCAAAAGCCTTAGGGTAAACAGATTGTTGACCAGACACAATTAGCAGACATAGTTTACAAATGGCATACAAACCAAGCAAGAAGGATTCAACTACCGAATCGGGAAGCCAAGCAGTGATGATGCAGTTTTACTGGTGAACAATCGACAATAGAAACAGAACGCCGACTGCTTTAAACGACTGTACTCGGGGTTAAAGTGGGTGGGAATGCGTGGGAACGGCCTCCCACTGCTCTCGAGAATTGACGGGCGAGGGAGTAATAATTTATAGATACATGTATTTTATTCCCTTGTCTTAAAACCTTGACTTATGGCCTTGGCGATGCTCCCGCACGCATAAGCCTCTCGTTTATGGAAGACCTCCATCCCTCCCTGTTGTATGCCAGGTGCATAGCCTCCTGAACCGACCAGCCCATCTCTCCAATTAAGTGATCGGGACTTCAACCCGAGAGTAAGTAGTTGTGTCTTCCATTTTGAGTTTCATGATCAATGATGTAAAGGCGACTGATCATGGTCTCTCCCTCTTCCTTGGTTGATATAAATAGCCGTATTGCTGGGTCTGGGTCTTAAAACAAGATAGTGTTAATCAGTTTGCTATCTTTTGTCTCTGTATATAATGTGTATCTATTTCACAACAAGTATTATACCCACACACGCGCCACATACATATACTTATATATATATATATCTGTACAGTGTACACACACTCACACTGATTCTCACCGTTGAGCGAGAATGCATCATCTGACTGTATCCCTGCAGATGTCACTCTAAGAGGCAGGCATACTAATAATTTCCACATGTTGTCTTGGACGGCCTGTTGGAATGCGGCTGTGTGACTGTAAATAGGTCACCCCATCATGACTCATCACTGCGCATAGGAGAGATAAACAACATTGGACTTTTCCCTATTCTTCTGTATATTTTGTGTAAACCGTCACCTGTTGATT
>JACEVL010000840.1:605000-631421 GCA_020284085.1 Aporrectodea caliginosa
ATGAGTCTGTTCATCATGATCATCATGATCATCATCATCATCATCATCATCACTGTCGTCCTCATCGTCATCATCATTATCATTATCATTATCATTATCATCATTATCATTATCATCATCATAAAATTTCTGAAATAAGCCACCGTCTAGATGCGAACCGGTTCGCATCTAGACGGTGGCTTATTTCAGAGATTTAAATCTCGGACTAGCACGGACCATACACGGGGACCTTAAATGTCGTTGCTCCAATTCGAACTGTCAGCGTTGGCGAAGGATGTACAGTTTACTCTATTTTATACAGCGACCGTATGGCCTCGATCCTGCTAATTTTTCAATGAATTGATCGGAAGAGATCCTTCACCATGCACCGCTCGCCCGTTTGAATGGGTGCCACGCTCCTCTAGGGTCTCCGTGCTAGCCCGACTCCCGAAATTTAAATCTCTGAAACAAGCCAGCATCGGGAAGCGAACCGCGATTTCACGATCTCTCACACAGAGGATTATGGGACGCAATCTACGCTCTAACCAATGTAGCTCTCACTAGATCAATTCACTGAAGAAGGAACAGAGTCGAGGCCATTGCCTACGCTCGCTATAGAAAATCGTGTACATGTGCAACATTGTGCATGTACATTTACTTGACATAAACACCTTCACATTATGACACATTTAAAACAGCAAATATTAAAGAACATTATTTTGTCCTATGAGTCGATCTTTTATAGTCCGTGGTCTGCCATTCTCACCGGAGTCGATAGGTGGCGGCGTCTCTTTGCATCCATCGTTTGCATAAACATTCGCTGTCGGCAATTGACATCCCTCTTGACATCCTGTCGAGTTTTCTGTTTCGTCGCTTTTACAATCTATCCAAGTACGACACAAGTAGTAGTTTCCGTTTAACGACACTGTGTGATAACAAAGATCATTAGCGTCGCCCTCATCCTTCATCCAGGCTTGGGACTGGCACTGACAACTTACGTAGCAACTATAGTATACTAGTAGACATGTCTACAAGAGTTAACTAACTCTTTCCTCCATAGTAAATATGAATAAAGAAGTGACTATTTCTTTAACCAATTAATTTAAATACAACACATAGGCTAATTAATGAGCTGCTTTTCATTTCGTTCTTCATTTCGGCAAATTGTTTCTTTCGTACCTTGGCTTAAAATAATGCGTTGTCTGTCTGGAGTGTACAGTGTGCAGTATTAGGCCTAATTGTTCAGATAATAGCTCAATTCAACTACACAAGTCATGATCTCATTCTTGCTAATAGGGCATAACAGAAATTTTACTTAGTCATACCAGTTAAAGAATCGTTCGACAGATGAAGGAAAATCGAGCATGCACTTGACATTTTTGAGTATAGGACTATAGGCCACTATTTTAGATTCTGGTTCGGTCGTTCAATAGTTTTACTGCTTCATTTATTTGGCGCCTTATTTATTCTCTCGTTACTTCATTCGTTCGTTTATTCTTTATTTTTAGTCGTTCGTGATTCGTTCTTTCATCCATTCATGCATATAATTATCCTTTCGGCAGTTCATTAATTAATTAGTTAATTCATTCGTGCATCCGTTCGTTCATTCGTTCTTTCGTTCATTCATTCACACGTGGTGATCGTATTGAGCCTCGCCTTCGCAGTAGACGGAATTGATGGCCTCCATTTGATCAAAGGACAGACCCGGAAGTCGATAGAGTGACGTCATCCCCACCAAATCATTGTTCTCCGTCACCTCCGAGACGACCTACGAATGACGTCATTCATTGCCACCTGATGGATTATTTATAATAATTGGTCTTAACAATTCGACCCAAACCTAATTATGACTCAATTATGCATTTTTATTGGCATTTTCACTAACGAATGACGTCATTTCCAATCATCCAATGACCAGGCATAATGACAATGCAACTTACCATTTTGATATTATTACGATCACCCTTCTCGTCGCTATCAGCTGAACAGTAGCGGCAAAACTTAGGCCCATAGCTAAGTGTATGCCCATTGCTAATAACTGCTATAGCTGTTATTAGCTTTACCCTATTGGAAACAATTAGTTAACTCACGATTTATCAAACTTCGGAGATTAAAATGTGGGTTTGTATCTGTTACAGAACCTATCGACGATTGCGCATGTACTAAGTTGATGTGTTTGCCTCAATACAAGAAGACGACTCAACCGAAAGGTTTCGATTGATATCGCTGTAGCAAAATAGGTACAGACACATTTCAGTAACCTGCTTTAAGTCACAGCAAGAGATAGCTACCCTGTCAATATTTCCATGGGCATTAGATGTGGCCCATGTATGGGTACCATACAGGGAATATGGATCCCATATGGACTCCATCATCTGTGCATGATGGAGGGGTAGCGTAGACCATCTACGCGGTCGTTCGACATGTGGCCCTGCTGTGGTATAGGGACCTGCTCTCTGTTGCCCTCTTTTATCCAACACCTGTTCTGTTCTTATAGTATTCTTGAGTTGGTTTCGGCGTAACTGTACTGAGTGGACTCTGAACACGTGTCTAAGGCAGTAAGGCAACTACTACTATACAGACCTATTATAGGTTAATTCAATTCCATCGCACAAAATCAGCGCTCAGACGTAGGCCCTAGATATCAAAACCAGATCGGTGCAGTTATGATGCTCATGAATCTTTCGAAAGAGTGAAAGTCAACCAATTTGACTTCAACGAGTATATGCCGATTTCAAATGCCACACTGGGATTCTAACTCCAAACATCCGACAGAACTGCTCTTCACGAGAACGACGACCTGCGACATGACCCTGACCTTGACCTTTGTTTCATGAGTTCCTCTTGATTCGGTTACGTTGATCGCTTCGAGGAAGTCGTCCTTGAACGGAGGCAGCTGTTCATTCAGGTAGAAATAGAACGTAGATCCCACTCTAACGTCCGTCTGTCTAGTCTGTAAAGTAACATGTGACCACTGCTCCGTGAATGCACCGTGACAGTAAAATTTTTATAGTTCTTCTCAAATCGAAAATACAATACAAGACAATGCCACTGTATTTGATTTTCCATAGTTCAGAAGTGCACATATATACGACCATTGGCTATTTGAAATTTTGTTTCAAAATATTCGCATAGTCTGAATGAAACAGTAAACATAACCACAGGTGGCGATTTAGCACCTTCTTGAACAATTAGACCTGATCGCAGCTGGGAGATTGAATAAATTGCTAAAGGCTTGATATCAAATTGAAAGACTTCTACGGTTTTCGCGAGGTACCTAATGATAATAACCATATTGTTTATTGATTCAAACTGACAAGTACGTAGTATGATTACAAGTCATAGTACGAACGGATGATTGCAAGTTATTACAGGAGTCGAATTTAACTGTATCGCACCCATGCAAGGCGCCATCACGTCCTACTGCTCAGTTTACCAACGCCACCTAGCGATTGACAGGCTGAGTCGACCTTTGGGAGGGTAGCGCTGAAATGCGCCCTATAAAATGTCTTGATATATAATAATAATAATTATTTATTCTTTAATGAAGCGCCTGACAGACGCACTGCGCTGTACATGTATGACAATTAAACAATTCACAAGAACACAAATTACAGAAGACATAAATCAACAAAGTTGGAGCCATGCAAAGGGCAAGCTCATTATACTTTTGCTGCCACCTAGAGAATGAAGGTATGAGCTAAACCCAAGGGCCTTACGGGAATCAAACCGGGTCCGTGAACACTTAAGGCAAGAGTGTTATCCTTTATACTATCCTCCTCCTCTAACATCAACCACCATAAGGCGGAACTCCATGCATGGATGCCACTTAACTGCAGTGAGTGTGAGGCATCCGGCCACTCGTTGGTAGACGTCAGCATCGTCTTCATCAACGGCCAATCCGATGTGTTCTCGGCTGAAGACGTTCGTTATGCATTGTCTTCCGATGACGCGACTGGCTGTAAAGATGACGTATTTAGTCAGCGACGGTGACGTCATCACCTGAGTGCGATTGGTGACCTCTTCGAATCTGGCACAGGTCACCGACTGCCAATAGGAAATCGATTTCTGTATAGAATCCCGTGTCTTGGCATCTGCAAAGATTCGTCGTACGCTCTTAACATCAATGTCTGTGAAGAGCAGGCATTATAGTGTGGCAAGAACACTCGAAGACACAACAGTATTGAGTCTAAGCACATTCATTATCGCCTGATGTTTCGACAGTTTTATCTCATCAGTTAGACATACTGAACGGCCACAGCGACCTCTGGCTATTGGTCAAAGTGATATATGCGTCATTAATTTATAATTATGTCCTTGAATCGATGGCACTGAGCAATCGTGCGTGAAGGACTTCCCTGCACAATGACCGCCTGAATAGAGGTTCGAACCCGTAGGGCCTACTCTCCTCGTTAAAAGCCGAGAGCTCTATCCATTCGGGTATAGGCCTACCGTGCCATCCAAAAATCAAAGGTTTTACTTAGGCAATGAAGGTGTAAGTTCTAAACTTTCTAAAGTATAGGTTCGGCCCTCGAAAACTTACTCTCCATGGAGCTTAGCCAGCGGGTCAAAAGTGTGCAGTGGGCAAAAATCTATATAATGATCCTTAGAATTTAGAATGGTGTGGACATAGTTTATCTGGATAAAAAGAAGCTTGCTGGTTACTTTCAAGAACTTATAGAAACTTTGCAAAGCGTAGGACCTATAGCTATATAATGATATAGCAGTTGCAATTTCAAAATTCAAATTAGGTCGAGGACGACTGACCGTGTGTTGAATCGATGTAGTAGAGAATAGGAAGCTTCCAGCGCTGCTCCAGGAAAGGATTGGACTCAAGGAAAGATCCGATATACAGAGGCAGAGGGATGACTGCCTGACTTTTACGTCGGATGCTCATCAGTCTTTCACTTGCACCCAGCTGTGGCAACGCAGTTGCACACATCTAAACACAGGCAACAGTTCTAATGCAACAGCAGAAACATAAGCGTAAATGGGAATGACATACGATGCATCAGTAAATATCTCAAGGGACAACAGTAACTGCATGTTAGGATCCTATCGGAGTCTTGAAATTAGTTTCAGGCTATACGTCCCTGCCAATATTTCAAGGGGCATTAGATGTGACCCATATGGTATATATACGGGTCCTATATTGGAATATGGGTCCTATAATTATGGGCTCCACTTAGGCCCATATAGGTTAGGTATACGAGAGGAAACCTCAACGGATGCTGAATGATTACGGATGGATACGGGCAGTGGTGTACCCACCCCCGGGCAATTACGGGCAATGCCCGGGTTGAATTTAAATCTGCCCGGGTTGTTCAAGCAATACCCGGAAGCCCGGAATCGAGAAATTGAACAATTTTAATTTTGAGTTTTACATTGCCTCATTGGCACGAATAAGCGATCGCAGGTCGAGATGGCAAATTAATAAGTATAATTATGACGTATAATACGTAATACGTCAAGTATTTATGAAATTGAAGGAGCCACAAATTGGCCGGAACGAGTGGAACGATCGTAGGCCTACATCAGCCAATCGGTGCTTCGATTGAATTTTTGAATTTTTTCTATAAGTGTTTTTCTCATAACGAGTACATAATTAACATGAACGGATGGTGAGTGACGCAGGGAAGATGGGTCGCCCTTCTTCCTGCTTCCTTCATCCCTACCGTCCCCGTAGGGATGAAGGAAGCAGGGAGTAAGAGAGAGAGGAAGGAAGGAAGGAGGGGGAGATAAGGCGATAGAAAGAGATGTGTGAAAGTTATCGTTCTGATGATATTATATAGGCCTACGGGATTTGATCATGAAGGTTAGTAATAATATATTTTCGTTTATTCAACAATCCGATTGACAAACCGCAATCGGTTACAGTGTACAATTATGCAATTCACAAGACACAAATCTTAACTACTAACAGAACAGACAGCCTGCAAACACAAAGCATATCCGCCCAACGGGGGCTCGAACTCGGTACCTCTCGGTCTCTTTGCAAGATGTAATCCAATGCGCCACGGGCCCCCCAAATTAAGGTAGTTCTTGTATTGAATAGCGTTAGAATCAAAGCTAAGCTGAACATGAGCCACGCGTATCCTAATTATATGCAATGCCCTATCCAAACAATGCCTACCTGAACAACAATGACGACGAATAGCACCCAAATAGCATTCCGTAAGTTCGACATGTTTACAGAACGTGAATTAAATGCATGGCTTCATTTTGCGTCATAGAGGATATAGCCTGACGGTGACGTTTAACGTCGTCAGCATTGTTTAAAGTTCTGCTAGATCAGATTGCCCATGGATAGTGGACAGCTAGGCTAGGCTATTCTTCTAACTTAGTTGTAGCGCATCACAAGAGTAAAAGTCTTCTAGCACTTACAAGCCTATGCTTATATAATTAGAACCTATCTAGTAGCTACCACGTTCAATAATACAGCCTATAATGCTTGTAAGCCTAGACGCTGACTTGACAATATTTTTGCTTGAAATTCACGTTAATTTGTAGGCCTAGGCCTGTGTAAGTGTCGTATTAACAGGCCATCCAAATGACTGTTTCATTATAATTTGATAAAATTTTCTGCGAACTCAAAGGCGTCTGGTAAGCTATAAATCATTTAACTTGGCTTGCACTATCGCATTCAAGTGATTCCTTAAAGGCTTAACATTTAGGCCTAAGTGTCTAAGGAGAGATTGCTGAAAACTTCTACTGGCTATAGTTTATTTATTTTGTCCTCTACATTTAGTTACAAAAATTCTTCAATTCTTATTTACCAGCAGTTATTATAGTATAAACACATAATGTTAAATTCTAAAGATCGTTGGTATAAAGTGTTGTGAAGGAGCGTATCTATTAAAGCGCAGTATAAACATTGTAACTATATTTGGGCTAGATTGACGTTTTTCTTTGCGAACAGTGGTTACCCGGAAGTGCATGGGAAACGGCTTCGTACGACCACGAGTGGAATCGGTCTTTCTCTTGTGCGTTGATGATGGTAGGAAGATGTACGACATGAGAGGAGTTGACGTTTTTCATCGGTTAACATCGGCGTCATTGTGTCCTGCCTATTGTTCACGTACGCGATGGTATGTTATACACCTCCAGCAAAAACACTTACAGGGCTTTCTAGTTGCTATATCAATCGGTGCTACAGAGTTGGTAGATTTAGAGCAAGGACAGATCGTGCCATGCCGCATGGGTATGAAGATGCATTTGATTTTCACATGTTGCTGCACTTCCAACTCGATCATGCAATATTAAACCGCGTTTATGGATTGTTCCTCACTGTGACGGTTTCGTCGGACACATTTCCTAATAATATCCAGCCATTGGAAATTATTGTGAGTTAGGCTATGGCGCTGTTCACAGTTGTTTTAACTGGGTTTTGATTTTCCGGTCCTAACTTGCATGCAGTTGATGCATTATATTTCTACACCAATCTGGTGTATTCTTGTTCCATTTCAATAAAAATCGTAGAAAAAAGCATAACATCGCCGAATTCTTAGAGTAATGTGGTTGCAGTTACATGATGAACAAAGGCATTTTGGACTAGAGTCGCTGAATTCTCTTGTTGAGCCAATGCCCATTTGCTGACAAAGTGCAACCTTACTGTAACATATGAAAGGTTTAGAGAGGATCTTCTACCACCTGTCTGTATATTAGATATCTTCAGATATCAGCACACGATCTGCGATTCAGTCTCTGCCTTTTGTTATGTTGGTTTCTTCAACAGGTTATATAAATATTTTAAACTTAATACAGTGGTAGATGTAACTGTATTGCATTCACTGCAGATAATTATTATTTATTTCAAACCATGGTACTTTTCATAATTTGAAGTAAATGTCTGAATTTAACATGAGCTGGTTTTCTGTTGTTGCATCATTTTTTGGTTAGCTGCTCTGTTGTAGTCATTTGCCTGAAACTTATTTAGATATGCAGCTGGTGTATTCCTTACTTAGTCCTTCCCGTACAGGTCTGCACATAGGACAATGCTTCTCCACTCGTCTCTGTCCATCACCAGCTCCAGAGCCCGATCCTACATCATCTCCGGGCATCTCAAAGTCGTCTGATGGTTTCCGGCCAGTTCTTCCACAGTCTTCCACTCATCTTCTCCCTCAAGAATTCCAGGACTTCACTTGTTTGACTCTTCTGTCTTCATCCATATGAGAAACATTTCCCATCCTCTTCAGTCTGCTCTCTGATGATATTTTCTATATCTTCATGTCCTGTCCTGTCTCTTATAGTCTTGTTTCGTATTTTGTCGTGCCATGATATATGCAGAATTCTCAGCCACAAATGATGTGCTGCTTGCAGTCTTGCTATTTGCCACCATCATTGGCCATGTCTCAGATCCATACAGCATCATGCTCAAAACTGGTTTATTCCTAAATGAGTTAAATTTGTTGAATGTCAAAGCTAAGCGTGTTCAGGTGATGATACTGATGACGAGTCTGAAAGGCATAAATGTGAACTGGAGCAGAGCGTTCTGCTCTTCTCTGGTTCACTGCATGCTTCAAACAGATGACCTCCGAGGCATTTGTCTGATGAACATCTAGCTATTTACTTTGCATATAGAATGAGTTGAATGACGCAATATGATGTATGTTTGTGGAATATGAAATAGTGCTCATGAATTCTGTGTAGCTTATAACATCATTTAAAAAAATTAAAATTAAATATGTTCTGATTAAATTGCTAATTTTTTGTAATTTGTTTTATTTAGCCTTCAACTCAAGACACCAGAATAATGTGAAACAGCTTGTAAGAAAAGTTTGTGATGCAGCTTTGGCTACCCTCACTGCAAGCTACAAGTAAGGCAGTTTGCTATACAAATGAAGGTTTGCTCAGCACATTTTCTTGCTATGAAGTACTTTAGACCAAGTTTGTAATAAACTGCCAGAGCATGATGAAAACCACTTAGAGCATTGGGTTTTGAAATACAATGATATCAAAGTTATCTGATTATCTGGCAAACATGAACAATTACTGAATATGTGATGCTGTTAGCTTTGTTTTTTTTCGTCTTGGATTACCAGATTTATATTCTCTGTTTAACTCTGTAGCTACAGTTTTATAATTTGTTTCATATAAAGCTTTTGTGCAAATGAAATTATTACAACAACATTGAAATTTCATTTTTATACCGTTTCATTAGGTGAAGTCTAATTGTCAGTTAAAGCTATTGTTTTTAGCTTAGGATTCAGTTTCATAACGCGTTTCTACAATAGATTTGTTCAGGTGGTCAGTTAAAGAAACTTGTTTTTAGCTTAAAATTTAGTTTCATACTGAGTTTCTGCAGTACATTTGTTCAGGTGATGATACTGATGACGAGTCTGAATGGCATAAATGTGAACTGGAGCAGAGCGTTCTGCTCTTCTCTGGTTTACTGCATGCTTCAAACAGATGACCTCCGAGGCATTTGTCTGATGAACACAAGCTGATTTTTATGACTAGGATTTCACAACATCCTAATGAAAGCTTAATAGTTGATCGTGTTCGTTTGGTATTTATATTGCTGATCTTGTCTTCCTCACAATGATTTTAGACATTTAAAGTCTTGAGTTTTATGTTGAAGATAACTTTTTGATATCTGACAAGATTAGTGTTTTGGTATGCAGCTATTCTTTATTTCATGCTTTGTTTTAGAAGTCAAGCCTCGCGAAAGTCACGAAGAGCAAATTGTAAAGTTCTCACACTTTGGACATCACATACTAGCAGTAGGAAAACCAACCTAAACACGTGTAGGTTTTTTATCAGAATTTTTTGTTTAATGTTTGCAGTTTTTTAGTGATTTTAGCCACTGCCAGTATTTTATATCATATTGCCAGATGATGATGAAAACACCTTAGAGCATTGGGTTTTGAACACAATGATATTAAAGTGTATCTGATTATCTGGTAAATGCTAACAATTAGTGAAAACTAATGTTTTTGGTGATTTTGTCATCTTGAACTACCACACTGCTGCATGTCCATATCTGATCCAAGTTCTCATGGTACCCATTTAGGACTATATGGGTTCCATCACATACTGTGGCCTTGCTTGTAAGGCATGTTTAAATTTCTTAGTTTAACTCACTGAAGACAATTTTTGTGAGAACAGTTTCAGAATTTTGTTTTGTGCTAAACTTCTGTTTGAAAGAAATAATTACAATAACATTTTGATTTTGGTAATGCTTAAGGTTTGTAACATGTTTGGCTTATGGTTTACATTTTGAAAATGAGTGGCTGAGTGGCATTTGTTCAGGTGATGATACTGATGACGAGTCTGAACGGCATAAATGTGAACTGGTTGCAGGGCGTTCTGCTCTGCTCTGGTTCACTGCATGCTTCAAAAAGATGACCTCCGAGGCATTTGTCTGATGAACACAAGCTAACATTCTGTAACATGTTAATCTGTGGACAAAACAAAAACAGCTAGGAACTGAACTTAAATGTTTGTAAACAAGCTGCGGCCATGTCAACTTATGTCAGAATAAACGAATATTATTATTATTATTAATAGTTTTATAAATAGAATTTTTCTCTGTTATGATAATGCATGTGATTTGATCTTCTGTTGCTGTTTAGGTGTTTAAATTGCTGCTCATTGTCTTCCTCACTTGCAACAAGCTTCTGTCTGAAATGCTGATACATCGATGATAAATAGATTTTCGTGTATATAAATTTTCTATGGGACTCCCTTTATTTGCTACAGTTACGTGATGAGTCGAGGCATTTGGACTAGAGTCTCTGAAATCTCGTGTTGAGAAATGCCTTGCCTGATAACTGACATGTTCTGTAAGCTTTTAGCATTAATTGATAGCGGTCACTTAAATGAATTCCTTAATTTATTGTTGTTTTCATGTGTGCTAGGGTCATATTGAGGCATCGTACAGATGAAGTTCAAACGTGACGACTGCTACGAATCGTGTCAGGATGTCATCTATTGCTGACAAATGCAGTTGACTATTATGATGTAGGTTTCGTCAGCACATATCTTCATTTGTTCTTGCTATGTTATATTGCTTAAGCCACTTTTAGGTCTTCCTCGCTTGCCACATGCTTCTGTGTCCAATAACAAATGCATTTACATAGATGATGCATGGATTTTCATTGTATATAAATTTTTGATGGGGCTTCTTTTATTTCCTACAGTTACGTGATGAGTCATGGCATTTGGACTAGAGTCGCTGAAAACTCGTGTTGAGAAAATGCCTTCTGATAACTGACATATTCTTTGAATCTTAGCATTAATCGATACCTTTTGCTTAAATGAATTCCTTAATTTATTGTTATATTGTTTAAGCCATAGTTAGGTCATATTCTAGTTCCAAAAGTTAATATAACATGCTTTTGTTTATATATTTTGTCATGATTTGCCACATTATTTATGTTGACCTAATATGGCTTGAATTCAGATGATTCTGATAAGTGGAAATATAACTTATCACAGGCCATCTGCAACGCATTCTGTTCTGTGCATATTATTCAGCGTAGAACACAAGGCCATGCATGGTCTGATGAATTCATGGGAAGTTATTTTCAAAAGCATAAGTTTATTTTTCTAGTTATATGTATTTGATAGATTTTAGTCTCCTGTAGTTTGTTCATGCAGGGTTTTTAATTTTTCAGATGACCATGAAGAAATATATCAAGATTTGCTATGTTCAACATCATAGCAGGTAAAACTCTTGTTTGATGCTGTTACAGTTCATTTATGTAATTTGCCAGATCATGATGAAAACCACTTTAGAGCATTGGGTTTTGATTGTCCATGATATCACGTCAAATTCTGAGTATCTGGCAAATTTTTATTTTTTTAGAAGACAATAAGTTTGTAAGTAGGGTGATGTGAATTTCCTGTGTGGATTTGTATTTGAGTGCTTGTGTTTATAAGGTAATGAAGCATTTAATGTAAATTTGTTCTGTTATGTGTGGAAGTAGTGGCTAACCATTGAAGAATCTGTTATAAGTTGTAATTTTTACAAGGACCTTCAAATAGTTTCTTAGTAATCCTTCACATGTCGATTGTTTTCCAAATTAGATACATGTTTTATTTAGTTCTAATCTTGAACAAAATTATTCTGTAAGCTAAATTATCTTAAAGTACATATTTGTTTACTGGCAGTTGTGTAATGACTTAGCAATTTGGACTAGAGTCGCTGAAACTTTGGTGTGAAACTGCCTGGTTACTGATGACTGCTTTCTAGATTAACTGAATTACCTAATGAACTCTTGGCACTGTTTGGCTATACTTTCAAACTTTCTAGAGGTTATCATGAAATTCTGTCATGGTTGTTTTGTGGGTAAACCAGATGTTAATCTCTTATATCTGTTTGGGTTGCTTAGCGTATGAATACACACAAAAAGTGATAATAATTGCCAGATTTTTGTGAAACAATGTCGATAGGCTACACATTTTGTGATTTTGGGATTAGCCAACTCTGCTATAATGAGTACACTGACTGCACACTGTTAGTGGGAAGATGAGACCATGAGGGGACCACCTGCCCTCGAATGCCGAATGCACTATGAAGTCGCCAACACTTCATCCTGAGGGCTAGCTTTATAAGGGACTAGTCTTCTTTGTGAACTTGTGGTAATTTGAAAAAAATTGCGTACTGTAGTCACAACTGATAAAAGGGGTTTATGTGCTGTGGTTTTTCAATTCTTCTTTCCTGCATCTTCAGAATTGTTATTGAATTTTAGGTTAAAATGAGTTCACCTGTGGAAGTGCAACAGTATGAGCCTTTCATTTATTCAATGGTAAGTGTCCTTTTTACTGTACTACAGTCTAAGTTGTCAAAATTAAATGAAACTGGAAACAGGAAGGAATATTTTCTTTTCTGCATTTACAGTTGCGTGTTGCATGCTAATTTAATGGCGCATAGTGTGTCTAGTTAAAGTTTAAAAACTTGTTTAAATTAAAAAGGTGAACAGCTGGTGATGAAAATCAAGGAACGGTTTCGCAACTCATTATTTGATATACAATGAAATTATCCTTGGCTGACTGAGGCTGTCGTCACATTTTAATTTAAAGTTTGAAATATCTGTAGAACATTAAGCCTTTGTGACTAAGGTGTTGGTAAAAACTAGAATGCTTGCATTTTGAACCTTTGAAGTACCTGGGCTGTCTAGAAAGCACACTCGTTTTTGTGCCAAATGAAAGTTTCCGTTGTTTCTTGGTTTAGTGATTTGTCATATGACCCATACTGACCATGATGTTCTTCTGCACCTATATTCTCTTTGAAGGCAGATGGTGCATTCAAAAGGCCTCCATTTTATCCCTTTATTTGTGGTTTATGCTAATTCTTGTGTAATTCTGTGTATTGTAAGACTTGTGAAGGAAAACTAAATTTCTATCCATCTTTAAAGTGGAAAAGACAAACGGCTTGTGATGATAATAAGGATTGGTTTCGCAACTGTTGTTTGATTACAATGAAAATATCCTTGGCTGACTGAGGCTGTTTGGAAATAATGATATGCTTAGTCCATTCTAGAATTAATGGTTGTCAATGTGAATTTGTTAATTTATTGTGAAACTGTTAATTGTGTGTCAGCCTAATGTTTTTATTGTTTATAACTATATCCTTTTATTGCCATTACATTGCAGTTGCAATGGGTTTTTAGAAACTGTTTACATATACTTTTCATGCTACAGTAGTAATGGCTCTTACTTCTTGTTAATGGTGAAGTGATTGCTAATGATGATAAGCAAGAATACGTTTCATAAATTGTTGTTTTATATTTGAAATCATTATTGGCCAACATTAACGGGGCTAAAGGGCAAATAATGAGTGAACGCTGTATCTTGAACGACTGACAATTATATTAGGGAAGGTTTTGCAACTATTTCTTGCCATGAAACTAACATTGGCTGACTGAGCATTATTATAGCTACTGTATATTGGCTGGATTCAAAAGCCTGTAATCAAATGCAGCAGAACCTAGCATTGTATTTTTGACAATGTTGTGGCTGTCCTGTCTGCAAGTATGTCATTTTATGCTTTCAGACCTGAACTATTCTATCATCTGGCGATGAACACTAGAGACACAAGACCTCCGACATTAATGATTATCATAATATTACTGAAGTTCGTTCGTTAATAAAACACTCCCTCGGAGCGCCAGCCGAGTGACTGCTGCAGAAGTCATTCGCCGGTGTAAATGTCCGATGCGTACGCCTTGTCGTGGCGAGGGAGCTTGAGCCGACTGCCTTCTTGCCTCCCGGAGGTGGGAGTCGGTGACCAAGTGCGCAAGGGCAACAAAGCGGTGGACGGAAGGTGATCTCTGAAGCGAGTGGGATCCACAGAGGAGGCAAGCCGACCGAAAGTCAAATGAAGAGCAACAAATCGAGGAGAGGCGATCGACCAGCCAGACAATGGAGTGGTGACCCGTCGAAAGCAATGCCGATCAACTCTTGCTCGAGGAGAGGCCAAGAAGATGATGCAACAACCAACCAACTGAAGACAACCAGCTGGAAGGAGCCACGCTGTCGAAGGAAGACCATGGAGTTCAACCGGGAATGCAGCAAGTGCCCCCCAACTGGCTGGCTGCCTCAGACTGGAAGGGGCAACATCGTCAGAGGATAACAGAAAGAACAACTTGAAGAAGAATGACTGAAAACAGAGAAACAGCAAACTTTAAATGAAGAACAACACATCGAGGAGAGGCGATCGACCAGCCAGACAACGGAGTGGTGACCCGTCGAAAGCAACGCTGATCAACTCTTGCTCCAGAATCGGCCGAGAAGATGATGCAACGCCCGACCAACTGGAGGCAACCAGCTGGAAGGAGCCACGCTGTCGAAGGAAGACCATGGAGTTCAACCGGGAATGCAGCAAGTGCCTTCCAACTGGCTAGGGGCCTCAGACTGGAAGGGCAGCATCACAGAGGGCAAACAGGAAGAACAACAACTTAAACAACAGTGTGAGCGAAAACAAACTTTAGAAAACATGAAAACATAAAAAGGACGTTTCTTCTCCGAAATCGTCGACAGCCCAACCGACTGGAGACGACCGACTGGAAGGAGCCACGCTGTCGAAGGAAGACCATGGAGTTCAACCGGGAATGCAGCAATTGCCCCCAACTGGCCAGCAGCCTCCAGCTGGAAGGAGCTCTGTCGACGACGAGGAGAAAAAAATGATGAAACGAAAGCACGAAGAAAAGAAAGATCGTAAGAAAGAGATGAACTATGCAGAAGGAGAGAAATAAAAATTTTGAAGATATATATATAAAAACAAAATGAGATTTATTAACACTATGGACAGCTGCAACCTGTGAAGACGTAAACGGTCATTCACTGTTGTTAAACAACTTTCCATAATAAAAAAATGTTTCTCAAATCCAATTGGAAAGAAAACTTTCTTGTTTAAAATGCTGTTTACAAGTAATTTTACAAGTTTCCCTTTATAATTGACACAACAAAACCAAACTCCGGGGCCCAGGTAAGGCCTTGCAACTGTAAGGTCGTTTTGTGTTTAATAATAAAGCTGCAGCATCTACAAATGTTGAGGTTTGCTGACAGCTGATGCGGAAGTAAGGAATTTTCTTAAATAAAATCCTTCCAAATGGCGGTTACAACAAAAGTAAAATTTGATTTTGGCAGAAAGAAATAACAGTACATGTAATACCATTACAGTATTATGATAATAAGATAAAATTGAAAGAGTAGGGTATTTATAATGGTACAATACAACTGTATTTGATATTGCCGTTCCGACGTTCAGAAGTGCGCACGACTAGAGGGTCGTCGATAAAGGATGTCCACAAAAATGACCTACCTCTTCCCGTATCCACATTTAGCCTGTCCCTTTGCGGACGTCCGCATGAACAAAGGGGGCGGGGCGATGCTTTGATGTTGCAGACTAGTGCAGAGTCCACTAGCCTAGCTATGTGGAGTAGTCTCAGACTCTGAAATGCTAGCGATTGGACACAAACGTTAAAGCGGCTGATAAAATAAAAAATAAAAGTGGGACGAAAGTAGGCAAAGCAGGAAACCTTCGGCGGCCATGTTCACCCGGATAAACCTGCTCTTGGATTCCAATCTGCCTATCCACAAGGGAGTAGGCCTACATGTATAATGGGCTGATTAGTACACCGGGCATTAAATGAAGAAACTTAAATCTGTCAAAACTGTATTCTTGTTTATATAGTTTCGGGAAGTTTGAATCATGAAGTGTTTATTCAGCTGTCCGAGACTGCAACAGAACATTACAAATTAACTAATGCAATACAGAACACAATATACATTTGTGGGGCGCGGTGGTGTAGGGGTATGTTCGGTGTCTTGCAGCCGGAGGGTTGCAGGTTCGAATCCACCTCAAGCCGTCCGCGCACAATTGTTCTGCAATATAATTGCTTCTGCGCCGCCGAGGCGTGTGGCACTTCTGAGCTTGGGGCAACCTTAGTAAGAAGGGCGATATCAAAGATCAGTTGTATTGTAACAGACTACATGTACCTTAGTACCATCTGACACGATAAAACTTTTTCCTCTTGCGTGCATAATTCTGCTTCAAAGGTTTGGCCATAAACCCAGATAAATCAGATAAGAGGCAATCCTGTTTGGCACATGCCAAAGGCTGCGCTTTCCCCTCTCATTCCAGCGTTGACCTTCCTGGCACTTGTTCACCATAAAAAACTGTCCAGTTGCAGCAGTACTCCGACAGATTCTGCTGGATGATGACGGCTGGACATAGGGGTCGTCCATAAAGGACGTCCGCAGAAAAATGACCTACTTTGGACCCCCCCCCTCCCCCCTTGTCCGCACTTGTCCGCATTTAGCCATACCCCCCCCCTGCGGACGTCCGCATGCCAACCAAAACCAATGAACAAACTAAAACACCAACATCGTGAATAACGTCGTTAATAAACTACTAGTTCGATCTTATTAAAAGCATGTTATTTAAAATGTCAAACAGTAGCATATAATTGTTATAAAATGGGAACAGCCAATTAGCTTAACTAACATTTAAAAACAAACAAGTGTTCTATATCAGTTCATGTGCACGTTTTTGTTCTGGTTTCATATCAGGATGTGCAGTAATAAAAGCATCTTTAAAGTCGCTATAAAGTTTATACCGTACGTGCGTCCATTTTATCGGAAATATTCTGACCAGAATAACCTTGTGACAGAGGGCGGGGGCAGTTCCATTATGCTGCAGAGTTCACTAGCCTAGCTACGTCTCTGGCATTGACGGGCAACCATCTCACTCCTCTCATCCCCCGGGTGGCATAAAAGCCAATGGACCGGCCTTCGGCCAGAGAACTCGTCATCATCTAGCATCTGGATACGAAGTTAGAGGGGCTGATGAGCCGAAAGTAGGCCGAGCAGGGAATCTGCCGACTAAGCCGTGTATACCGGCTGTTGACCCGGATAAACCTGCACTTAAGATTCCAATTGGCCTATCCACAGGTGACAAGGCAGTGTGTGGTCCGATTAGTACACTGTTTGGTATTGAAGCAACTAAATCTCTCAACGAGCATATTATTCCTGTGTGTATGTTTATATAGGGATGTTTGAAACTTGTACTGAAATAACTATGTACCCAATTTAGGTGCGGACGTCCGCACTGGTCAAACCCCCCTCCCCTTGTCCGCATTTGGATGACCCCCCCTCCCCCTCATTGCGGACGTCCTTTATGGATGCTCCCATAGCAGCTTTACAGAACTGAGAGAAGTGTCGGCGTCGGACGTTTGAATCTGCCTGAAGACAGAGAACCGGAAGAAGAAGAGGAAAAGGATAAGAAGAAGGTTGTAATCTGTAGGAGGTTGCACTTTGTTTTAGTTTTGCCTCGAGTGTTAGTTTCAGTTATTAGTTTTACATGCCAGGTGTTTTAATTATTAGTCTATTAGTTTTAGTTAATAGAAATTGACACTTCCTCGTATCAGTTTTAGTTTCAGTTATTCGTTCATATATTAAATATTAAGTAATTTGATATACATTATTGATGGCTAAATTTTAGCCATCAATAATGTATATCAAATTACTTAAAATAGGCAATAGCAACCATTATTCTTACAGTATGACAACATGCCATGTATCATGCATGATATGTCCTTTTAATGATCAAAGTGGTAAAAATTTCTTGTTGAGATTTATGTGATTCCCCAATTTTCGCCCCTATGTAGGCCTACAAAGACATTGAATAGCCTATTCATGGACGATAGCTTTTCGTTGTGTGTTTTCGTTGGATGTTTTCGTTATTATTAGTTTTGACTGTTTTAGTTTCAGTTATCGTTTTTGGCCGGTTTCGCGAGTTTTAGTTATTTCACCAAGTTTTAGTTTCATTTAACTAAATCGCTGAGTTTTCGTTAACGAAGGTTTTCGTTTTAGTTGTCGTTAACGAAAACAACACTATGTAGGAGACGCAAGCAGTATCCGTCTAGCACAATGACTAGTACTGGGCAGACACTACAGCCCTTCGTCTCGGATAGATTACTCTTGCATGAATTCGTATGCGTATAGCAGAGGCGGCGCCTGACATTTTTTGTAACCAGGGCGTAGCCAGAGCATGCAGGCATACAATGATACAAGTAACCATTGCAGGGGCGATTTATACCCCAAATGAATCCTCGACTGGACAAAAATTCTGGCAACATTGTGACAGGGCAACGAGTCAACGACGGGGCAAAGGCTTTTTTAAACAGGGCATTTGCTCTGGCTTGCCCTGCTCTAGCGCCGCCACTGAGTGCATTGTTTCTTGCCTATTTTGTTTCTATTGTATTTGATCATTTATAAAGCGCTTCTCATAGCATAAGCCACTCAGAAGCGCTCCCAGTGCGAGGTATACTCCGAGAGAAAATGAAGATTTTAGGGTGAGAGAAAGAGGTAGAGATGCTACTAGAGAGGATTGTAGAGCGTAGAGAAGGAGGAAGTCCATTCCATAGAGAGAGACCTATGCAGGCAAAGGATCTGGATTGAGCCATTGTGGTCCTAACATAGGGGAACGAAAAAGTCAAGCCGGTCAGATGATCTGAGAGGACGCAATGACGTGGCAGAGATGGGACGGAGAATTTGGTGACAAAGATATTTTGGAGCAAGACCCAGTTGAGGTTTGACCGTTTGAGCACGCGAATGAGAACTTTAAATTCGATGCGCGGCATTGCGCGCAGCGAGAGGTAGCCAATGAAGTTGTTCAGCCATAAATGTATGTAGAGATGTGAGAGAATCTAGATAGTCGAGCTATAAGTCTGGCAGCAGCATTCAGAACAGACTGAAGAGGAGATAGACGAACCTTGGGTAAGCCAACAAGCAGATATATTCCGATATATGAGAGTACATTGTGGCTGATTGGCCACTGCCCACTACTTGCCAAGTACTTGGGCGGCACAGTTGAGGACAGACGAGAGATAACGTGTTCCGAAGCTTGGCAACCCTGCTAGGATAGAGTTACAGCACTGTCAATCCGTGTCAGTATATAGGGCCTATGATAAAATGAACTAAGTTATGGCAGCAACGAAAGAAGTATAAAATACAAAATATCCATAGCAATAGACCAGACAGACAGACAGACAGACAGACAGACAGACAGACAGACAGAGACTGACACACACAGACACAGAGGCAGGCAGGCAGGCAGGCAGGCAGGCAGGCAGGCAGGCAGGCAGGCAGGCAGGCAGGCAGGCAGGCAGGCAGGCAGGCAGGCAGGCAGGCAGGCAGGCAGGCAGGCAGGCAGGCAGGCATTGGCACCTGTAGTGACCTACGAGTCAGAACCTACAGAGCAGCACATAATCACAGCTGTTGTCGTTAGCGATCACTGCTATACGCATGCCTCTGCTTATAAAGGCTTACAAATGTGGATCTACTCCCGTGGGGCTCGGTGGCCAAGTGGTAAGGCGTCTGTTTCGTAAACAGAAGATCCGGGGTTCAAACCCCCGTCGGGCCTGCAGCGCACATGTTTTCCTGAACAGAATCAGCTTAGGCGACTAACATTAAGTCTTATCGATTTTGATTTTATTGAGCGCCTGTGAATAAGCTGGTTCCCGCGACTTCGCTTTTGTGGGCGCTGTAGAAGTTTCGAGTTTACGATTACGATTAGTGAACAAGGGTCATAAAATCTACTTTTGTATATCTTTCTTATTCAACGCATTCGTGGAATTAATTAATAAATTCATTCAGAAAAATTGTAAAGCGCCCCTTCAAGATTTCTACAGAGGCGCTCCCGACCCAACCCCGGCCGAAAACTTCAAAAAGGACCGTTGTGGAATGTGTCAGAAGAACGTGTAGGTAGGAGTCCCAACTCCAGGGGAGCCATTCCAAACAGTTGAACCAACGACAGAATATGCCCGACGCTGCTGCATAATTGAGCTACGCGCGAGTGGAACCAGCAGCTCACCATGAGCCGCAGATCGAAGAGAGCAACGGCCATGAAGACCCAAAGTGGAGCGGCAGAGCTCTTGCAGGTAAGCAGGTGCTCTGCCAAGTAGGCATCACCAAACCGTAGCAGAGATCCTGTAGCAGATTCGTTGAGGCAAGGGTAACCGGTGCAGGACATCCCGCATGTAATCTGTTACATGGCCAAACTTAGCACTGCCCCCGGACGAGGCACGCGCTCCAGACACCCAATCCCGATAGAATCTCGTCAACAACATCAAGTAGGCTATGTCTCGTCACATATAGGCCTACACCTAGCACCGCCAGTGGATATATCAGCCATCCCTCCTCCGTATATCCCTTCTTCCAACCGTCCTTCCACTGTAAACAGCTCTCCATATCGATGCCCTGTGGCGCTTCCTGGCAATGAATCCTTCAGGTGTCTATTACAGAGAGGCACCGCTAACACAAGAATGACCACCTACGATATCTGTTCCGATATACATAGGCCTACAGGTGTAAACATACAGACTGATGTAGAGGTGTGTGAACGCATCATTATCAACGAGACAATGATGATCTCATGCACCGCAGCACAGACTTACATTTGATACATCTAATCTATTGAAAATATATACAGATATTAGACCCTTGGGCGGTGCACATTAGCCTATGTATGCATGTATATACGTATGCATATATGTAAGCCTATGTAGGTATGCATAGATGTATGTATCTTTATATGTATGTATGTATGTATGTATGTATGTATATGTATATGTATCATGTATGTATGTAGGTATATATGTATATATGTATGTATGTATGCATGTATGTACAGTATGTATGCTCAGGACTTGACAACATATGGATATTATGTCAGCTTTATTATTTGAATCTATATATGTACATATGTTTATATATATAAATATGTATATTTAAATATTTATATATATATGCATATTTACATAATTCTTGCGTGTCTGTGTGTGTAGACCATTGGTGTCGTGTTCTGTTGGATATTTCTTCTCTGAGATCGACCGATTCATAATGGCGGTGTCGACTGATTTGTCCGATCGCTGCGTGATACGAATGAACTGAATTTCATTGACTTCATTCTCATAAACTCTGCAGTCAATGTCCTTGTATATATATATATATATATATATATAGGTATATGCATATATATATATACATATATACATATATACATATATTTACATATATATATATATTATAACGCATTATATAGATACATTTGACTTCTTTTTGAAGGACTTCTTACATTGCAGAGTGATGGGGAAATGGTATGATGGATGCAGGCATCCAGAGGGCGTCGTTATAAGTAAGAATAATCGGAAAGACATCTTAGGCAACTGCAGCTGCTGCATCAACTGATGCGAAAGACTTTGTACGAACAGACGATGCTTTTGATGGATAGGTTGCATGGAGGGAGGGATGATCGTCACATGCACAACACACGACTCCATCTCTATAATTATTGTCCATGTCGGTCTTCCACTCACTGAAGTCATCATGGCCCTGGATCCATCAGTAGTCGACTAATCGTACACTACAGGATCATCCAGCTCTCGCCTCTAGTTTCTGCAATAGCCAGATTCCTGTAACTTTTATTCTCTCTGTTATTTTCTCTCCTCTACATATGTTAATAATCTGTGATCCGCTTGGAGACAAGTACCTCATAATATATTATGAGGTTTTTGAACGATATTCTGAGGTTTGTTAATGTCACTGGGACAAACATGCCAATTTGTGTATCTGAATATGTTCTCAATGCTATAAAAGTAAACGTAATTAGAGATAACAATCTACAAACTGTATTCCGAGAAATCTTTTCGAAAATTGTAATTATTTAAAAATTCGGTTGGGTGACATATGAACGTGCGTCAAAAGAGCGTCAAAAGAACGGGCGACTGAAGAACGGCGACTGTAGAACGGTGTATAAAATGACCGGTGAGACTATTGAACTGCCGGACAGTTGAACGGCTAACAGATTGACGGATGAACAATTTATTGGAAAAGTGGGTAAAATTTGTAAGCAATTGAGCAGGTATACTATACTGTCATTGACATGTACTACGTCCTATGTTTAGTTGTGAGAGTCTCTGCATGGATGTTCCAAGTCTATAGATGGAATTTCAGAGTCACATACATAAATTCAACGTCTTCGCGTTCGATCGTATTCTCCAAATTTCTAAATGCCACTCGAAAGCCAGGCGCAGAGCACCAGCTTATTCAAGAGCGCTGGTCGAACAGTTGGCGAATTTGCTCGACGTGAATGCGGTCAAATTTAGGGCCTGCCCATACACCATAAGCTATCAACGATGCCACGGTATGACTTCCATAAGTGGTAGTAGCAATCAGAATATGGGCTCATAGGCCTATGCACCCCCGAACATTTAGATGGAACATAATTATTCATGCATGGCCATTTGACATACAAAGCATTCATGTTGAACGACATCGATCTTAATCTTATGGCTGTCAGGACCGTTGACGTCGACCTTGCCTTACTTATATATATATATATATATATATATATATATATATATATATATATATATATATATATATATATATATATTCGTTTAATTGAGCTCAATTGCTGACATACCGCAGCCATTTACACGAGAGAAGAAATGTCTTAGAAAGTTAATAAAAAATAAAATCAAATAAACAAACAAACAATTAAAGAATTGATCGGTTATAGTCAGAAAGTGGGGGCCATGGTCGAGTGTCTGTACAGTACTCGGGAAATATAATTTCTCTCGTCCTTTCTTGGAAGCTCAGAGCTGTGAGGGCGAGGGCGCAGACTATTATGGCCTGTGAACCCTTGGTGGAAACAGGTCGAGCAGGACGTGCGTGTTCTGTCGCATCACAGCTCGCAACAGCCGGCCCTCGATGTCGCGTACGAGCGCATCAACGCTCATGACACAGAAGTAGCATAAGAAGTAATAGTTTCTGTATTCTTGATCAGAATAGTTAACATCGACAGAGTGAATTATTTAAAGTGCTAAACTTAAATAGGTATCTCAATACATACGCTGCTCAACCAATAATTCTATACGCTACCTGCAAGTGTGACACAAAACATGCTCGCACCAGATGTGATAACCCATCATTCTTGATAATGTCGAGAACATATTCTCTAGCTGTGTGCGTTATTAACCCTTGCAGCCCGTAAACTTATATGCCTATAACATGCTAACGCATGTCCGTCATTTGCTGTTGTGGGCCCTTCTGTTTGGAATTACCTTCCTCCACCTCTGCGGGTAAAACTATTGTCTGGGTTCTCCTCCTCATCTGCTCGTTCCCTGAAGACGTTTTTCTTTCCCCGGGGCTGCTACACTGAGAGCGCCTCTGAATAGTCCATACTGCGAGAGGCGCTTTATAAATGTTCATATACAATACAATACAATAACGACTTTTGAGCTTAAATCGGTTTTTAGTGGGTAGCCGTCTTAGAAGCGCTTCGAGCTACGAATGTAGCTTTTCAACAGCAAAAGCGAATTCTTCTTGTGCGGGTCGATAATAGCTTGACAGCTCGAAATAATTCTGGAAATGGAATTTGTCGAGAACGCGATCTTCAGCTCGCCGCTCTGCATGGCGACATTCTCTTGCTATAGGCTAATGTAATTGGTTGCATGGCCTACGACTATGTACAGTTTCGTTGAGGCCACGCAATATATGAGGCCGTCGATGTAACGAAAATGGCCTGACAGGGGCGTATTTGCGGCCCCTAAAGGGGAGATCCGCCGCCAGTCCGCCTCGACACATCAATCAACGAAACGACCAGTGCTACAAAGTGCTAGAAAGAACGAACGATAGCTGGAAACTGCTTCGGTTCCGGGGAACTCCCCAGAAGCCAGCCAGAAGGAAGAGGTATTCAAAAAGGCGGCATATAAATCTTCCGTTTCATAGATAAGTGTTAATAATAGATACATATATAGTTGTACCGTTGACTGGCTGCGGTTGTGGTTGGCGCACAAGTCGACTGCGACCGAAAGGCGATCTTTGGTTGACATCTGTGTTGAGTGTCGTAGTACTTATCGGTTCTTATATAAACGGTCGCGAATCGATCTCAATCATCGGCCATTGGTCTGATTCTTCAAAATGACATCTGCTGCTGCTGCTGCTGCGGCTGCTGCTGGAGGTGGTGATGGTGCTGTAGCGAATGGCAGCGGATGGTAGCATCAACACGAGTGGCGACGATTCAGCATCCTTGATGCTTATCGTGTTATGCTCGATGAGAAGTCAAAAAGCACTGATGCCAAGACCGGAACGACATCGCGGAACAACTATGCGTGTATGAAGTGAACGATTTATTTTGCGTCTTTAGTTAAACCCCTCAAAGGCGCTGATTCGATAGTTTGTGATGCGCTACAAAAGACCACTGGTGCAAAAGTTGCACTGCTGCACTTCGCTACAACCAGTTTTATAGGCTATAAGCTGTTTCCGTACATAAATAAGTAAGTAGCCTTTGCTTATATCTGACAAGCGTACGTGCATTACATTCCATACAACGATTGCATACATTTTCCAAATAACTATAACAGAGCAGTTCAATGGATAGTTTCCCGTTACGTGTAGGCTACTAGCAACACATCATGACTTCGTCGGTGGCGAATGTTAACTTATTATTGTTTTATCGTTGATTCGTTTCCTAGCAGAAATAGTTTTACAAGCCCCTCATGGCAAACAAAATGGATAACTAGTTTTCATGAATTCCCATTGCAAACGGCCATAACTTTTAAAGTGCGTAACAGTAAATTCTACAGTTGAAGTCAAATTAAATTAAACTAGAACCAATGTTATAATCTCAGTCCACAAAAAGTCTAAACCCCAAAGAAGGCCAAACTATTCTCCCTCGCAGCTATTTCTTCCTTCTTGTCTGCATTAAGGAATTCAACCCAGCACCAGCTGAGCTGAGCTGTGGCGTGCCACGTCCCTCGTATAGGGCTCTGTGCTCGAACTCTCTCCTGTTAAGGAGTATTCACAATTAAGGCCTAGCCTATATCACACCATTCAGTGCGCTGGTTTCATACCAATCACCGTATACTGGGCATCTTCTGCATCTGTCTTACATCAATCAATGAAATTGAACACTTCAAAACTTCCACGAACCGTTTTTACAAAATGCTTAGTTCTTCTCCGTTTAAGCTTCGTAACGCAGAGATGATCGAATATGTAGGCCCAGGGTGAGAATTGCCGAGATGTTTGGGGGTTCAACCTCCCCCAGTCTTTCTTAGGATCCCACAGTAAAGTTTACATTTCGCACCCAAACTGCACATAAATCAACCTCTGCGTTATTTTTTCACAATTCTCATACTGGGTAGGCCTACAGCAAATGGAACATCTAATTGCGATTAAGGGATAAAGGCCAAAAAACCGATATTGACAGCTCAAACGAACTATTGACGTTACACTGGCTCACAACGGGGAAGCGAAAAGCAATGAAAGTCCGACGAGAGAGAGATGGAGACGCTTTGCGGAGGAACGATTGGCTTGAGTTACGACGAGATGTTATTACTTTAATGATGTAGATGTCTTCCCAATGCAACAACACCCAGCCTTTTCGCGGCGCTAACCGTTTGAAGCTATGTCTCAGAACGCATCAATAAGTTGATCTACGTATTCGGCGCGGTTCAACCACCAGCTCTGTATCGCTCTGTATCGTCATAGACAAACAGCTCCCTCTATAGGCTATAGCAGAATCCATCGATATTATCACGCTCTAACATAACCGTTTAGAGCCTTAGACTTTTCAGTGGAAAATCTATAAAAGAGGCCATGGAGGGAGGCCAGAGGTGATAATTTCCCTTGGGTTTTGTGCGCCCGGCGAAAAGTCGGCAATAAAATTTTGCCGAGGAAAAGGAGCTTCGTACATTGTCTTTCCGATTAGCCTACTGATTCAGCGAGAAAATAATGTGAGGGTTATAATAAAATGCATTTTTTTTCTTAACTATATATGGCCTACTAGGCCTATTCGATTTAGTAAAAAGAACAGCTGTAGGCCTATAAATGTAGCTAGTGAATGGCAGATCCTATGACAGTTCTATCGGATAGTTATTTCTGTCTGTTTGAAGCCTTGAAGGTATGATCTGACCACCATACAAGACT
>JACEVL010000841.1:0-35000 GCA_020284085.1 Aporrectodea caliginosa
TGGGTGACTTTTAGTAAGGGTGCCTTGCGCTGATAAAGGTTGGTAACCACTGGATTATGGTTTGTTTAGGTTGCGAGACATGGAATGGCGGCGGACTGGATGATAATACGACTTCTTAAAGGAGTGGGACTTTCGTTTTCACTGGAAAACCTGAGGAGTGAAATATGGGTTGACTTCTGAGCAGACAGATGATGGTTGATGAAAAACGACGGTTTGGAGGAACGGATAATTCCCCTATTTAAACTTGGAGATTGTTCCGGAGTCATAGAGCACTTTGAAATATTGTTCCGGAGTCAAAGAACACTATGAGATATAAATCGGCTGGAAACTTGAGATGAACAGCATCTGAAAGCCTGTCAGAAGTGAAGCACATAGGAGACTGATCGGATAGATGGATTGATTGCATGGTGAAGCATTTACGAAGGCAACCGGGTTGGAAATATTTGATGAAGCCGGGGGTCGGTTAAAGAACTTCTAAATGAATTAAATGGGGACTTTTTCTGCCAGTTAAGGATGGGTGATATTGTGATGGTTGGGAATGAAAGGAAGACGCTTGATTTGCGTGGATTCAAGGTTAAGGACAGGTAAGTACTCGCACTTTGGTAGCAACTTCTGTGGCACAAAGAATCAGACGATAACTCACCAGAATCAAAACACAGTCAGGTCAATAAGAGAAAGTTAATTCACTGAGACAGAGAGGCAGCCTATCATGGTGGATAAGTGAAAAAGGTAAGACTTAAATGAGACAAGCGACGGCGCAGAATCAGCAGTGCGAGTTCTAAAATTTAGGTCCATCAAAAAAGCTCGTTCACACGAACCGTTTTAGATTTTATTTTATAACCAGAGATAGGCAAACATAAAACGAGTCCGTCCTCTGCACACTATAACTGTATAATCATAGAGCGCCTATAGAAATAATCAAATAGCTTTACCTTCGTTCTCACAGTGAAGCCGGGGGGACCAGGTGGTCCTGGATAACCCTGTAAAAAAGAAAATTTGTCTATTAATAGCTCAAATTAAAGACTACATAAGTAGTGGGAAGACTATATCTTTTGGAGCCAATTCCGAACGACTATATCTTTTGGAGCCAATTCCGAACGACTATATCTTTTGGAGCCAATTCCGAACGACTATATCTTTTAGAGCCAACTCCGAACGACTATATCTTTTAGCACCAATAGAGCCAATGTAGACCAAGTACAGTTCAAAGGTCAATCGATGACATCAGCCTGAAACACACACCCACTAAAGCCGTGGGTGGGTCATTTCAAGGGTTGCTCTTCTTAGGGGGCGCGCCTGTACCTACCCCTCCCCATTCTTCTTTCGCTCAACATGGCACACACAAACACACACACATACACTATACGCTCTCTTTTCAAAGCCTATACTAATCTATCTACCAAACACGAAAAGTCATGAATTTAATCAAACTTTATTGAGGAGAAACACATCATCAGTACATTAAACTGCATTGAATATTTAGCACTTGCATTGTGTTTTTGTTGGCTTACTGCATTTTACTCTTATACAACAAGACCATGCATTTAGCTGGAATTATAGAATAAGGGACTTATCTAGGGTTAAATAGGGTTACGTAGTTTTCACTATAGTTCACATAAGCACGTGTTTAGTGAGTTCACACATAGTCACAAGACATTGTATTTAGCACGAATTATAGAATGAGGGACTGAAACAGAACACTCAAGCCTTTTTTCACATCTCATCAATTATTTATTATGCACACTAAGCACTTTTGCGTAACGGGCATTTACATGTTGAGTGAGTTCACACTCACTGAAAAGCACTTGTATTTAGCTTGAATTATAGAAAAGGGTGGAAATAGAGCGATCAAGCCTTTTTCACTTCTCAGCATTTATTATGCTCACCAAGCACTTTTGGGTAACGTGCTTTTACATTTAGGTATGCCTCAAACTATACTATCTAGAATTATCAAGTGTCCTAAATTTAAAGGCAGCAACTTGGATTTTTAACTTTAAAATTTCTGAACTTCTGGTTTTCAATCCGTTAGATTTCAGATGGTTGTAGGGTTGCCACCCGTCCCGACTTTGTCGGGACAGTCCCGATTTCGAGGCAAATGTCCCGTGTCCCGACTTGACCTAGTCGGGACAGCCAAATGTCCCGACTTTGAGATGTTCGACGAAATTTAATTAGTGACGGACATGATAGTTTCGAGCAGTTTTGCCGAAGTATTTAAGTGTAAAAGCAAAAAAAAAAAAAAAAAAGGTCATCCGGAAATTTTTTTAGATTTAGTCCCCCAAACCTGAAAAACTCGTGAGCATCGGCGCCGATGATTACGAGAGAAAGTTGCGTCCCGACTTCTTAGTTCGAAAAGGTGGCAACCCTAGATGGTTGCGTTTGCAAATTTTAATTTTCAGGTTTTCAATCCTTTAGATTTCAGGTGGTGTGGCTCTCAACTTTAAAATTTCAGAACGTCAGGTTTGCTTCTTTTAAAATTTCACACCTGGTGGTTTTCAAAATTTTATTTTTTCTGAACTTCTCAGTTGCAAATTTAAAATTTCTGAACTTGTGGTTTTCAATCCTTTAGATTTCAGGTGGTGTGGTTTCAACTTTAAAATTTCAGAACGTCAGGTTTGCTTCTTTTAAAATTTCACACCTGGTGGTTCTCCAAATTTTACTTTTCTGAACTTCTTAATTGCAAATTTAAAATTTCTGAACTTCTTCATGGCAACTTTAAAATTTCTAAACTTCTTCATGGCAAATTTAAAATTTCTGAACTTCTTCAATACAACTTTAAAATTTCTGATCTTCTTCACTGCAACTTTAAAATTTCTGATCTTCTTCACAGCAACTTTAAAATTTCTGATCTTCTCTTTTGCCACATTAAAATTTCTGATCTTCTCTTTTGCCACTTTAAAATTTCTGATCTTCTCGTTTGCAAATTTAAAATTTAAGAACAGGAGGTTTTCCATTCTTTACATTTCAGACCTTGTGGATTGTAAATTTAAAATTTCAGAACTTCAGCTTTGCGTCGTTTAGCTTTCAGACTTTAAGATATCTCTGTTTTGGTATGATGGTGTCTTCTTTGAAAAGTTGCTGACTGTGAGTTAAAATGAGTTCTTTTGCAAGTTGGAGGTTTAGTAAGAAAAATAGCATTGCTCAACCTAAGAGATGCGACATTACCAATCTCATAGCCGTTCCTCTTTAGCTTTCCAAACTAATAGAAGGCCTGTACAGACTTTCATTCATTCTGTTATTTTTAGCTAAAAACATGCAAATTCAATGAGCGATCCTTCTGAAATAGAGCCATACAGGCTACAGTCATAAGTTTACCATGTTAGCCTCCGTTTCAGGGTCTAAAATTTGTGAGTTTCTCTCGTTCGTGTAACTTTGAAAAACGACTTGTCCCTTAAAAGAACTCATTTTAACTCACAGTCAGCAACTTTTCAAAGAAGACACCATCATACCAAAACAGAGATATCTAAAAGTCTGAAAGCTAAACGACGCAAAGCTGAAGTTCTGAAATTTTAAATTTACAATCCACAAGGTCTGAAATGTAAAGAATGGAAAACCTCCTGTTCTTAAATTTTAAATTTGCAAACGAGAAGATGGCAAATAAGAAGATCTGAAAATTTTAAAGATGCAAACGTGAAGATCTCAAATAAGAAGTTCAGAAATTTTAAAGTTGCAAACGAGAAGATCAGAAATTTTAAAGTCGCAAACGAGAAGATCAGAAATTTTAAAGATGCAATGAAGAAGTTCAGAAATTTTAAATTCGCAAACGAGAAGATCAGAAATTTTAAAGATGCCATGAAGAAGTTCAGAAATTTTAAAGTTGCAATGAAGAAGTTCAGAAATTTTAAAGTTGCAAACGAGAAGATCAGAAATTTTAAAGTGGCAAAAGAGATGATCAGAAATTTTAAAGTGGCAAAAGAGAAGATCAGAAATTTTAAAGTTTCTGTGAAGAAGTTCAGAAATTTTAAATTTGCAAACGAGAAGATCAGAAAATTTAAAGCTGCAGTGAAGAAGTTCAGAAATTTTAAATTTGCAAACGAGAAGATCAGAAATTTTAAAGATGCAATGAAGAAGCTCAGAAATTTTAAATTCGCAAACGAGAAGATCAGAAATTTTAAAGATGCCATGAAGAAGTTCAGAAATTTTAGAGTTGCAATGAAGAAGTTCAGAAATTTTAAAGTTGCAAACGAGAAGATCAGAAATTTTAAAGTGGCAAAAGAGATGATCAGAAATTTTAAAGTGGCAAAAGAGAAGATCAGAAATTTTAAAGTTTCTGTGAAGAAGTTCAGAAATTTTAAATTTGCAAACGAGAAGATCAGAAAATTTAAAGCTGCAGTGAAGAAGTTCAGAAATTTTAAATTTGCAAACGAGAAGATCAGAAATTTTAAAGATGCAATGAAGAAGCTCAGAAATTTTAAATTCGCAAACGAGAAGATCAGAAATTTTAAAGATGCCATGAGGAAGTTCAGAAATTTTAGAGTTGCAATGAAGAAGTTCAGAAATTTTAAAGTTGCAAACGAGAAGATCAGAAATTTTAAAGTGGCAAAAGAGAAGATCAGAAATTTTAAAGTGGCAAAAGAGAAGATCAGAAATTTTAAAGTTGCTGTGAAGAAGTTCAGAAATTTTAAATTTGCAAACGAGAAGATCAGAAAATTTAAAGCTGCAGTGAAGAAGTTCAGAAATTTTAAATTTGCAAACGAGAAGATCAGAAATTTTAAAGATGCAATGAAGAAGCTCAGAAATTTTAAATTCGCAAACGAGAAGATCAGAAATTTTAAAGAAGCCATGAAGAAGTTCAGAAATTTTAAATTTGCCATGAAGAAGTTCAGAAATTTTAAATTTGCAATTAAGAAGTTCAGAAAAATAAAATTTGGAGAACCACCAAGTGTGAAATTTTAAAAGAAGCAAACCTGACGTTCTGAAATTTTAAATTTGAAAACCACACCACCTGAAATCTAAAGGATTGAAAACCACAAGTTCAGAAATTTTAAATTTGCAACTGAGAAGTTCAGAAAAAATAAAATTTTGAAAACCACCAGGTGTGAAATTTTAAAAGAAACAAACCTGACGTTCTGAAATTTTAAAGTTCAGAGCCACACCACCTGAAATCTAAAGGATTTAAAACCTGAAAATTAAAATTTGCAAACGCAACCATCTGAAATCTAACGGATTGAAAACCAGAAGTTCAGAAATTTTAAAGTCGCCAACGAGAAGATCAGAAATTTTAAAGATGCAATGAAGAAGTTCAGAAATTTTAAATTCGCAAACGAGAAGATCAGAAATTTTAAAGATGCCATGAAGAAGTTCAGAAATTTTAAAGTTGCAATGAAGAAGTTCAGAAATTTTAAAGTTGCAAACGAGAAGATCAGAAATTTTAAAGTGGCAAAAGAGAAGATCAGAAATTTTAAAGTGGCAAAAGAGAAGATCAGAAATTTTAAAGTTGCTGTGAAGAAGTTCAGAAATTTTAAATTTGCAAACGAGAAGATCATAAAATTTAAAGTTGCAGTGAAGAAGTTCAGAAATTTTAAATTTGCAAACGAGAAGATCAGAAATTTTAAAGATGCAATGAAGAAGCTCAGAAATTTTAAATTCGCAAACGAGAAGATCAGAAATTTTAAAGATGCCATGAGGAAGTTCAGAAATTTTAGAGTTGCAATGAAGAAGTTCAGAAATTTTAAAGTTGCAAACGAGAAGATCAGAAATTTTAAAGTGGCAAAAGAGAAGATCAGAAATTTTAAAGTGGCAAAAGAGAAGATCAGAAATTTTAAAGTTGCTGTGAAGAAGTTCAGAAATTTTAAATTTGCAAACGAGAAGATCAGAAAATTTAAAGCTGCAGTGAAGAAGTTCAGAAATTTTAAATTTGCAAACGAGAAGATCAGAAATTTTAAAGATGCAATGAAGAAGCTCAGAAATTTTAAATTCGCAAACGAGAAGATCAGAAATTTTAAAGAAGCCATGAAGAAGTTCAGAAATTTTAAATTTGCCATGAAGAAGTTCAGAAATTTTAAATTTGCAATTAAGAAGTTCAGAAAAATAAAATTTGGAGAACCACCAAGTGTGAAATTTTAAAAGAAGCAAACCTGACGTTCTGAAATTTTAAATTTGAAAACCACACCACCTGAAATCTAAAGGATTGAAAACCACAAGTTCAGAAATTTTAAATTTGCAACTGAGAAGTTCAGAAAAAATAAAATTTTGAAAACCACCAGGTGTGAAATTTTAAAAGAAACAAACCTGACGTTCTGAAATTTTAAAGTTCAGAGCCACACCACCTGAAATCTAAAGGATTTAAAACCTGAAAATTAAAATTTGCAAACGCAACCATCTGAAATCTAACGGATTGAAAACCAGAAGTTCAGAAATTTTAAAGTCGCCAACGAGAAGATCAGAAATTTTAAAGATGCAATGAAGAAGTTCAGAAATTTTAAATTCGCAAACGAGAAGATCAGAAATTTTAAAGATGCCATGAAGAAGTTCAGAAATTTTAAAGTTGCAATGAAGAAGTTCAGAAATTTTAAAGTTGCAAACGAGAAGATCAGAAATTTTAAAGTGGCAAAAGAGAAGATCAGAAATTTTAAAGTGGCAAAAGAGAAGATCAGAAATTTTAAAGTTGCTGTGAAGAAGTTCAGAAATTTTAAATTTGCAAACGAGAAGATCATA
The DNA here is from genome assembly GCA_020284085.1 of Aporrectodea caliginosa. Classification (NCBI taxonomy): domain Eukaryota; kingdom Metazoa; phylum Annelida; class Clitellata; order Crassiclitellata; family Lumbricidae; genus Aporrectodea; species Aporrectodea caliginosa. The sequence goes on from JACEVL010000841.1 coordinate 6,655, forward strand.
AAATTTAAAGTTGCAGTGAAGAAGTTCAGAAATTTTAAATTTGCAAACGAGAAGATCAGAAATTTTAAAGATGCAATGAAGAAGCTCAGAAATTTTAAAGTTGCAAACGAGAAGATCAGAAATTTTAAAGTGGCAAAAGAGAAGATCAGAAATTTTAAAGTTGCTGTGAAGAAGTTCAGAAATTTTAAATTTGCAAACGAGAAGATCAGAAAATTTAAAGTTGCAGTGAAGAAGTTCAGAAATTTTAAATTTGCAAACGAGAAGATCAGAAATTTTAAAGATGCAATGAAGAAGCTCAGAAATTTTAAATTCGCAAACGAGAAGATCAGAAATTTTAAAGATGCCATGAGGAAGTTCAGAAATTTTAGAGTTGCAATGAAGAAGTTCAGAAATTTTAAAGTTGCAAACGAGAAGATCAGAAATTTTAAAGTGGCAAAAGAGAAGATCAGAAATTTTAAAGTGGCAAAAGAGAAGATCAGAAATTTTAAAGTTGCTGTGAAGAAGTTCAGAAATTTTAAATTTGCAAACGAGAAGATCAGAAAATTTAAAGTTGCAGTGAAGAAGTTCAGAAATTTTAAATTTGCAAACGAGAAGATCAGAAATTTTAAAGATGCAATGAAGAAGCTCAGAAATTTTAAATTCGCAAACGAGAAGATCAGAAATTTTAAAGAAGCCATGAAGAAGTTCAGAAATTTTAAATTTGCCATGAAGAAGTTCAGAAATTTTAAATTTGCAATTAAGAAGTTCAGAAAAATAAAATTTGGAAAACCACCAAGTGTGAAATTTTAAAAGAAGCAAACCTGACGTTCTGAAATTTTAAATTTGAAAACCACACCACCTGAAATCTAAAGGATTGAAAACCACAAGTTCAGAAATTTTAAATTTGCAACTGAGAAGTTCAGAAAAAATAAAATTTTGAAAACCACCAGGTGTGAAATTTTAAAAGAAACAAACCTGACGTTCTGAAATTTTAAAGTTCAGAGCCACACCACCTGAAATCTAAAGGATTTAAAACCTGAAAATTAAAATTTGCAAACGCAACCATCTGAAATCTAACGGATTGAAAACCAGAAGTTCAGAAATTTTAAAGTCGCCAACGAGAAGATCAGAAATTTTAAAGATGCAATGAAGAAGTTCAGAAATTTTAAATTCGCAAACGAGAAGATCAGAAATTTTAAAGATGCCATGAAGAAGTTCAGAAATTTTAAAGTTGCAATGAAGAAGTTCAGAAATTTTAAAGTTGCAAACGAGAAGATCAGAAATTTTAAAGTGGCAAAAGAGAAGATCAGAAATTTTAAAGTGGCAAAAGAGAAGATCAGAAATTTTAAAGTTGCTGTGAAGAAGTTCAGAAATTTTAAATTTGCAAACGAGAAGATCATAAAATTTAAAGTTGCAGTGAAGAAGTTCAGAAATTTTAAATTTGCAAACGAGAAGATCAGAAATTTTAAAGATGCAATGAAGAAGCTCAGAAATTTTAAAGTTGCAAACGAGAAGATCAGAAATTTTAAAGTGGCAAAAGAGAAGATCAGAAATTTTAAAGTTGCTGTGAAGAAGTTCAGAAATTTTAAATTTGCAAACGAGAAGATCATAAAATTTAAAGTTGCAGTGAAGAAGTTCAGAAATTTTAAATTTGCAAACGAGAAGATCAGAAATTTTAAAGATGCAATGAAGAAGCTCAGAAATTTTAAATTCGCAAACGAGAAGATCAGAAATTTTAAAGATGCCATGAAGAAGTTCAGAAATTTTAGAGTTGCAATGAAGAAGTTCAGAAATTTTAAAGTTGCAAACGAGAAGATCAGAAATTTTAAAGTGGCAAAAGAGAAGATCAGAAATTTTAAAGTGGCAAAAGAGAAGATCAGAAATTTTAAAGTTGCTGTGAAGAAGTTCAGAAATTTTAAATTTGCAAACGAGAAGATCAGAAAATTTAAAGCTGCAGTGAAGAAGTTCAGAAATTTTAAATTTGCAAACGAGAAGATCAGAAATTTTAAAGATGCAATGAAGAAGCTCAGAAATTTTAAATTCGCAAACGAGAAGATCAGAAATTTTAAAGAAGCCATGAAGAAGTTCAGAAATTTTAAATTTGCCATGAAGAAGTTCAGAAATTTTAAATTTGCAATTAAGAAGTTCAGAAAAATAAAATTTGGAGAACCACCAAGTGTGAAATTTTAAAAGAAGCAAACCTGACGTTCTGAAATTTTAAATTTGAAAACCACACCACCTGAAATCTAAAGGATTGAAAACCACAAGTTCAGAAATTTTAAATTTGCAACTGAGAAGTTCAGAAAAAATAAAATTTTGAAAACCACCAGGTGTGAAATTTTAAAAGAAACAAACCTGACGTTCTGAAATTTTAAAGTTCAGAGCCACACCACCTGAAATCTAAAGGATTTAAAACCTGAAAATTAAAATTTGCAAACGCAACCATCTGAAATCTAACGGATTGAAAACCAGAAGTTCAGAAATTTTAAAGTCGCCAACGAGAAGATCAGAAATTTTAAAGATGCAATGAAGAAGTTCAGAAATTTTAAATTCGCAAACGAGAAGATCAGAAATTTTAAAGATGCCATGAAGAAGTTCAGAAATTTTAAAGTTGCAATGAAGAAGTTCAGAAATTTTAAAGTTGCAAACGAGAAGATCAGAAATTTTAAAGTGGCAAAAGAGAAGATCAGAAATTTTAAAGTGGCAAAAGAGAAGATCAGAAATTTTAAAGTTGCTGTGAAGAAGTTCAGAAATTTTAAATTTGCAAACGAGAAGATCAGAAAATTTAAAGTTGCAGTGAAGAAGTTCAGAAATTTTAAATTTGCAAACGAGAAGATCAGAAATTTTAAAGATGCAATGAAGAAGCTCAGAAATTTTAAATTCGCAAACGAGAAGATCAGAAATTTTAAAGATGCCATGAGGAAGTTCAGAAATTTTAGAGTTGCAATGAAGAAGTTCAGAAATTTTAAAGTTGCAAACGAGAAGATCAGAAATTTTAAAGTGGCAAAAGAGAAGATCAGAAATTTTAAAGTGGCAAAAGAGAAGATCAGAAATTTTAAAGTTGCTGTGAAGAAGTTCAGAAATTTTAAATTTGCAAACGAGAAGATCAGAAAATTTAAAGTTGCAGTGAAGAAGTTCAGAAATTTTAAATTTGCAAACGAGAAGATCAGAAATTTTAAAGATGCAATGAAGAAGCTCAGAAATTTTAAATTCGCAAACGAGAAGATCAGAAATTTTAAAGAAGCCATGAAGAAGTTCAGAAATTTTAAATTTGCCATGAAGAAGTTCAGAAATTTTAAATTTGCAATTAAGAAGTTCAGAAAAATAAAATTTGGAAAACCACCAAGTGTGAAATTTTAAAAGAAGCAAACCTGACGTTCTGAAATTTTAAATTTGAAAACCACACCACCTGAAATCTAAAGGATTGAAAACCACAAGTTCAGAAATTTTAAATTTGCAACTGAGAAGTTCAGAAAAAATAAAATTTTGAAAACCACCAGGTGTGAAATTTTAAAAGAAACAAACCTGACGTTCTGAAATTTTAAAGTTCAGAGCCACACCACCTGAAATCTAAAGGATTTAAAACCTGAAAATTAAAATTTGCAAACGCAACCATCTGAAATCTAACGGATTGAAAACCAGAAGTTCAGAAATTTTAAAGTCGCCAACGAGAAGATCAGAAATTTTAAAGATGCAATGAAGAAGTTCAGAAATTTTAAATTCGCAAACGAGAAGATCAGAAATTTTAAAGATGCCATGAAGAAGTTCAGAAATTTTAAAGTTGCAATGAAGAAGTTCAGAAATTTTAAAGTTGCAAACGAGAAGATCAGAAATTTTAAAGTGGCAAAAGAGAAGATCAGAAATTTTAAAGTGGCAAAAGAGAAGATCAGAAATTTTAAAGTTGCTGTGAAGAAGTTCAGAAATTTTAAATTTGCAAACGAGAAGATCATAAAATTTAAAGTTGCAGTGAAGAAGTTCAGAAATTTTAAATTTGCAAACGAGAAGATCAGAAATTTTAAAGATGCAATGAAGAAGCTCAGAAATTTTAAAGTTGCAAACGAGAAGATCAGAAATTTTAAAGTGGCAAAAGAGAAGATCAGAAATTTTAAAGTTGCTGTGAAGAAGTTCAGAAATTTTAAATTTGCAAACGAGAAGATCATAAAATTTAAAGTTGCAGTGAAGAAGTTCAGAAATTTTAAATTTGCAAACGAGAAGTTCAGAAATTTTAAAGATGCAATGAAGAAGCTCAGAAATTTTAAATTCGCAAACGAGAAGATCAGAAATTTTAAAGATGCCATGAGGAAGTTCAGAAATTTTAGAGTTGCAATGAAGAAGTTCAGAAATTTTAAAGTTGCAAACGAGAAGATCAGAAATTTTAAAGTGGCAAAAGAGAAGATCAGAAATTTTAAAGTGGCAAAGAGAAGATCAGAAATTTTAAAGTTGCTGTGAAGAAGTTCAGAAATTTTAAAGTCGCCAACGAGAAGATCAGAAATTTTAAAGATGCAATGAAGAAGTTCAGAAATTTTAAATTCGCAAACGAGAAGATCAGAAATTTTAAAGATGCCATGAAGAAGTTCAGAAATTTTAAAGTTGCAATGAAGAAGTTCAGAAATTTTAAAGTTGCAAACGAGAAGATCAGAAATTTTAAAGTGGCAAAAGAGAAGATCAGAAATTTTAAAGTGGCAAAAGAGAAGATCAGAAATTTTAAAGTTGCTGTGAAGAAGTTCAGAAATTTTAAATTTGCAAACGAGAAGATCATAAAATTTAAAGTTGCAGTGAAGAAGTTCAGAAACTTTAAATTTGCAAACGAGAAGATCAGAAATTTTAAAGATGCAATGAAGAAGCTCAGAAATTTTAAATTCGCAAACGAGAAGATCAGAAATTTTAAAGATGCCATGAAGAAGTTCAGAAATTTTAAAGTTGCAATGAAGAAGTTCAGAAATTTTAAAGTTGCAAACGAGAAGATCAGAAATTTTAAATTCGCAAACGAGAAGATCAGAAATTTTAAAGTGGCAAAAGAGAAGATCAGAAATTTTAAAGTTGCTGTGAAGAAGTTCAGAAATTTTAAATTTGCAAACGAGAAGATCAGAAAATTTAAAAGTTGCAGTGAAGAAGTTCAGAAATTTTAAATTTGCAAACGAGAAGATCAGAAATTTTAAAGTTGCAGTGAAGAAGATCCAAAATTTTAAAGTTGTATTGAAGAAGTTCAGAAATTTTAAAGTCGCAAACGAGAAGATCAGAAATTTTAAAGTGGCAAAAGAGAAGATCAGAAATTTTAATGTGGCAAAAGAGAAGATCAGAAATTTTAAAGTTGCTGTGAAGAAGATCAGAAATTTTAAAGTTGCAGTGAAGAAGATCAGAAATTTTAAAGTTGTATTGAAGAAGTTCAGAAATTTTAAATTTGCCATGAAGAAGTTTAGAAATTTTAAAGTTGCCATGAAGAAGTTCAGAAATTTTAAATTTGCAATTAAGAAGTTCAGAAAAATAAAATTTGGAAAACCACCAAGTGTGAAATTTTAAAAGAAGCAAACCTGACGTTCTGAAATTTTAAAGTTGAAAACCACACCACCTGAAATCTAAAGGATTGAAAACCACAAGTTCAGAAATTTTAAATTTGCAACTGAGAAGTTCAGAAAAAATAAAATTTTGAAAACCACCAGGTGTGAAATTTTAAAAGAAGCAAACCTGACGTTCTGAAATTTTAAAGTTGAGAGCCACACCACCTGAAATCTAAAGGATTGAAAACCTGAAAATTAAAATTTGCAAACGCAACCATCTGAAATCTAACGGATTGAAAACTAGAAGTTCAGAAATTTTAAAGTTAAAAATCCAAGTTGCTGCCTTTAAATTTAGGACACTTGATAATTCTAGATAGTATAGTTTGAGGCATACCTAAATGTAAAAGCACGTTACCCAAAAGTGCTTGGTGAGCATAATAAATGCTGAGAAGTGAAAAAGGCTTGATCGCTCTATTTCCACCCTTTTTCTATAATTCAAGCTAAATACAAGTGCTTTTCAGTGAGTGTGAACTCACTCAACATGTAAATGCCCGTTACGCAAAAGTGCTTAGTGTGCATAATAAATAATTGATGAGATGTGAAAAAAGGCTTGAGTGTTCTGTTTCAGTCCCTCATTCTATAATTCGTGCTAAATACAATGTCTTGTGACTATGTGTGAACTCACTAAACACGTGCTTATGTGAACTATAGTGAAAACTACGTAACCCTATTTAACCCTAGATAAGTCCCTTATTCTATAATTCCAGCTAAATGCATGGTCTTGTTGTATAAGAGTAAAATGCAGTAAGCCAACAAAAACACAATGCAAGTGCTAAATATTCAATGCAGTTTAATGTACTGATGATGTGTTTCTCCTCAATAAAGTTTGATTAAATTCATGACTTTTCGTGTTTGGTAGATAGATTAGTATAGGCTTTGAAAGAGAGCGTATAGTGTATGTGTGTGTGTTTGTGTGTGCCATGTTGAGCGAAAGAAGAATGGGGAGGGGTAGGTACAGGCGCGCCCCCTAAGAAGAGCAACCCTTGAAATGACCCTCCCACGGCTTTAGTGGGTGTGTGTTTCAGGCTGATGTCATCGATTGACCTTTGAACTGTACTTGGTCTACATTGGCTCTATTGGTGCTAAAAGATATAGTCGTTCGGAGTTGGCTCTAAAAGATATAGTCGTTCGGAATTGGCTCCAAAAGATATAGTCGTTCGGAATTGGCTCCAAAAGATATAGTCGTTCGGAATTGGCTCCAAAAGATATAGTCTTCCCACTACTTACATAGTTGTTAATAGTATAACAATCAAATAGTTTGAACTCGTGTAACAAAGTACTCTGATACATGCCAATGAAGTTCTTTGAAGTTGCCTAAAAGTAAAATGTAGGCCTACTTGATATCTGTTAATAAAGCTCTTTTAAGTAGCCTAAATTGTACTTTGAAATCTTCTAATAAAGTAATTTTAAACATCCTCAAATGTATTTTGAAATAAATCTGCTAATAAATTTCTTTTAAAATAGACTAAAATGTAGTTGCCATCTGCTAATAAAGTTCTGCAAAGTAGCCTAAAATGTACTTCTAAATCTGCTAATAAGGTTCTTTAAAAAGACTAGAGTATACTTTAAAATCTACTGATAACGTTATTATCATAGAGCCTTAAAGTTTCTTTGAAATCTACTAATGAAGTAGATGTTCTTTTAAACAGTGTAAAATGTACTTTGAAATCTCCCAATAAAGTTCTTTACAAAGCCTACAAATCTTTGCATTACTTGTTCTGGTGGCTCATGGGCTTACCAGAAATGGTCTACATGACAATGACATAGTACGTAAAAGAAGTACTTTTAAATCTCCCATATAGGCGTACCGAAACGAGGCTGCATGGGTGGTAGATTACATTACACAATAGGCATACGTTACTTTTTATCAGATTTTAAGTAATTACCATTGATAGATTATTTTAAATATTTAGAAAACAATTTAGAGAACTGACATACCGGTGGGCCTGTCATACCCGGGCCCGATGGCTGTGACGTCAATCGCTGTAAAATGTAGACACAAATGGGGATGAATATTTATTTAAATATCAATATAATAAAACAATTATAGGAGAGGCGAGGTACGGTTAGGGTAAGCCAAGGTATGGTAGTGGGGTGCACGATAATCAAACGGTTGACGTGCTGGACTGTCAATCGGGGTTCAAACCTTACCCGGGAAGACATTTTCGGCTCCACTTTCACTCTTTCGCCGAGGCGCTATTATGAGCATACTCAGATAGTATATTATCGGTGTAAATCTTCAGTGGGTTCGGAAGAGGAGAGGCAATACACACTCATATGCCGACACAAAGAAAGGAAGTCACCAGCGCTTCATATTCATGGCTGCCTTAAGAGGCAATCTTAATGAACTGCTAAAGGTAAGTAAAGTGATAAGTATTGACAAAAGAGCCGCTGTGCCTCATCAGAGAAGATGACAAACGACTACACGTCGTGACACTTATCCCGTGATCACGCGGAAGGTGCCTCAATTGGGATGCGACCGTTTCGGACACATTTGCAACGTATCTGGCAGTAACATCAACCGGAGCACAAACCAGGCAGCCGCCGCCAAAAGATCTTAAATAGGCCACGACGATCCGAAATCATGCTTTTGTGGCCGTAGGACTGGAGTTCAGCCGCTTCAGCGGTGCTTGGAGTTCGGAAGAATTAGATTGTATGTTAGAAAAACGATCGCTAATAACAACAATAAGAGAAAGACAGAAGAACTGGGTGGGGCACGTATTAAGAGGAGACTCCCTCCTGAAAGAAATCATAGAAGGGAGAATGGTAGGGAAAAGAGGGAGGGGAAGACCGAGGCAGATGATGCTGGGATGGATGGCCGACGGATACAGCGAATTAAAGGAAAAGCACAGCACAGAGAAGAGTGGCGTCATTGGAAGTTGGAACCTGCCGAAGGGCAGAGAACTTAAAGAAGAAGAACTGGGACAAAGGTTGACGGATACAACTTGATGTCTAGTCGAAAACATCCACAGGCCGAAGTGCACACCTCTCTCCCCCACTAATGACGCACTTGAGACAAGACAAGATACCCTGTTCCAAAGACTCTTCCTAGACCTTCCATGCTAAATTATTCACCCTGTTATAATAATAATGATAATAAAATAATAATAATAATTATAATAATAATAATAATAATAATAATAATAATAATAATAATAATAATAATAATAATAATACGTATTATTAAATAATAATACTTGTTTCAACGTATATCTCTAGCCATACAACGCTTTAACGCTGTTGCAATCTGCGGTACCTTTGCCAGCCTTCTGCCCGAGCCCGAGGAGTTCTAACCGTTCCAGATTCCAGACTTTTAAACAATTTAGTTAATCTTGAAGTCCCTGAGGGATCATGTTTACCTCAGGGCAAAATAATAATAATAATAATAATAATAATAATAATAATAATAATAATAATAATAATAATAATAATAATAATTATAATAATAATAATAATAATAATAATAATAATAATTAATATTATTATTATTATTATTATGCCCCCGAGGTATACAGGATCCCTAAGGGACTTAGATATTACTATTATTATTATTATTACTAGATGTTTTTCCGTCCTAGGACGGTTCAAAACAATTCGAAAATGTTAAGAGTTGCGTGGTCACGGGATATGTTGATTAAGTCTTCTCCCTCTATCCTGCCTCTGCCTTAGTCCCTCCATCCATTCACCCTGCCTACAACCCTCCCTTCCTCTCTCCGTCCGTCCGTCCGTCTCTACCTACCTCCAACCATTCGCCCATCCCCTCCCTCCCTCCTTCCTTACCTCCAACCGTCCGTCCATCTCTCCTACAGCCCTCTATCCATCCCTACCACCCTCCCTCCATCCCCTCTGCCTCTCAGGCAGGCAGGCAGATATCAAACCCTATAGTTGTCTTCGAGGCAGGTAAGCAGACAGGCATGAAGGAAATGAAAGAGGCAGGGTGGCAGAAGTGGCCTCTGCCGTCCGTCTCAGCCGTCAGTCCCTCTCTCCGTCCACCCCCTGCCGTCGTCCTTTTGTCACGGCTAGCCAAGGGGCTCGTAGAGGTATGCCGGTATGCTGGTGGGTAATCGGCTTCGCCGATGGATGCGAGGGAGGTAGTGAGGGAGGCAGAGACAGAACTCTTCCTCTATAGGGGCAGGTCTCGCCCCGCTTCGCGGGGGGAGAGCGTCACAGGAATGTTAGCTTCGTTGCAGAGATTTCTCTTCGTTTATATTATTAATTATTATTATTATTATTATTATTATTATTATTATTATTATTATTATTATTATTATTATTATTATTATTATTATTATTATTATTATTATTATGCCAGGTATACAGGATCCCTAAGGGACTTAGATATTACTATTATTATTATTATTATTATTATTATTATTATTATTATTATTATTATTATTATTATTATTATTATTATTATTATTATTGTTTTGATAGCCAACCCATGATGATGCTACCCACGAGTTCGTGACTTCTTGGTTTTCGTTTATAATTTTCTTTTGATTGTGGTGATCAATAGGGTCACAGTGCCTTAGATCATGCTATGGCTGAAGGAACAGCTGTATCGTAGTTCTCACAAAGTGTTGTTTATCTGCACTTTTTTGGTTGGGACCTTATGTCCTACTAGTGTTGTGTTGTTTGTCTGCACTTTTTTGGTTGGGACTTTATGTTCAACTAGTGTTGTGTTGTTTGTCTGCACTTTTTTGGTTGGGACCTTATGTCCTACTAGGATTTTTTATTTTACTTATCCTTTTGCGTTCTTGTTTTCCATGAGGTTATGTGGTATTGTTAGACATAATGACCTTGGACTTGCTGAATTGGGGGACTTGATGTGGCAGTACAATTTTATTGTGGCCTTGGGCTTGAATGGAGTAGAAAGACTGGAAATTGAAATGCGCAATATGTGGAGTGTATTATTGTTGTCTCCGCCAAGATGTTGGCTGTATTGCAATTGAAATCTTCTACTTCTTCCTGCTACATCTGCAGGAGAAGCATGAAGAACCACTCCAATTTGAGTGTTTCTTGTCGGTTATGTGGGAGGAGATCTCACTTGAGCTGTATCTCTTTCTTGGTCAGCCAGGAGAACTTCTATTGTAGTGTCTGTCTGCAGGATATTTTTCCCTATAATCACATAAAAGATGATGTTGAATTTAACATGGCAGTACAAGGATTACCTCATCTTCCTAATTTTGATTATTTTGGGATTCAGAATGCCACTTATGCTCTAAACAGAATGCCCCAATGGGTGGGACACGACTTGGATGTAGATGAATTTTACTATGACCAGTTGTCTATGCTTCATGTTCAGTACCTTGACGCATCACAGCTCAGTGAGAGATTAGCTACTATTGAAAATGCAGATCTCACACTACTACACATAAATGCTCGTAGTATTAGGAAAAACTCTAACGCGATTAACATTGAACTGGCCCAAGTGAAACATAAATTTTCTCTTATAGCCATTTCTGAGACTTGGACAACGGACAATGACCTGAATACTGTATTCATCCCAGGGTACACCATGCTCCTTAAATCTCGTCCTCATGGTAAAGGAGGGGGAGTTGCTTTATTTCTGAATGAGATAACCATCCCTTCTTACACACTTAAAAGTTATTCTGTTGATGATCACCTTATGGAGAGCTTGTTTATTCAGATCTGTAATGCTGGGAAATCTATAATTGTTGGAGTTGTATATAAGCCTCCAAATGTGGACCTCCCTTCCTTTAATACTGCCTTTGGTAACTTACTAGCCAGACTGCACTCAGAAAGGAAACCTTGTTATTTACTAGGAGACTTTAATATAAATCTCTTGAATACTGATAAGCACCGAGAAACTGAAAACTTTCTTAACCTACTTTACGCACATGGCTTTTATCCACTAATAGACAAGCCTACCCGTATTACTCCTGATTCTTCAACTCTAATAGATAACATTCTTACAAATGTCCACCCTTCAAGTATTAAGAATTCATCAATATGGATTACAGATATCTCCGACCACTTGCCTGTCTGTTGCACGACCTATGTCTCACATAATAAGCCAAAACCAGAAATGAACTCATTACTCTTTAAAAGAATAGTTACTGACGACTCTCTTCCAAGATTTAAGCAAAAACTGGCACTAATTGAATGGGACTTCACTGGGAATTCTGAGGTTAATGTATCTTTTGATGATTTCATGAATAAGTTTACTCATTGTTATAATCTTTGCTTCCCTCTTAGACGGGTAAGAGGAGGTAAAACGAATTTAACTGATCTACCGTGGTTAACTTCTGCACTGAAGAAATCTATTAAAAAGAAAAATTCAATGTATAGAGAATGTGTAAAAGCTAAAAATGGTAATAGCAAGATACTATTTAATAAATACAAAACCTACCGGAATAAGCTGACTTCACTGCTGAGAGCAGCTGAGAAAGGGTATTATGCAAATAAACTCCAACTCCATAGAAATAGTCTACACAAAGTTTGGCAAACCATCAACACAATCATTGGTAAAAGTGTGTTTACTTCAAAAATAACTGAAATCGACCATGGTGGGTGTAGGGTTACTGACACTAAACTTATAGCTGAGAACTTTAACAATTATTTTAGTAACATAGGTCCCAAATTAGCTCAGACTATTGCTCCAGTTAGTAATAAGCCAAATGATTACCTTAAGACTCGAACCCTGCAATCTATTTTCTTTACCCCGGTGACGCCCCCTGAAATCATAGACTGTATTGCTCTGATGAACAATTCCCATAGTAGGGGCTATGATGAAATCTCGACAATGGTTTTAAAGCAATGCTCCCTTGAAGTTTCTTCTATTTTAACAAACATATTTAACCAGTCGCTAACTCAAGGTGTTTTTCCTGACCAGCTCAAACTAGCAAAGCTCGTTCCAATTTTTAAAACGGGGGATAAATTAAAGATTTCCAATTATCGTCCAGTATCTATCTTATCACCCTTTTCCAAACTGTTGGAAAAAATTATCTATAACAGGCTTATCACCTTTGTGGAACAAAATAACCTCCTTGCAGATACCCAGTATGGGTTTAGGAAAAATTTATCCACGGAGCTGGCTTTACTTGATCTTACTAACCAAATCAGCAAAACCTTAGATGACCACCAAACCACAATTGGAATTTTTCTAGATCTATCAAAGGCCTTTGATACTGTGAATCATGCAATACTCTTGGATAAACTCGAGCATTATGGAATACGGGGTACCCCCCTTAATTGGTTTGCGAGTTACTTATCAAATAGATATCAATATGTTGCCCTCAACAACACTTGCTCATCTTTCTTACCGATAATATGTGGTGTGCCGCAGGGCTCAGTCCTCGGGCCTCTTTTATTCCTTCTGTATGTAAATGATATTCAATCAATAACCGATCTGAGCTTGATTATGTTTGCGGATGATACAAACATCTTTACAACTGGATATTGTCCTCTCCTGTTAGCTGCATCATTAAATGATAAATTGAAAGACATAAGCCATTGGTTCTCAGCGAATCTACTTTCTCTAAACTTACAAAAAACATGTTTTATGATATTTGCTAAAAAAAAGTACTTGGATATTGATATCAGTATTAATATAAATGGAGTTCCACTGACACAGGTGCATGAAATTAAATTTCTTGGTGTGGTACTTACTGATGACCTCAAATGGAGGAAGCATGCTGACATGGTAGTTAATAAAATATCTAAAATAGTGGGTATACTCTACAGAATTAGCCATATCCTTGATCTCGACAAACTAAAACTACTATACCACACCCTACTTGAACCGCATATGACATACTGCTGCTCTGTATGGTCGTCGCCACACAGAACCGGGAATTTAGACCGGATATTGAAACTCCAGAAAGCTGCTGTTAGAATAATCACCCACTCTTCTTACTTATCTCATTCCAATCCTTTATTCTGCACCCTAAGCATAATAAAAATTTATGAGTTGTCTCATTTATCTAAACTTGTGCTCATGTTCAAGTTCGTACATAATATGTTACCAAAAAATTCTCCAATTATTTCACAACAGTTGATCAAACTCACTCCCATAACACTCGCAGCTCATCCAACTTTGTGGTTCCTTATGCACGCACTGCATCCAGAGCGGGCAACCTCCAGGTCTTGGGATCTCGTTTGTGGAATTCATTGTCTGATGAACTTAAAGAAGAGAAATCTCTGTCCACATTTAAAAGAGAACTGAAAATAGGCTACCTATTAAAATACAGTGAAAACTAGCTTTGTTAGAAATAATAGGTCTTTACTGAACAAATTATCCCTGTGAATTCTGACTTGACCAACTTGGATGCAAACATTCCTTAGTTATGTAGTATTATTTTAAATAGTGCTTTACTTAGTTTTACTTCATTTCATTTTTGTTTTGTTCTATTTTATTTCATTTTTATTTCATTTTTCATAATCTTGTCATAAAATTTGCCTCTGTTTACTTTGGTTTTGATTTGTTTGCTCTATGAACTTGCTAATGATTTGTTTAATGTGTAAAATGTCTAATGTATAGTACTAAAACTATTTGGACTCAGCTGCCTGTTAGCATAATTTGTTCTCATAATTTGTTCTGGATCTGTGTGACACTAAACGTTGACTGAAATGTTAACCAGGTACTAGGGGCCAGGGTGGCATAAGCTGTTAGCTTTTTCCTGGCTTCCTGTTGCGCAGTGACTGATCTGTTTTTGTCATGATGTGTACTGTTATTTGTTCTGTTTCTGACGCAATAAATGGAAACGTAACATTACGAATCACTTTCATCTATGATGTATAATTATAATACGTATGTACGTGTGTGTGTGTGTGTGTGTGTGTGTTGTGTGTGTGTGTGTGTGTGTGTGTGTGTGTGTGTGTGTGTGTGTGTGTGTGTGTGTGTGTGTGTGTGTGTGGGTGGGTCCATATATTTGTGTATGTATGCATGTAGGCCTGTTTGTATAAATGTATGTGTGTATGTATGTATGTGTATGTATATGTTTGCACGTATGTATCTGTTTGTTTCCATGTATGTATGCATGTATGGGTGTATAAGTATATGCGCATGTGCAAGCATTTATGTTTGTATGTATGCATGCATGCATGTGTTTATGTTTACAAACATATGCCAAAATACCCAAAATACTCATCTCTTTTTTTATTCCTCGTTCATTCACTGTTTTGGGTCCCTCCATCTGGAACTCTCTATATCCTCATGTTCGCAACTCTCTTAGCGAGACTGTAAACTGAAAGCCTCTTCCAGGCTACTCGTGGCTCTTAATGGTTGCCCGGCTTCAACGTGCACTTCTTAACGTACGTTAAAAGGAGGGCATTATGAAATGACTGTTTTATTATGTAGCCTAGTCCGATCCGGATTTTTATAGCACCGCCACAGTCATAGAGCAGACGTCAATCGACGATGGTATTGAATTGAGCCGACAGTCTCTAATAGTGACCATGATAGGCAAATCCGTTTTATCCAGCGGAATTCTTTCAATTCGGGCTGAAGCGTAGGCCATACGAAAAATTATGTAATTAACAAGAGTTAATTTTACTTACCTTGTATCCAGGACTACCTCCGTGTCCCGGTGGACCGATCGTACCCTGTTCAAATTACCATGGAAACAATTTATCAGTAGCATGATGGTCTATTTGGTAGCGTGCTGGCTTTGTAATCTAATGATCGCGGGTTCGAGCTTGCTTAGCAGGCTACGTGCAGCATCTCTGGAGACTTTGCTAGTGCACACTGTCTTGTCGCGCGCTTCATAATCAGAGTTGCTGACATTGGGAGAGTAACAGACGTAGTAATTTAGATTACACCGGGTAACGTGAGTGAGGTGAGGTGCATGAACGCATGCAAATAGTAGTAATAATAATAATAATATTTATTCTTTAACTAGATGTTTGCCCGTCCTAAGACGGTTAAGTTTAGGGAGCTTCCACGCTCATACAGGGCAATAGACTACGATGCAACGCAAATTTTATCACACGGCAATATGAACCTACACGACGGTTTAAAGTTGATAGCGGTATTCGCCTTCTCTCCCCCCTCCTCTCGCCGCCCCTCGCCTCCTCTCTCTTCCCTTCCCTTCCCTTCTCTTCCCTTCCCACCCCTCATGCCATCCCCTGCCCTGCCCTGCCCTGCCCTCCTCTCCTCTCCCCTCCTTCCCTGCCCTCTCCTTCCCTCTGTCCCTCCATTCCCTCCCTCTTCCTCTCCCCTCTTTTCCCCTTCCTCTTTTCCGCTCTCCTCCCCTCCGTCTCTCTCCCTCCCCTCCCCTCCCCTCCCCTCCTACACCACCCATGCACCCACGCAGAGTTCAAGGAAAACTTCAAGACAACGAAAAGATTTATACGCAAAACATTGTTTACAATGAGATTTTCGCAATTTCATGAACTCTCAAGACCTTTAGTCATCCTGGACATAACCTCCATTACCTCCTAGCCCCTTTTTATATACTGTCCAGATCTAGGGGGCTAGCGCGCCCCTACCGATGTGTGTGGTTGTCGACGGCTACGCCGCGATCTATGTGGCTGGCCCACCTCGCGTAAAGATTACTTACCAGCTTCGCTGGATTCGCTAGGGGAGGCACGAGTCGTGTAGGGCGCTAGCGCGCCCCCTACCGATGCGTGTTGTTGTCGACGGCTACGCCGCGAGATAAATGCGTGTGGATTCGCTAGGGGCGCCACGAGTCGTGTAGGGCGCTAGCGCGCCCCTACCGATGCGTGTGGTTGTCGACGGCTACGCCGCGAGATAAATGCGTGCTGCCATCTGGCGAATGACTCGCGAAACAGCGTTACACGACAGATGGACGCACTCACGCAGGGAGATTTCTGTGCGTTTATATTATTAATGAAGCGCATGACAAACGCACCGCGCTGTATATGTCCGCCTCTAATACTCACAAACTCCAGTCTATTCTTAATGCAGCTGCTCGACTTATAGGCGCCATTCGAAAAGTTTTCTCATATCTCAAGCTATATTCGAGATACCCTTCACTGGCTCCCTATCCAACAAGGGGTAAACTTCAAAATCCTTTCCCTCATGCGTAACTGCCTTGTTGGGGTGGCCCCATCCTACCTGAGGTCTTTTGCACCTTTGTCTCCTCCTTACCTGCGAGGGTCTCTTTGCGATCTTCGAATCGTGGCCTTATGGTTGTCCCTCGCATGCGCTCTGCTACGGCCCACTCTAGGTGCTTTGCCCGTGTTGGCCCATCAGCCTGGAACTCTCTTCCCCAGTCTCTTCGTTTTGAGTTACTAGCCCTCTCTCCTTCCCAGTTCCGTAGACGTCTTAAGACTTTTTTGTTTCTTAATTCAGGCACTGACGCAGGTCGAGAGCGCTGCTGATTTCTGAGCGGCGCTATATAAATGTTCGATTACAATTACAATTACAATTATGACGATTAAACAAGAACACATAAAGTTGCAGCCGTGCAAGGCGTAAGGTCATTGTACTTTTGCTGCCACCTAGGTAATGAAGGCAGGGCTAAACCCAGGGGAGCCTTACGGAAATCGAACCGAGTCCGCGAGCACCTCAGGCAAGAGTGTTATCCATTATACTGCGACCCCTCCCCAAAGTAAGTATGCACATATGTGTAAGTACTGATGTCAGGTCAGATGATCAATCATTCATTTATCATGCGCCTCTGTGAACAACATTTGTTGAGGGCGTTGTCCTGAGAAGGATCACTCGGCTGAAGCACAAACACGACAACAGCAATCGAACTACTGAAGAACAACCTATCCCTACTGGACAAAGCTTAGTTCACATGATTGTATTGTATGTGTCAATTTTTATAGCGCCTATTTCATAACAAACTTCACAGGCCACGAGGAAGTACGGCTTTGAGTTTTCAGGCAACGATTTGCAGCAGACTTACTTGCCTCCAAGTGATGTCCCTAGATTCGAACCCAATAAGCAGAAGTGTGGGTTAAACGAGGACGTGTAACTTAGCCATCGTGCGTGTTGTAGAAGCTTCTAAGAACTGTAGTCATAAGGTCAAAGGATCTTGTTTGACCAAAATACTTGGATGCTTACGTTAGGTCCTCTCGGTCCTGGGGGTCCATAGTCTCCCTTTGAGCCCTTGAGGCCCTGAAGTCCAGGCTGTCCAGGCAGTCCTGGTGGACCGGGATGACCTTTTGGTCCCGGCGGACCCTAAAAAATGAAGTGATGTTTTAACGATGGCTAATGAATGAAGCAATTTCTCAGTTATAGGCTACTTGTGAAGTAACAACTAACGATGACCTGCGACAAAGCACAAGACGTGTGAAGTGAGAGGAAAATAAAGAAAGAGACTGGGATTAGACGTAAGAGGAATGACTCCAGAGGAATGGCGAGGACCATTCAACTGACTGTTCTTAACGAGCTGAAAAGGACAGTTTGGAATTTATGACGTTGATTATAACGAAAATGCCATGGGCGTAGCAGTCATTAGTGGAATTTTCTTAAATTGACGGTGACAATGATATAGACTGCGATAGTGATGCTACCGCTGAATAACTAGAGAAGTCATCCTCTACTATAGTAAGATATTTATGTCTAAAGACTGCATTATCAGTTAAGGCAAATGTGTCTGCCATGAAGCGACGTCTGCAATTCAGCATTCGTTCAGACAAAGTGTACGAAAAGCACATTCGGTCTGAAACCATGGCCAGATAAGAGGACGGAGCATAGTAAGAGTCTAAGAGAGCAATGAACAGAAGGTCAAACACAAATGTAATAAACGTTGATGTACATGTATCATCTGCGGAAACTATGCATAGACTTATCGATGTAGGCTTGTATACGAAACCGCCATTGTGATGTGATTGGTATACATTGGCAGTGCAAACGACTAGATAGTTGCACAGAGACAGGTATAACACCTCTTGCAACTACTTTGAGTTGAGGCTATTTAGTTACACGCACTTTTGTCCATTATTAGTGCTACTCAAACTGTGGTTCGCGACCAGGCACCGCACGATCTGAAAGTTTAAGAAACACTGGTCTATATTAGGCCTACTTGCATATTGTATTACAACAGCATACAGTTTGAGTATGAATTTCTATCTCGGGTTATCTATTAAGAAACTGTATTTGGGGTCGACATAAGAGTCAGTTGAACATTTAAATAACAACCGAACCTCAATTATTATGGACATGAAATTCAAGTTTTTACACGCACGAATCCATCGACGGCATTTTAACTCAAATTACAACTGATTACCTGACAAACTGTATCTAAAACATATCTGGCGCTTTCTTAACGATGGACTTGCGATCGTAACAGGCTTCTTCCCGCCAAGTCAACTGTCACTTCTGATGTTTGACAAAGTGCACGAACATCCACCAATCAAAACTCAAACTTAAAACGTGCGCAGGCAAGCTTTACTACTGTCATAAGGCTAGGATATGTAGATATATATATATATATATATAAAAGTATATAATAAGTATATAATAAGTATATAATAAGTATATAATGAGTATATACATACAGTATTGGCTTTATCATTGCATTACAGGATAGGTTATGGGCTTGTTTCATTGGCTGAATGGTTTCCCTATTATAGGCAGGCGTTACACTTGAGAGACAAGTTCACTAGCTAGTATTCCTAAAAATACTCCTATGTATTGCTTTCCCCTGATTGGCTTAGCATTCCTGCGGGTACAAAAACAGTGGTATAAATTCTTAAGCACACATTGAAACTGGGCTTGTTCGGATAGATTGGTTTTGGTTAACTTCAGGTTATTGATCTTTTTGCGTACAGACAGGTTTGGAACTCGTGAACACTTAATTATTAACTTTATTTTTATTATTCTTAATTTTAATTAATATTATTGTCAACTACAGATAACGAACATTATTCTTTATTAAGAGATAGTATTTCACGGACTATTATTAACTCTTAGTAGAAGACTTACTTCATTGTTTTATTATAATTGTCATTATGTTACCGACTAATGATTACTGATTGTTTAGCGTTTAATTAAATAATCAATATTGTAATCTATTGTCTCTCCTGTGAGCTAATCAACTAAGTATAAGTTCCCTTAGAAGCTCTGTCTTAAGTGCAGGGTGATACTACTGACGTCAGCATGGCTCAGCGCCATCCAATCAAAGCAAGTCGGTAGCTAGATAACTAGTCGACATTACTTCACGGGAAGTCCCACCTCAGCGCGAGTCGCCCATCAGACACTCCCTATACTAAGTCGTCAACAACCCGATTACTCATTGGTGTGATGTCATAGAAATTTACGATATCAACGCGAGCCTGACAGCGTGCTAAAATTACGTCCAAATGTGTTCTCCTTGTAATGTTTTAATGTTAAGTAATAATTAATTATCATTAATGTTGTTACTCGCATAATGAATAAGTAGCATTCTTCCTCAATCATTGAATCTTGCAACGCTGAAGAGTAATTAATAATAATAACTAATAATTATATTGGTCAACCTTATCAAAAATAACATAATCTTATAAACACACTTACATCCCATCCTTTTGGTCCAGGATCTCCAGGATGTCCCGGTGTACCCTGGTACAATAATTAACACAATTCATGTTACATATACTTTCCTCGTGACGCTATACACATAATGATACAGTGATGATGAATATGATAATGACCATGATAATGATTATGATTAGGCCTAATGTTGTTCTACTGTCAGATTATTACAACGCCAGAGCTTCAAGGTTGGGGGCAAGGGGTAGGAGGACAGAGAAATGAGCGTCCGAAGGACGATCGCTGAGGCGCGTAGCGCCGAGCAGGGGAGGGTTTGGGGAGGGGGATGTGCCCCCTCCCCACTTTAAAATTTTCATACTGTAATGGTAGCATTTTAAGCTGTCATAGGAACAAAATTGTTCTATTATTTCAGCGCTGATAGGAGCCAACTGTGACTCATAGCTAAATGTTAAATGTTCGCGTTTTCATATAGTGACCGTATACGGCCTGGACCCTGCTCATTTTCAATGAATTGATTGGGTTACATCCTTCATCACTGCTCGCCCGTTCGAATGGACGCCATACCATTTAAGGTCCCCGTGCAAGGACCGTGCGAGCCCGAGGTTTAAGATGTAGTTTGAACCGTATTTGAGTTTGACTACAAGATAATATTAGCAAACCCGACATTTATTGAAATTAATATAAAAACTAGAAAATACGTTCAATATCCAAGAACGCCACAAGCCTTAGGGTAAACAGATTGCTGACCAGACACAATTAGCAGACATAGTTTACAAATGGTATACAAACCAAGCAAGAAGGATTCAACTACCGAATCGGGAAGCCAAGCAATGCTGATGCAGTTTTACTGGTGAACAGTCGACAATAGAAACAGAACGCCGACTGCTTTAAACGACTGTACTCGGGGTTAAAGTGGATGGGAATGCGTGGGAACGGCCTCCCACTGCTCTCGAGAAATATGACGGGCGAGGGAGTATTAATTCATAGATATTTTATTCCCTTGTCTTAAAACCAAGATAGTGTTAATCAGTTTGCTATGTTTTGTCTCTGTATATATGTATCTATTTCACAACAAGTATTACACCCACACACACGCCACATACATATACTTATATATATATATATATATATATATATATATATATATATATATATACACACACACGCACACACTGATTCTCCCGTTGAGCGAGAATGCATCATCTGACCGTATCCCTGCAGATGTCACTCAAAGAGGCAGGCATACTAATAATTTCCACATGTTGTCTTGAACGGCCTGTTGGAATGCGGCTGCGTGACTGGTGTAAATAGGTCACCCCATCATGACTCATCACTGCGAATAGGAGAGATAAACAACATTGGACTTTTCCCTATTCTTCTGTATATTTTGTGTAAACCGTCACCTGTTGATTAGTGATTAGTCTTTGAAAAGAAAACAAACTTTGGAAGAGGAGAAGAGGACCTTCAATGTAAAATGTCAAACCACACACCACATAGGGTACCCCCTAAAAACTCACCTGATTT
Organism: Aporrectodea caliginosa; assembly: GCA_020284085.1. Taxonomy (NCBI): domain Eukaryota; kingdom Metazoa; phylum Annelida; class Clitellata; order Crassiclitellata; family Lumbricidae; genus Aporrectodea; species Aporrectodea caliginosa. The sequence goes on from JACEVL010000841.1 coordinate 28,126, forward strand.
GCACGAATCCCAGGACCCAGCCTGACCAGGGTTCGGTCAGGGGGCAGCTGCCCCCCTTGCCCCCCGTGGCGACGCTAATGCTGTCAGACTATCTGTACAATTGTAATTATAATAATAAGAATGCTTATTACTTGTTAGTTATTATAAAAATAATATAACCTATAACTATATATATATATATATATAATGTTACCAAGCGCATATTCCAAAGTTTAGAAGGCAATGTGTCTTGCCTCTTTTTCTGAAATTAAGCGCATCTTAACATCCTTTTCTCGCAATAAAACTGAACTTAAATGAGTGGTATCATATATACCCAGGGATAAAATAATAATAATAATAATAATAATAATAATAATAAGAATAATAATAATAATACTAAAATAATAATAATAATAATACATAACCCAATAATAATAATAATAATAATAATAATAATTATTATTATTATTAATTACATTTTATATTAATTAATTTTTATTATCATTATTATTATTTTATTATTATTATTATTATTATTATTATTATTATTATTATTATTATTATTATTATTATTATTATTATTATTATTATTATTATTATTATTATTATTATTATTACTACTGTGTAACAGGGGTAAAGTGTAAAATGCATGGTGAAAATTTCCACTTAAAGCGTAATATTTTGTATGGTGTAATAATAAGAGGACACCTTTCATTTGACGTATCTTAAAAAATAGTAGCACTGTTGCGTTGTACTTAGGACTCGGTATATGGCTTCTCTGTCGACCAATGAAGAGCCCTGGACAATATATTAACGATCGGGTATCGTATGTAATTTGTGTCTATGGTTGAAAATTTCACCTATTATTATTTTGTATTTAGAAATAACCACTTATAATGTAATAAACTTTTAATGTGTAATAAATAATAATAAATTAAAATTGAAAAGTGTAATTTCGTTTTGTTATGTTATTCAAAATAAATATATTTGAACAAATAATTTATGTTGTTTTGTGACATATATAAAGCAATTGTTTTTGGCTCTCTGCTATCACTTTAATATATTATTGACTATATTATATTAATAGTAAGAAATTACACTTTTCAGGGTGTTTTACTACAATTACACTTTACCCCTTGATAGCATTCTTATTATTATTATTATTATTATTATTATTATTATTATTATTATTATTATTATTATTATTATAAGTAGCAGTATAGTAGTATAATAATATAAGTTGTAGTAGTAGTAGTAGCAGTAGTAGTAGTAGTAGTAGTAGCAGTAGCAGTACCAGTACCAGCGCTCAGTCTAATAAAATCGGTGACGCTGGTGGGTGAGGTTTGGTTCCAAGACGAAATCCGAAGCTGCTGATAATAGACAGGCAGAATGTGTTTCTCACGACTTAGCTTTCTGTGGGTGCTGTTGTAGAAATTTGTTAGAGTACGATTACTGTAAAAACGTCTTGCTACATGTAGATCTGTTACAAATGCCAAGTTTCAGCGTCTTGTAGATTGTTGAAACGACACTATGCGACTATACTCAGGACCTCACGTAGGCTAGGCGCTTCAAGAGTAAGGTCAGACATTTGGCCTACAAAACTCATTTAATTTGAGTTTTATCGCGAGAAAAGGATGTTAAGATGCGCTTAATCAGAAAAAGAGGCAAGACACATTGCCTTCTAAACTTTGGAATATGCGCTTGGTAACAATAGCATGTTCTTAGTTGGCGGTTAACCGCTTTTACGACCCAACAGTTCTCAGCATTCTTAGCGTAAAGTCGATGCAGAAGGCGTTTAAGTGGACACAGTACATCACACATTTACAGACCACTGATTGCTAATGATGATGCTAACTGTGATGATGCTAATTATTGTGGTGATCATGATGATGACGATAGTGATAATGAGTTTAGCGACGATGCTAATGATGACAACGACGACGACGACGATGATAAAGATAATCATTACGACAACGATTTCGACGACGACGATGATGACGTTGGCCAAGATGATAATGATGGCGATGTCGTGCTGTGGTTGTTGTTGTTGTGGCTGCTGCTGTTGTTGCTTTTGTTGTTGATGATGTTGATGATAATGATGATGTTGATGATGATGATGATGATGATGATGATGATGATGATGATGATGATGATGATGATGATGACGATGATGATGATGATGATGATGATGATGATGATGATGATGATGATGATGATGATGATGATGATGATGATGATAATGATAATGATGATGATGATAGCAGACGAGGATTACTATCTAAGTAGCATCTGAATTCCTTCATAAACCGCAATATAAATTAATGAACCGACTCTTAATCAACCACTTTCTAATTTCCTATAAAAAAATTATTAAGTAGCCAGCTTGTAAGTTAGCCTAATATACCGTTTGGTCTAGGTAAACGGTTAACTCAAGAAAAAGATGTTACAGCTTTAAATAAACAATCTATAAAGTCAACACTGAATACTCGAAATACTCTGAAGAGTAATACGCCCTACCAATGGCGTAGCAGTCAGAGATCAAAATTCTAACATATAGTCTGTCTGATTTTATATATTGTCTATGTCGCCGTTACTTTTATACACTACACATCAGTCGCTGTAAGTGAAAACCGAATTCAGAAATGACATGTTTGAGAAGGTTCGTCGAAATGCAATGAGTCAGGAAAAGCAGAAAGCAGGCTATAACTGGCTATAAGTTGAAACAGTTGAGTCTTAAGTGTACAATCCTAAAGTCATGGAAACGAGAAAACAGGATAGGGTTGATAGGAGTCTTGAGTTGAAGCCTCATCATCTGTCATCATCAGAAATCATCATGCGGTGGATTATCATCATCATCATCATCATCATCATCATCATCATCATCATCATCATCATAATCTTTGATGTCTCTGGCTCGTCGAAATGCAATGAGTCAGGAAAAGTAGAAAGCAGGCTATAGATAACTGGTTGAAACAGTTGAGTCGTAAGTGTACAATCTTAAAAGTCATGGAAACGAGAAAACAGGATAGGGTTGATAGGAGTCTCTCTCTCTCTCTCTCTCTCTCTCTCTCTCTCTCTCTCTCTCTCTCTCTCTCTCTCTCTCTCTCTCTCTCTCTCTCTCTCTGATCTCTCTGGCAATCGGACTCGAATCTCCACTGGATATCGATATGTGGAAAGCCCTCTGATACGAGGCAGCGCTCGTGAATAAGTCGGTGCCCTGCGCTTAGCTTTAGAGTAATGCTTTAGAAATTTGGAGTTTATGATTACGATAACAATAATTATTTTAGGATGAAGTTTTACAGAGCTGAGCTTCTTACCGGCCACCCTTTCTCACCAGGTGGACCTGGTGGGCCCGGGGGTCCTTCCCATCCTTTCAGTCCAGGAGGTCCTTCCGGACCAGGAGATCCCGGATAACCATAACCTCCTTTGTCACCCGGAGGACCTGGATATCCTTTTTCACCAGGAGGTCCCTGGAGAAAATAAAAATTGCAATACGGCTCGTTAAACGTAAAGCATTACATAGTCTTGTATTTCAAGGCAATGCTACGCAAACTGTGTAATGTAATGTAATTAGTAATTTATATAGCGCCGCTCACAGCCGAGGCCATTCAGTAGCGCTGTGGTCCGAGACCCGATACCGATCCGCGACTGATTTGTACCAGGTTGCGGAATGATAACCGGAGTTGATCAGGCTCAACTAAATTACTAAATTGTATTAAATACGAAACATAAAAATGAGAATACGACACAGTGTTCATACATAATAAACAGTTTTAAACATGCAACACTGTAAAAAAAAGCATGGCTCTAATAAAGTGACAACTTTATGAAATCTAAATTTTGATAGGTCTATAGTATATCATAATGCAAGCTGATGTTGGAAAGCCATGTTAAGGCTGGGAAAACAATTACCGCCACGCACCATCAGAAAGTTTCAGAAGCACTGTCTTAAGGTAGGCCTACGTAATTTCAATTAAAGGTATTTCGAGATACTTTAAAGCGAGGTATTTCATCGCAGAGTATTTCATATAACTAATTTAATTTAGATATTTCATGTCACGATATTTCAAGGTCAACCCTTACCGCCTGTTCTTCTCACTGACAGCGTATGGTCAGTGCAATTGTATGGTCAGTACACTTACTCTTGGTCAGTGCACTTGCACTTGGATGCAGTTGAAGCACAGATCTCAAAACGTCAGTTCTCCCTAGCGAGGATTTGATCCATCGACATCTGGGTTCATTGTCTTGCTTGCAAACCACTTGACTGTCGCGCATATCTGATTAGGATTTGAACCCCCGACATGTCTGATGTGACAGGCAACCGTCCACTACTCATAGGCACCAAACGGTCGTGAACAATCAATCAATCAATCAATCAATCGATCGATCAATCAATCAATCAATATTCGTTTATTCTGAATAACCAAGTTGTCACGGACGCAACTTGTTACAATGAAAACTGATTCTTAGTTTAACAGGGATTCAAGTACGTATACAGTCGGAGTTTCGATGAGGTGCCAATTTACATTCATTAATTATAATAGGGCCTACAGGACTCTGGAGACAAAGTTTCTAAAACAAGCTGGTGTCCTGCGATTAGCTTTAGAGTGGTGCAGTAGAAATGTGCAATTTACGATTACTATTACCACCTTCATCGCGAGCCCTGGTACTATTTGACTTACCGGTGGGCAATCGCAATCAGGAGTTTCATGGCAATCGTCCTTCTTGCAGCAGTCACAGCAGTTGTCTTTACAAGTGTTGCAACTGCTATCGCAGGATGTTGACGACGAAGAGAACGCTGAGGCATGTGCGCACGTCATGCACTCAATGTAGGGACACGGCTCACAGGACTCGCGGCACGACTGGCAGTGCTGGTCGCACCCGTAGCAGTCGGTATAGGGACACGGTTCGCACCGTTGCTCACACAACTGTCCTCTACCGTTGCATACAGTGTGGCATTCCTCTGGACACCTATGATGTCCCTGCGGGTTGAAATGAAACGCAAATGAAATCATCATATATGATACTCGTCGGTTTAAACTTGCTTACCATCGAAACCTGCCGGTAAATAAGTCACACATAATACAGTGTATATTATATTCAATTCTATATACATACGTATCATCATCATCATCATCATCATCATCATCATCATCATCATCATCATCATCATCATCATCATCATCATCATCATCATCATCATCATCATCATCATCATCATCATCATCATCATCATCATCATCATCATCATCATCATCATCATCATCATCATCATCATCATCATCATCATCATCATCATCATCATTATTATCATCATCATATTCATGTATTATTATTATTATTATTATTATTATTATTATTATTATTATTATTATTATTATTATTATTATTATTATTATTATTATTATTATTATTATTATTATTATTATTATTATTATTATTATTATTATTATTATTATTATTATTATTATTATTATTATTATTATTATTATTATTATTATTATTATTATTATTATTATTATTATTATTATTATTATTATTATTATTATTATTATTATTACTTACATACATGCATACATGCACGCATACACACATGCATACATACATACATACATACATACTTACATACGTGCATACTGCATACATTCATACATGCATACACACACACACATACATACACATATAAATGCACACATACGAACGTACATACATTCATGCATACATACATACATACATGCATACATACATACATACATACATACATATATGCGTACAGACATTAATGCATACATGCGTACATACATGTAAATGAGTATGCATGTGTAAAAATAAGTTACCGGTGAACTTTGTTTATGTATGCATATACCACCAAGGCAGACAACCAGCCAATCGGACAGATAAAGTATACAATTATGTTGCCGTACCTGGTCATTTAGTACATCGCCTTTGGGTTGAAATTGTATGACCTCGTTGTTGGAAACGTTGTTGTAACGTGTTTCAGTCGGACTCAGAGAGGCTGTTTCTTCGGGCGGCTCAGGCGAGGGTCTCCTTGTTACAATCCTCCTTATATCGTTGACTTTCAGCCGCTCCGAGCTGGTTCCTATCGACTGCGTCAAATTCAGACGACTTTTTGGACCCCCGTTCTTCTGAGCGACTGCCGTACTAGACAGGGCTATAGAAGCAGAAACCAAGGGCTATAGAAGCAGAAACCAAGGGCTATACCAGCAGAAACCATGGGCTATTAGAAGAAGAAACCAAGGTCTATTAGAAGCAGAAACCAAGGACTATAGAAGCAGAAACCAACATTTGATCGATTGATCGTAACTGGAAATTGTAATCGATAATTTATATGGCGCCGCTGTTGGAAAACCGCCTTCTCAATCTGACAGTGCAAAACCACAATCGAACGGAATGGTCTCGAGCGATTACGGATTTAGAAGCAAAGAAGACCAATAAAGCTCATGTTCCAGGTTGCTAAGCAACTCATTATAGAAATTGATTGGTTGATTGATTAAAAAATAATAATAATAATAATAATATTCGTTTAATATTTTCAAACTGAAAAGTACTCAGTATGATTACAATTCATAGTATGAACGGATGATCACAAGTTATCACAGGAGTCGAATTTAACTGTTTGGCAGCCATGCAAGGCGCCCATCACGTCCCAAATCTCATTTTACCAACGCGTCATCTCGCGAATGATAGGCTGAGTGGACCTTAGGAAGGGTAGCGGGGACCGATCCAGAGTCCGTTACCTCTTCGTGCCAGAGCTGTAGAAGCAGAAACCAAACCATTGCCCTAAACCCCTTATCGATTTTTGACCGATTCTTTCCATCAATACAATACAATGCGATGCAACCCAACGCAATGCGATACGATTTATCGTTAAGGTG
>JACEVL010000841.1:40000-60000 GCA_020284085.1 Aporrectodea caliginosa
GTTTACAATAGGCCTATATGTAAGGGAGGCAGTCTTTACCTGCAAAACTGCGCTACTCTTGGTGGTGTAGCATAGGTGTTACTAGGTGTTACTTAGTATTGTGACAGCTGTGTCCAGCCACCAGCACTTTTAAACAAGGTGGTGGCAGTCACCATCAATTTTCGTTGTGTGTTGAAATGTTGTTGGGACATGACAGTGTTAGCTTGGTTTGGAAAGGGAGAAAGGGAGAAGTGAAGGCGAGAAAGCAGAGGAGGTGAAGAAAGGAGGGACTGGTCAGTGGTCACCACCGCTTTGAAGGGTAAAGTTCCGCTCTTGGGTGCTAGTCCAAAGCCTGGATGAAGGAGGCGGGTTATGCTAGTCATCACTGTTGTGACACATCATCGTTGAACAGAAACAGTCACAGTTATGGTGAGGTTAAGGTAAGGTCAACGGCCCTGGTAGCCACAAGATGCCTATGTTCTGGCATGACCTTCCCACTACGAGTCTATCCGTGATCTTAGCGGGGGTATTGCAGCCATTTCTGGTTGTCTTAAGACGTTTCTTTTTCGCAGGGCTCTTCGCACTGTGAACGCGTCTGATTGGGTATTACTTGAGAGGCGCTTTATAAATCTGTAAATACAATGCAGCAATACAAGATGTCGCTGAATACTGGATAATGCAATGATCTATCAAGAACACCCTGTAAAAATTTCGATTTTGAACTATAATAAATGCAATACAATACGGGGGCAGGGGGAGGGCGAGTCGCCCCGGCGGCACTTGAGCAGGGGCGGCAAATAGGGTTGAAGAAATAAAAGAAGGAGTGAAGAAATATTGAAAAGTATAAGAGAAAGTAATAAAAGTAGACAAAGAAGGAAGGAAAGGAAGAAAAATAATCCAATAAATATGCATACAGTGGCGTAATGAGGGGGCGGGGGGCGGCCCTCGGGCGCAGGACAGGGCGGCTTCTGATAATTATAGTCTTGCGCGGGGAGGAGAGGAATCTGTTTTTGAAAAAGAGGGGAAAGCAAAAAAAGGTCATCAGAAATGTTGGCGGAAGTAATAAACAAATATGTCCTGACAAGGGTGGCATTTTGGGCCGTCGCCCCGGGCGGCATTTAAGCTCCGTACGCCACTGTTTACTTGTCAGGTAAGGTCGACGTCAACGGGCATTGGATTACACCATCACTTAAAGTTTGTCTAGAATCAATCAACAGAAGATCTCATCTGTTTGCAGCATTAAAGAGTTCGAGGCTTATAGGTACCATGGTGAGTTCGAGCCCCGTTAGGGTACAGTTTGCGATTGTGCTTTCTGTAGGCGGAAGTGCTATTAGCGCCGTGTATTGCAGGCTGTCTGTTCTGTTAGTAGTTAAGATTGTTTCAATTGCATAAGTTAAAAATACTGGCCACGTACGTCTCTCGTCATGATAATAATAATAATAATATAATAATAATAATAATAATAAGCGCAATAATAATAATAATAATAATAAGGCGCTAAATTAAAATAATAATAAAAATAATATTATTATTATTATAAGAATTTTGATTGAAACTATAATAACTAAATATCAAGATCATATCAAGATCATAGACAAATTTAATTGTCATGAAAGGTAAGGTTGATATCAACGAGTATGGTAAAAGCTTCTCCTTCGGGGCGACCTCGTTGTTCTCGTGACCAAACATCGGTGAATGTTCCAACCTAGAGTCTATTAAATCGGAAAGATATATAAACAGATATCACTTCTACGAATGTCTGCAACAAACTGCCATCGAGATAATGCCCGTTAGCTGTTACAGGCTTATGCTAGTTAGTAGGGTCTTGCATAGTGTACTTTCCGACACAAAGTGTGCAGTTGACTTGTCTGGAGTGCGCAGTGTGCAGACCCTAGTATGAATTTTTAAGAGATTAGCTCCAGTCAACAACAAACGATTTCATTCCAATTTCTAATACCTTGACCTTTACTTACCAGTTCAAGCACAGTGTGACAATTTGAGGAAGAGTGTGCAGTCGGCAGTTCTTAGTATCTTAGGCACTGTTACGCAGCTAGCAAAGGGATAGGCCTACTAGAATAGTGGTGATGTAATCGAGTCCACCTAACCCGAGTCCTAGTCGAGCCCGAGTCCATCTAAGCCGAGCCCGTGGTCCGAGTCAAGTCTAAGTCCAGAGGTGTTCAAATTCGAGTCCGAGTCGCTAAAGATCGAGTCCGAGTCCATCCACATCAAAATACACTGAAACACGCAATTCAATGGCATAATGAAAAAAGTAACAGTAGGCCTACTATTTATGCAAACGCGAACACGAAACACGAAAGAACTGTTAATGTAATTTATCATAATTACACTTTTAAAACACTAAATCAGATAAAGTGTTGTTCTGTTGTCTGGCAACTGCCTCCTCGTGCCTCCATGTAGCTATGCCTAATTGCCTATGTAATGAGGACGCATACAAATTCTTCCACTGCTAAACACAAGTTCAACAGGAACACTCGTGCACGATAGGAACGGCTAAGACTGTAACTGTCACTATTGTAGTCGTGACAATGTAGTTGCCTGTTTTGCCCATAAATCGTGACTCTGAGGCCGAGTCAACGAGTCAAGTTGGAGTCCAGGGCTCCGAGTCCAAGTCTAAGTCCGAGTCGTGACAGTTCAAGTCAAGGTCCAAGTCCGCAGAAAATCTGTCTCAAGTCGGACGCCTGACCTAACTCGAGCATTACATCACTGTAGAATAGGGCCTACTTTAATTCGTAACTGCTTAGCCCACTGCCATCTCAGGGTCTAAATATATGCCATTTCTAACTGGTATCTTACCTTACTTTGCTCCACATTCTCTTAACTTACCTAACCAAAGATACCCGTACATGTAACTTACCTAACCTTACCTCATTCTACTTTACTCATCTTGCTTTGCCGTGCTTTACTATAACATGCTGTATATTGTAACCACTTTCCCAACGTAGCCTTACCATATTCTAGCCTAACATAGCTTCAATTACCTAACCTTAAATATTAGTTTACCGTACCTTACCTTTCAATCAATCAATCAATCAGTCAATTCAATTCATTAATTGATCCATAATTCCAGAACAGTTTTACAAAGGATGTATAAATGACTATTATGAGAGTAAATGAACAACATGAATATAAACTCAGCATGAATATAAACCTTACATGCAATGACTGAAACATATAGACACTTAACATACATAGCCTAGTTACGCTGGTGTTTACCTTTAGGCCTCGGCTCATAGTCCAACGTAGGCCTGTAGGGCTGGTGTCGTCAGTGGCCTAAGGCCTATCGGTTCAAGTCCTACCTATGCAGATAATATCAAGGTAGCTGTTTTCGCCAGATGGCCGTAGAATTTCGGAACATCAACCATCCCAAGTTTAATTACACAATCTCAGTAGCTTTCCGCTTTTTCCACATCCACTTTCCTCGGATCAAAATCTTCCATTAAATTCGCTCGCTCTCCCAAGTGAAACCCGATTCGTATCAATGATTTACGAAAAATTAAACCGGACAAGTTGCGTAACGGCTTATACCGGATTTAAATTTAGACATCTGTTTTAAAAGAACGTGACCAGTCAAAGGCGACAAGAGAAATATGCATTTAGCAATTGCTTAGGTGAAGGTCGCCACTTTTATATTAATTTTGCAACGCCCGGCTTTGGTCGGGTGTACGTAGAACAAGACTAACTGAAGAAAGTTCTAAAATCTTATCTAATTAAAGTTTTATCTAAACTAATCTATGCCAAATTAAGTCACGCCAAACTTAATATAATCTGTCATAAATATTATTTTTTTAACTAATTCAGTCTAATATAATCCAATCATTTTGAACCATTCCATTCCAATCCAATAGAACAATACCCAATCCAACCCAGTAGCGGCCAATCTAATCTAAGCCAATCCAAGCCATCATAAGCCAATAGTAATACAATACAGTTTACATGTAATTAAGTGTAGAATAATATCCAATTATCTTTTCACTTTATTCTCTGTCTTTGCATATATTTTCCTTTCCAAATTCCAGTATTCATTGGCGTATTTAGGGGGTGGTTTTACGGGTTCAAACCCCCAAATGTTTTCCCAACATTTTTTTATATGGTTTTACATGTGAAATAACCCCAAAAACATACTTTTTGCGACCATCTCTAATGGAAACCCCCAAATCTTAAAACCCCCTCCGAAATTTTTTCCTGGGTACGCCCATGCCAGTATTAAATAACTAAATGGCCATGGTACTGTTTACGGGATTGCCTACTTAATCTATATGTTTGTTCACCAGAGTGCTGTTTGACAGCTGGTTAAATAAAGCATATACTTACTTACTTACTTTTTATGTTACAAGGCTTAACACCTTAGGGTATAAATATCTCGGATTTCTATAGAGCCGACATCAAACTGCAGATTCGCAGTTTGGCCAATAACAGACTCACTCACACGGGCCTTAGTTTTGAAGGTCTCACCTGACTAATTCATTATAAAAATTTAATGAGCAAGATTGAGAATCTACGTTCGCCATAGAAAAACAGGCGAATTTACATCTACCTACCTCTAGCAGTTAAATATGTAGGCCTACGCTTATTAGATCTAGGCCTATACAGCGTTTATATTTATTTCGGCTGAAAGTATAGGCAGCCTTAGGTTTCTTCGATAAGGTATTAGGCTGCTAAGTGATACAGACCTACCGCCATTCTACGTGGTGTGACTTCCCTTCAATGAATAAGTACACTCCATGTTAAAGAGCTTTTAGGCCTGTGTCGTAGCCTGTAATTTGCTTTGGGCGCAAGCTGAGAAGTAAACTGCACACCCAGCTATTTCCTGTTGCAGTGGCGGCGTCACGGCTGGTCATTTGACGTGCATAAATTACTTCCGACCTGCCTTATGACCTACCTGCTTACTACCTACTGTTGTGTATAATTCTTTGGAATTTTTAATGTCCTCTACATTTCAAACATCAACATCTGTCCCATAAGATCACTAATGCAATTATTAGATCTGAACAACTCTTTAAACTTTATCTAGTATGTCAATATAAGTCTGTTGTGAACTCTAAAATAGAAATGCCTAAGTATTCTTTGTCGCCGTTGCGTCAGAAACTAGTGGAAATAAATACAATAGGGCAGGCAGAGGTGTCAAACCTTCTTTAATGGCGGGCCTGCGGCAATATTTTCCAGCAAGTGCCGGGCAGTGCCGGATTAAGGCATAAGCCAGATAAGCCATGGCATATGGCCCCGCAAGGTTTTGGGGCCCCCAAATCCGAAGAAATTAAATCATATTGTTGTAGCAAATTCTGAATTTTGTATTATTCTATACAATTTAGCGCTAGTAAATTTTAGTTACTACTTACGGAATACTGACCCTAGTTGCAGATTAACACTCTCAGTCTGTACAGGGGCCCCTAGCGACCAACGGCAGACGTCAAAGGCTCAAAGCGAAACTCTAATGTTTCCCACTCTGTGTAGACCGTATTGACACATTGTTAACACGGTGACCGGGTGCAAGCGGGTGAAAATTCTGAAATTACCTAAATTTAGTAGAACAGAACATAATCGTGGGCGTCCATAGGAATTTTTAGGGGGCAAAGAATTCTTTCTAGGGGTCAAAGTTTGAATTGTTGGGACGGGAACCAACGAGGGTGCCGAAAGCAACCTATCACGTCACCATCAGTACTCGCTCCCGCAATTAGGGGTCTGGCGCGGATCCCAATAGCCGTCAATGCTTTTGGAAGCATTTAACATGATATGGGGCCATGCGGTTGTTAGCGTTCTGGGATCGGTTTTCAGCTATAGCTGAACGTTTATTTCAAACACAAACTTTAATGTTTTTATAATTATAGTTTTTAAAAATTTCAGGTTATCTTGACTAGTTTGGATAAAAAATAAAACTGAAAAATCTTAGCCATTCATTGTTAAAAACCAAGATGATAGTAATTTTTAAATATTTGCCAAACCGGGGAGTGGGGCGCAAATGCTCCCTTCCCCTCCGGACGCCCATGTTTTGGGGTTAGGGCCCCTGAAGTTTTAATCCGACCCTGGTGCCGGGCATGTGTTCCAAAAGCGACTGAGTAAAATGGGGTATAGGATTTGGCAGGGGCTCGGTGAACACGTCCCCAGAAATGTTTTGCAGAACCAAGTCTTAAATGGTTCACTTTTAGCATACAAACAGTCAAATTAGGCTTTAAAACCCTAATTTTGATCTTCGCTATCAGTCACAAACATCACATAAAACTCATTAAGTCTTAGTGCGAAAGCCGCTTTATAAATGTTCAGAATGTTCAGATACAATACAATACAATACAATACATACATACATACAATGTATGTATATGTTTATACATGCGAGAAACGCTACACTGGCCTTCTGACGCCGTTCCGAATAGCCACGACGAGTTTCAACTACCAGCACAGTCCCTGCAAACATCGTGGAGTTCTGCATTCAGCCGGGTCGGCAAGTGTGACGCTTTACCGCCAGTGGAGTTACGCCGGTGCCATGTTTCCGCACCCGCACTCAAGGCCATCGGGTCTTCTGATTTAGATGATTGTCCTTACGGATGCATTAAAACCTTTTTCTTGTGTGAACCTTATGAAACTGTGCTTCAATAGCGCGCCTATTTCGATCAGTAAGATAGTTATGTGCCTAGCGCTTTTGTGAGGTATACTGAAAGACGATATATTAAGTGTCCATGGTACATACAGACACACACATTCTGTCTGTCTATATTCCACTCTGCCTGTCTGTCTGTCTGGCTGTCTGTCTGCCTGTCTGTCTGTTTTTCTGTAGGCTGTCTATTTGCCTGTCTATAAGTCTGTGTTTCTGTCTGTCTGTCACAGGGGCGCAGCCAGGAAACAATTTCGTAGGGGTTTAGTTTTCGGGGTGAGGGCTTTCCATTGGATATGGTCGTATTTTTTCTACATTTTTAGTTTTGAAAACAGTAATGCATTCATTTGGGTGGTGGGTTAGAACCCGTCAAACCACCCCTATATGCGCCCATGTCTGTCTGTGGAACGCGTAGGTACATGTGCATGTAAATATGTACTTGTATGTGTATGTTCATATGTCTGTGTGTATTATGCATGGGTGCATGTAAGGTTTGTAAATTATAAGCGCATATATATATATATATTATATATGTAACCTATGTGCAAATATATAGGCCCTAAGTGTATATATTATATATATATATATTCGTATCTGAGATGTCTATACATAATATATATATATATGTATATATGGTCTTCACACCCATCGCCACCAGATGGCTGGGTTCAGGAACTGATGGTGCTGATGATGATACGTCTTTTATATGAGTTGGCTGGGTATTAGAGACTGGCGTTCTTAAAATAATTTGCTTCTCAGAGTGGGCGCTGAGCGGCGCTGCGAGCAGCTGTCAGCCCGGCAGTAGATTGTGGTCGGATGTCGAAGGAGGAAGGAAAGGGGATGAGTAGGAAGAAAGAGAGAGAGACAGACAGACAGACAGACAGACAGACAGAGACAGAGACAGAGAGACAGAGACAGAGACAGAGACAGAGACAGAGACAGAGACAGAGACAGAGACAGAGACAGAGACAGAGACAGAGACAGAGACAGAGACAGAGACAGAGACAGAGACAGAGACAGAGAGACAGAGAGACAGAGACAGACAGACAGACAGAGAGAGAGAGACAGAGAGATAGAGAGACAGAGAGACAGAGAGACAGAGAAATAGAGAAGTGAAAGGAGGAATTAAAAGACGATGGAAAGAAGATGAATATAGGAAGAAAGAGAGACAGAAACAGACACAGACACAGAGCGACAGGAAATAGAGAAGTGAAAGCAATAACTTAAGGAGGAGTTGGCGGAGGAGGAGGAGGAGAAGAAGAAGGAGGATGAGGAGGAGCAGAAGGAGGAGGTGGAGAGATCCTCTACTCAGTTGCAGCAGTGATGTTTGTATCATCTTAATCGCCTACTTCATCATCCTCTGGGGTCTTCACATCCTCCTCCTCCTCCTCCTCCTCCTCCTCCTCCTCCTCCTCCTCCCCGTCCTCCATCCTTCCTCCTCCTTCTCTTCTACCTACCCTTCCTCCTCGCCCGTTGAGTTCCCCGACTTCCCTATTATTTTTCCTCGTCTATCTATTCGCCATTCTCCTCCAATGTTTCCTTCAGTCCTCTTCCTCATCCTCAAAATTCTTCGTTTTCCTCCGCCTCCCCACGCTTCTCATATTCTTTTTTTTCTTCCTCGTTTACTTCTCTTTATCATCATCATCTTCCTTCCTTTACCTGCTTTCCAGCTCCTTCTTATCCTCCGAGCTTCTCATCCTTCTCAGCACGAACACTACCCCTCCTCTTCTTCCTCTCCTTTTCTTCCTCCTTCCTCCGCCTCTCTGTTTCTCTTCCTCTTTCTCGTCTTCCGTCTCCTCTTCTGTGTCATCCTATAACTTCTTTTCCTCCTGTTTCTGCTCCTCCATCTCCTTTTAATCCTCCCCTCTTCCTTCTTGTCCTCCTACTTCTCTTCCGCTTGCTTTGCGCCTTTCCACTTCCTCCATAGTCTTAATCATCCCTTTCCTTCTACGACAAATATCCGATCCATCCTATGAACTCACCAAAACCTCACCTCTTGCTATCTCTCCACAGGTCTTCCACTCAAAACTGAAAACACTGCTTTTTCACAAATCCTATCCCGATTCCTTCTCTTCCCCTCACCTTCCTCGCCATTTCAACTCTAAGCATCATCCACCTTAGCCGTCTGACTGTCTGCCTGCCTGACTCTCTGGATTTTGACCCCCTGCCTATCGATTCTGTTTTGGTTAAGCGCCTGTGAATAAGCTGGTTCCCGTGACTTCGCTTTTGTGGGCGCTGTAGAAATATCGAGTTTACGATTACGATTACGATCTTCTTCCTTCTCTTCCTTCTCCTCTCTAGTTGTGCTCCAGTCTTTTTCCACATCCACGGAACCTTAATCCACCTCCTCTTCCTCATCATCCATATAGTTCTTCCCCTCCCTCTCTCCATCCTCCGCCCTCCTCGCAGCTTGTGCTCCATTTCCTTCGGGAAAGCCATGAAGTCGAAGGTAGCCATACACATCTGGCCAAAGCCTCGGCCGTCCGTGCGTCGAGCATACATGCCCGCCGCCTGCCGAGCCACAGCTCCGTTAGTTGAGATGCTGTATAGCCAGCGGTGGCGGCGGCTAACTGCTGCAGTGAGCCAGCATCTGGCGAAATAATATCCCGATGGTTACCGACAAGAAAGCAAAGCATAGACTGCCGACCCAAGATAAGAATAAGCGTTATACGGGGGAAGAACGTTACCCCGTATATTCGCCGACTACCCAGGATTGTCTTTCTTTCTACCCGACCGGAACCTGGAATAGGAATTCCAATTTATCACGGGGGAATCGAATGTCCCGTTAGTTCGCGAGTGTAGTCGAATGGTAATCGAGTTTGAACTGCATCTCTCTTGGATCGACGAAACAGATTTCCTGGCTTTACCGACGAGTTTCCCAACGTATCTGTAGTTTACGGACCGACCGCTGGAGGCGCTTTGTCGGAGGCTACATCCGGATTTTAATTCAGTCCCGCTCAGGTGTGTCGAAGGGAAGGATTCCGATAAAATTTGTTCCTGCCGGACGTGAACTGGATCCTGGAGGATGGCTGAGATCGGGGATGGAGTTGGGAACGAGGAGAACGACGCCGATTCAGGCGGGGAAAGGGGTAGAAACGGGTCGATCATTCGGGGGTTCGCTGTCCAAAGGAGGGGTGCGCTGAGGCAGAAGAATGTCCATCAGGTAAAGGATCACAAGTTCGTGGCGAGATTCTTCAAGCAACCGACCTTCTGCAGTCACTGCAAAGATTTTATCTGGTAAGCAACATGTCTATATTGCTCTTCAAAATACCCGTCTTCAATGAATGAGGTGCTCAAAAGGCGCCATCATAAATTCTAGATAGATAAATATTTGCATTACAAACGCGAAATGAATTATGGTACATTCCAGGAAGCTAATAAATATTGAAACAGATGAAAAGATTAATTAAACAACCAACTTTCTTCCCTCTGTAAAGCAAACACTGTTTTCTATTACTGACTTCTGACGAACTTTCCCTCTTGTCTCAACACTCTGTTAGGTCAAGTAGGCCTGAGCTAATCAATACTTCTTCGTCCATGATGCCGCACGCGGTCCTAGAAGTCTGAACACGGTTTCGTCTGTTAGGAATTCCCTGGTCATAGTTGCAACTGCATTTGAACATTTGAACATTTATATAGCGCCATTATAGAGCGTTAGCGATGGTTGGTTTATGTGCCTGTGCCAAGTTGTGCTGGTGACTTTTCAACTTATCTGTGTACTGCTTGCTCCGTGATGAACCTTGTGTTCTTAAAGACTCTGGGCTTGCGTAGGTTCTGCTGAGGTTCTTGGCAGGATCTGTATTAAGCGTCCATGTATACAACATACGTACATAGAACAAAATTCAAAGGCACTCTGAAGTAGCCGTGCTTCTGTAGTCACAGAAAATTATTCATGTTGGTAAACCTTATATACTGTCTAACCTAACAGTATACGGAAGTAGTTATCGTTGAAGCTACCACTATACGATTATAAGTTGCAACTGGGTCACTGCATAAGCCTACGTTCTAACTGGGAAACTTTATATCCGGACCAATTTGATTGTTTCAGAGTTTTGAGTGTTCACACTTATTTATGTAAACTGTGCCCGCGTATATTCTAGAGCTGTTGCTAATTAATACAGTGAATGCAATTTCAGTTACATATTGGTTCCTATTTAGTTCTCCCTAACAACTGATACATACTCTCAGTGGCGGCGCCAGCTATACAATTTCAGGAGGTCACGTCAGGGTCATGGGAGTTATTCAGCAAGTCGCGTCACAGTCATGGGAGTTATTCAGCAACTTGAAGAAGTTTATGTTTGAGTTTGACACATCAAGCAGCATAACGACAACATAAGCAGCATAACTTAGATATATAAAACGAAGAAAATTAGCCCAATTGTAATAGCATATTAAAATCTGAAACAATTCAGCATTAAAATGTTAAACCTTAGTTACTTTACTAATCTTTAAAATGTGGAAGTACTGATCAGCTACTCGGAACATTAGATCAATGAAATTCTGCTAGCATTATCGTTCAGAACTAGCCTACACCAACGTCGGCACTCGCAGTCATACCAATCTGCTTAATGCGTTTTCCGCCAGATTTATTTTCAAAGAAATCTTCAATGTTGCAGCGCCTTATTGTTATTTATTTATTTATTTATTTGCTGATGTATATAACACCGATGCAACTCGTTAACAACTAAAATAGGTTAGTTTCGAAAAGTAATCAACGACACACTATTATATTTATTTCCACAAATTGCTGACGCAACGGCGCGGCACAGAATAGTTAGGCATTTAAATTTCAGAGTTTAAATGTAAAGAAGATATTAACAATTCCAAAGAATTTTACACAGCAGTAGGTAGTAAGTAGGCAGGTTTTATGGTAGGTTAAGAGTAAAATAGGCAGAGAAAATTACCTATACCGCGACCCACTGCATACTGATAAATAGAAACCTGTGCTTTGTATTTTTCTAAACTCCATGATGATTAGGAAACTGACTTGCCTTTAGGTAATTTAATGTTTGTTGAAATGCACGTTCGGCCCTTTTTGGAACAAATACAAGATATCGGAAAACAAAAGCTACACAGAATAGAAAGAATTACGGTTCCTACGGACAAAAATTCCCGGATCGAGTGGTACTGATGGTTTTTACCGAGAGCCAAATGTACCTCTAATAATTAGGCTATATGCTTAGTTTCTAAACTACAGCATGGCTGGCGTATACATGCATGCAGGACTACTACACTGTGTCCACGATAAAGTAGAACACTAGACGTTGTGAAATATCTTGGTTAACTGTAGTACTATAGGTACTAAATTTGGTGCACATGAACTTCAGTCTATTCTATCTATACCCTGCAAATTTTATTACAATTGATGCAACTTTTACGAGGATATACCCTAATGAAATTGTGTGGTTTAGGAACCAAGTTATCGAGCAGTAAAACGCATAGAATGACTTCATTTTTCTGGCTACCGCAGGGGATACATAGGTTGTTGTTTATAAGCGTCATTTTCGGAAACAGTTACACTACGAGACCTGTTTAACGTAACAGTAGTTGGTTGTAAATAAATAATTTTCAGCGCAGAGGACAAGATTTTAATCAAGGAGTTGAGAGAGACGAAGGGGTATGGCGCAAGGAGACTCATTACAGCATTTCCAATGAAAAATTGGTCCCTATAGCTGGTATCAGCAAGCTGTTAAAAAGATTGCCACAACCGGATCAGTTGCAAGGAAACCACGAGATCGGGCGTTATGAACGCAAACAAATATCAATGCCGCCGAAGAACTGGTGCTGAGTCAGGATGATCAGCCGCGCACGAATTCTGTCGATGCGTTTTACTGTTCGGTAACTTGGTTCCTGAACCACTCAATTTCATAAGGGTAAATCCTCGTAACCGTTGCATCAATTGTAATAAAATTTGCAGGGTATAGATAGAATAGACTGAAGTTCATGTGCACCGAATTTAGTACCTATTATACTACAATTGACCAAGATATTTAATAAAGTCTAGTGTTCTACTTTATCGTGGACACAGTGTAGTACATACATAGCCTGCAGAGGCGCATCTACCATGAAACTAAGCATAAGCTTTAGGGTCCCAAGGCCTCAGAGGCCCCGCAGACTGCCAGACAGTATTAAACTGATGATATCGTATTGCAAAGACGATAGCGACCAAAAATGAGTAAACGCGTGTCAACAATTCACAGAATATTTGCATCTTAGGAAATCCCAGAAGGCAGAAGAAAACACTCCATCTAAATTCAATGCGAAGAAATTCTTCAGCTTTCTTTGTGAGTAAAACCTAATTGAAGTGTCCCCCAGTTTTACTACTGTGTTTAAGCTGTAGGCCTACTTGACAATGCCTATCACGAGCCACGAAGCAGAAAGGAGTTTTTCAAAGCTATCCTTTATAAAGAACAAATCTTGGGCTACCATGGCTGACTTACGCTTAAATACTAGTTGGTCTAAATTTGGCCAAAATTGTTACCAAGCAACGGCAGAGTAACAATTAAAATTAATGTGTCTCATAGCTGTAGTGCCCATTTTGGGGCACAACATTCTAAAATGTCTCTAAGACCGCGCAGCGTATCCTCGATGGATTTTGTTCTATCTCGCCAATCGCACCATCTCCATTGCCATTCGTTAATTGTAAATTTAACTTTAGAGGTGAACGACATTAACAAGACTTAATTTAATACCTAAACGACATTAACAAATCTGATCTTTAGAACTTCATTAGACTCTATAATAACAAGTCCTAAGTTTAGACCTGAATGACATTAAGAAGTCTTAAGTCTGTACCTTAGGCCCTAGCGACATTAACTAGCTAACACAACCAACAAAAACTGGCCAATTAAGGCTGATCAATTAAATGCAGAAACAGGCTAATTGCCCAGAAGTGGGCATTATGTCCGGGTGTTATGCACTGCACAAAATCGGAGGTATTATGTCCGGGAGATTATGTGTTGCAACCAGTTGTAAAGTGGCCCCATAACAGTTCAAGCTTCTGGGCCCAAGATTGTAGATCCGCCTCTGTACAAGTGCACATAGCCCTACACAAACTGGCACAAACACACAAGTAGGCTGCACACAAGTGTATACACAAAAATATGTGAATATATACATATACATTTATACACATATATACAAATATATACATATATAGATAATCATATACTGTATGCATATACATATATTTACGTTTATAGGCCTATAGGCTACATTCTGCACGTTTCATATAATGTAAAATTATCAGTATTTAATTACACACCCACTTAACAAGAGATGCAAATTCCTACCGCTCCATGTATGCTCATTCGAATACACGATTATTCTCCATTAAATCTGCTGGTTCCTTAATTTGGAATAAACTGCCTATGGATATTATTAGCATAGCGCCTAGTTTTCAGATGTCTGAGAAAATGTTACGCGCCCTCCTAATCTACTGATGTAAGAACTTAACACCTTGCTAAACTGGAAATTCAATTTGCTAGTTAAGCATTTAACATTATTATCGATCGAGGTGAAACATGTTCTCTCTTCTTCATCATAATGAAAAAGTTTCTGTTATCCTACGCTGTTACCAGGTGTCGACTCTCCTATAGCTACTTTGCAATTGCATCATTATTTAGATGTCCCTATAGATAGCGGGATGTATGATCCCTTCAGGATCTCCCACTGTACGCTGTTAATCCAGGTGTCGATTGGCCTAGCTACTTTGCAATTGCATCATTATTTAGATGTCCCTATAGATAGCGGGATGTATGATCCCTACAGGATCGCCCACTGTACGCTGTTAATCCAGGTGTCGATTGGCCTAGCTACTTTGCAATTGCATCATTATTTAGATGTCCCTATAGATAGCGGGATGTATGATCCCTTCAGGATCGCCCACTGTACGCTGTTAATCCAGGTGTCGATTGGCCTAGCTACTTTGCAATTGCATCATTATTTAGATGTCCCTATAGATAGCGGGATGTATGATCCCTACAGGATCGCCCACTGTACGCTGTTAATCCAGATGTCGATTGGCCTAGCTACTTTGCAATTGGATCATTATTTAGATGTCCCTATAGATAGCGGGATGTATGATCCCTACAGGATCGCCCACTGTACGCTGTTAATCCAGGTGTCGATTGGCCTAGCTACTTTGCAATTGGATCATTATTTAGATGTCCCTATAGATAGCGGGATGTATGATCCCTACAGGATCGCCCACTGTACGCTGTTAATCCAGATGTCGATTGGCCTAGCTACTTTGCAATTGCATCATTATTTAGATGTCCCTATAGATAGCGGGATGTATGATCCCTACAGGATCGCCCACTGTACGCTGTTAATCCAGATGTCGATTGGCCTAGCTACTTTGCAATTGGATCATTATTTATGTGTCCCTACTCTCTATAGCTAGCGGGATTTATGATCCCTTCAAGGCCTCCCATAGTAGCCTTTTTCTATTAATTTTGATCTGTTTTGTTTCTATGCTTGCATGCACGGTTGACATAAAAAAAACTTTAATTGAACTTTGAAATATCTGCACTGTTCTGCAGGTTCTCACACACCACACACAACACACACACTCATACACGCACACACAGACACACATATAATACATACATACATACATCCTATACAAGTGTGACTTACAAGCTAATGGACAATGTCATATTCCAGGTCGATGTTCATTGCATACAGAACAGAAACATAGGCAAAACATGCAAGACCGTACCCCCATACCATACCAAAGCATACCATGACATAGCATAACACAGCATGAGATGACATAATTTGACATACAGTACGATAACACTACGTATCAAAGTAACATTATTTAACATGTGCAGAATACGTGTATGCATGTTTGCATTACCACTGAAACGAACATTTTTGACACGCGCAGTCACGCAGAAATGCGAATGCAGTGCGCTGATATTCATTTGCCAGTTAAATGAAACCAGATAACGGGATGGTTGAAAACTATTGAGTTAGAATCATCAGAGGCTCTGCATGCGACCTAAAGATAGGAAACCAGGATCGATCAGAATGGTTTCCAAGATGCTTAACGAAGAGAGGTGTAGAAAGACCAATGGGCTGATGTCGTATAGTGCAAGGTAACCTATGCCAGAAAGTTGAACCAACCGCAAAGAAGCTTCAGCGCTGCATCGTGGAAGTTCGGGCCAGAGGAATAACTAGGTCAAAGCCTGTGCAGCAGAGCGAAGAGATCCATGGCCAAGAATTGATTAGACAGAGACTTACGACTCTCTGAGATAAAACGGAACACAGTCCCCCCAAGGCAATACGCATAAGCTCATAAATCAATACGCATGTTCATCATCATCCAGTGCAATTCCTACCGCATGAAGTTGGATATATAATAATTATATGCTCAAACCTAGGTATACCTCCAATCAGCCGGACACCAGCTTTTAAGGTGGACTGCAATGGTTAATGCGGGAAAGAGTTAGCCCTGAATAGATAGCATCGCTATAATCAATCTACATATAGGTGAACAACTGAACATGGATGCATATTTATGGGTTGTGGCATTTTGTGAGAATCTGGCACGAGCTATAAAAGCACGGTCGGTTACTCTTCCCATACATGCTCTAAGAAAGTCAATTCCTGGTCCAAGGTCACGCAATTCCTGGTCCTAATTCACACCCAAATCAAGCACAGTAGTCGAGTGACAAACGCAAGGGTAGCGTTGCTGAAAATAACGCTGATCGACTTTACAGATCTGCCAACGGTTACAAGACAGATGGACACGACATAGATGACACTGACAGCAGCAAATGTAACAGGTGTTTTATGGAGATAGCAGCAAATGTAACAGGTGTTTTAAGGAGATCTGCTCCAAAGGCGAAATCCTGCAGTCTTTTAGTAACAATGTGTACAGTTAAATTCGACTCCTGTAATAACTTGTGATCATCAGTTCATACGGAATTGTAATCATACTGCGTTTGTCGGTTTGAATAATTAAGAATATAATTATTATTGTTATTTATTATTACGTCCGAAACAATGGCGACATCCTGCAGTCCATTTCAGTGCAGTAGCCTTCATGGGGTCAATAGGGAACGCCTTCGTTTGAGCGAAGAACTGAATCAATCCTTTGACGAATGAACTCCAGATAGTCCGTGGCTCGATATAATCGTTGGATGGAGCTTTTCTTTGAATTAGAGCATCAGAGCATGTTGGAGAACGACGAACACTGTCGTCGAGGATTACTTATAATTATGCCTTCAAATACAGTGGGTATAGAGTGCAGTGAAGGCAAGAGCAGCTTCAGTGTATGGACTTTCATAGTCATGTTGGAAACTGATTGGTTGAGGACTGAGTCTGAAGGTCGATTTTAAGTTTTAGATGAAGTAACGTAGAAGTATTTCTTAATCCGCCAAGTTTTAGTTTTAGAGGTTTTAGTTATTATTAGTTTTAGTTATTTCACCGAGGCTGGCAATATTTTCCCGCATACAGCTGGTGTTCGTATTCACTCTGTTTCAAATCGATACTTAAAATGGCCCATACTCCACTAGTTTTAATTCTACACCTAAATTTAGTTCGGACATCTGATAAAACTCCAAAGATCGGAAGATTACCGAACAAAGTGCTGTTATAAAAAGCGTATATCCAAAAACTTTGAATATCCTAAGACGCTCGGTTTCATGTGTTTTCGTTATGGTTTTCGTTATGTGTTTGCGTTATTATTAGTTTCGACTGGTTTAGTTTTAGTTTTTACTTCGTTACTCTAGTTTTCGTTTTAGTTTTAGTTAGCTAAAACTTTTGTTTTCGTTAACGAAGGTTTTCGTTTTAGTTTTCGTTAACGAAAACAACACTAACTGAAGGTCGGAGATGAAGTAACGTAGAAGTATTTCTTAATCCGTGAAAAGAAGAGGCGTTCGAAAGTATTAGAAATGTTACCGAGGCTGAAGATTATGCTGCTGGTGTTCAAGACACTTAGTTAGTAGTAACTTCTATCGCGCCTTTGTCCAATACACAAGGTTTCAACCGATGCCGCACAAAACCAAGTCGTTAGTTATCTGGTGATATCCGGTTATATCAATGCACGTACAACATTAAGTTTTGCATTATAATATTTTTATATTACTTATGGGTTTATTGACTTATTGGTCCGTAATCACTGTAGTCAAGCTGATTTAATTGACGAAACGAACCCAATATTATTGATTACAAGAGATTTGTTTTTTTGTTTTTCTGTTCTAAAGGGGATTTGGAAAGCAAGGATTTCAGTGTCAAGGTCAGTAAGCAATTCTGTAACGTTTCGAAAGTCGATTTGTTGTTCTTATTTTAATGTCGATAGTCAACACTATTCTGTCCTAAATAATCTGATCTAGTAGAAGCCAATCCAACGTCATCCCATCTGTCGACATTTGGACACAGTTGGCCATTGTTCCAAACTCATTCATGTATAGGCCTACCTTTTCTGTAGCCTATTGTCTCATAGAATTTCATTGCCGACCTAACACCTGTATTCCAAACTCATTCATGTATACCTTTTCTGTATCATCTCATAGAATTTCATTGTCGACCTAACACCTGTATTCCAAACTCAGTCATCTGCACTGATAATTATAATTCCTATGGAATATAACTTGTAACTTGCTGCGTTATGACAGCAAGATTGAATAAATGAATATACATACAATATCAAACCTAGAAATTTGATCTCTAGACCTGCTTATTACTTAAACCTACCGCTCCTGAAACTTAATGTATCATCAAAAAAACAATTTACTGCGTCTTGTGCAATGCAGTAATCAACGAAAGGAACAAAGAGTAGCGATAGCATAGGCAAAACCAAGAGCCATCATTATTGAAAGCGTTACTGCGTTTATACAACTTATTCATCAAGATTTTAAAGTTCAACAAGAAAAAAGCACACTTAGTCATCGAATAGTAGGCCTTTGTGTGTTCGTTCCAGAATAGAGTGATCCTATTGTTTCTCTGCAGTACTTAATGCACCTGCTATTTACGGACAACTATCTGAAACTGACAACGATAACATTTTGGGAATGTGCAACTTGATTGGTTTCCTGTAAAAGTCGCGGATATATTATTATGATTGTATTATACACGGACTTAAGTTTCATGTATAAATAAACAAGTAAGAGATTTCGAGTGGCACTTGAGTTTCCATAATGCATTCCTTTGGCTTGCAGCCACGTTATCTTTCCTGTCTGATTACCCCTGGGATTCCCAATTACTGCACTCATTCTGTGGATGCTTTGACTCATGCTGTGATCGAACCGAACAGAGTCCTGTTATTCCGTTCTTTCTCTGCTGCCTGTCAAAGACTCTGGAATTCGCTGGTGCTTCTGTCCGCTCTCTGATTCTGTGTTGTCTCTGAGATCAGGACTTAGGCCTAAATCATATTTTTTCATCATTCATCCAGCGTAGCTCGTCTTCCGCGATCAAAGAATTTAGCGGATCTCGTCTGCCTGGTTATGTCCAATAGATCATGAGTCTGGAATGCCGTTTTGCTTAGAAGCGACCATCAACTGATGCCTCATACATTATGCATTGACGCTATATAGGTCTTCACATTCGACTAGATTTCTGGCACCTAACGTCATGTAAAAGTCTACGGGTAGCCCAAGCCACGTTACCAATGCATGCAAATTTTGCACAGTGTTTGCTACGAAGCAAATTTATTGTGTTTACCATTAAGACAGTATTCGACGATAATTTTCTTTCTAGTATTTTCAATATGACCTCCTTGTATTTAAAGACAAGCGGTATTTTGAAGCTACAGTTGTAGTTCACGATCAAAATTACTTTTAAGACAAAAAAATTAATAAAAGTTTCAGTAGTTTCAAAATAACCAGTGTTTTTGTTACTTAGCAGGCTATTTTCAAGACTTGTTTGTTCTGTTGTATAATTTTAGTTTGCTGTTTTGTGGTTCACAAACGATGTCACGAGTTCGTGACATTCGTTTGCCCAGGAGTCGACAAGGGTCCGGATTCAGACGTAGGTACCCGTTGTTTTCCGATTCTATAGTTACCTGTATCTAGTTTGGTATAAATACTACTATAGCCTACTTTATCTGTCACCTCATCCTTACCATAGCATCTTACATTTCCCTCTCCTTCCTCACCAGCTCAACTCACCTTGCTTCAACTTATCTAACTCCACCTTTTCTCACTTGTCTTATCTCGCATTCTCTTATATCGATTCCCCTTATAACTATTACCTCACCTCATTTAACCTTACCTTTCTCTACTGGCTGATTTTACTCTATCCTTGACCATACCTTATACCTTATATCAATTGCTCTTATCTTCGTATCTCTTTCTATCTATCAGTTTCTCTAGCACCGTTCCAATATCAAGCTCCACCCACTGTATGCCCGTCTGACTGTCTGCTTGCATTGTCTTTAGACCGTGACTTGGAACCAAACTTGACA